>CAJQUW010009792.1:0-424791 GCA_907163375.1 Prostheceraeus crozeri | reverse complement strand
AAAATCGTGTAGCGAGCTCTCCCGAGGGGGGGGACGTCAGCGAAAATTTTTTCTCTCCGATTGCGTTCAAATTCACCATACAGATAGAGAATTTCACGCTGATTCCAAATCTGAAATCCGTTTTCACATCCGATGCTTCGTTTTGAAGCTACAGCCCAAAACGTCCCAAATTCTAACTCTGTCGTTTTTCGCCAATGTCCCAAAATCTTAAATGGCGTCTCACATCTAAACGAAGACAGATATGAACAAGCCGTTTCTTTCACTGAATTTGTCTCACTCTTAGCTGTCAAACGAGCTATGGCACGACAAAATCCGTCCACTGGAAGCTAAAATCGAAGCTAGGTCTCCCGAGGGGGGGACGTCAGCGAAATTTTTTCTCTCCGATTGCGTTCAAATTCACCATACCGATGCAGAATTTCACGCTGAATCCGAATCTGGCCTCCGTTTTCACATCCGATGGTTCGTTTGGGCGCTACACACCAAAACGTCCCAAATTCTAACTCTGTCGTTTTTCGCCAATGTCCCAAAATCTTAAATGGCGTCTCACATCTAAACGAAGACAGATATGAACAAGCCGTTTCTTTCACTGAATTTGTCTCACTCTTAGCTGTCAAACGAGCTATGGCACGACAAAATCCGTCCACTGGAAGCCAAAATCGAAGCGAGCTGTCCAGAGGGGGGGGACGTCAGCGAAATTTTTTTCTCTCCGATTGCGTTCAAATTCACCATACCGATGCAGAATTTCACGCTGAATCCGAATCTGGCCTCCGTTTTCACATCCGATGGTTCGTTTGGGCGCTACACACCAAAACGTCCCAAATTCTAACTCTGTCGTTTTTTCGAAAAATGTTGAAAATTTTTTCTCGCCGATTGCCTTGAAGCACACCATACAGATAGAGAATTTCACGCTGATTCCAAATCTGAAATCCGTTTTCCAATCCGATGCTTCGTTTTGAAGCTACAGCCCAAAACGTCCCAAATTCTAACTCTGTCGTTTTTCGCCAATGTCCCAAAATCTTAAATGGCGTCTCACATCTAAACGAAGACAGATATGAACAAGCCGTTTCTTTCACTGAATTTGTCTCACTCTTAGCTGTCAAACGAGCTATGGCACGACAAAATCCGTCCACTGGAAGCTAAAATCGAAGCTTCCCGAGTGGGGGGACGTCAGCGAAATTTTTTCTCTCCGATTGCGTTCAAATTCACCATACCGATGCAGAATTTCACGCTGAATCCGAATCTGGCCTCCGTTTTCACATCCGATGGTTCGTTTGGGCGCTACACACCAAAACGTCCCAAATTCTAACTCTGTCGTTTTTCGCCAATGTCCCAAAATCTTAAATGGCGTCTCACATCTAAACGAAGACAGATATGAACAAGCCGTTTCTTTCACTGAATTTGTCTCACTCTTAGCTGTCAAACGAGCTATGGCACGACAAAATCCGTCCACTGGAAGCTAAAATCGAAGCTAGGTCTCCCGAGGGGGGGACGTCAGCGAAATTTTTTCTCTCCGATTGCGTTCAAATTCACCATACCGATGCAGAATTTCACGCTGAATCCGAATCTGGCCTCCGTTTTCACATCCGATGGTTCGTTTGGGCGCTACACACCAAAACGTCCCAAATTCTAACTCTGTCGTTTTTTCGCCAATGTCCCAAAATCTTAAATGGCGTCTCACATCTAAACGAAGACAGATATGAACAAGCCGTTTCTTTCACTGAATTTGTCTCACTCTTAGCTGTCAAACGAGCTATGGCACGACAAAATCCGTCCACTGGAAGCTAAAATCGAAGCTAGTTCTCCCGAGGGGGGGGACGTCAGCGAAATTTTTTCTCTCCGATTGCGTTCAAATTCACCATACCGATGCAGAATTTCACGCTGAATCCGAATCTGGCCTCCGTTTTCACATCCGATGGTTCGTTTGGGCGCTACACACCAAAACGTCCCAAATTCTAACTCTGTCGTTTTTCGCCAATGTCCCAAAATCTTAAATGGCGTCTCACATCTAAACGAAGACAGATATGAACAAGCCGTTTCTTTCACTGAATTTGTCTCACTCTTAGCTGTCAAACGAGCTATGGCACGACAAAATCCGTCCACTGGAAGCTAAAATCGAAGCTAGGTCTCCCGAGGGGGGGGACGTCAGCGAAATTTTTTCTCTCCGATTGCGTTCAAATTCACCATACCGATGCAGAATTTCACGCTGAATCCGAATCTGGCCTCCGTTTTCACATCCGATGGTTCGTTTGGGCGCTACACACCAAAACGTCCCAAATTCTAACTCTGTCGTTTTTCGCCAATGTCCCAAAATCTTAAATGGCGTCTCACATCTAAACGAAGACAGATATGAACAAGCCGTTTCTTTCACTGAATTTGTCTCACTCTTAGCTGTCAAACGAGCTATGGCACGACAAAATCCGTCCACTGGAAGCTAAAATCGAAGCTAGGTCTCCCGAGGGGGGGGACGTCAGCGAAATTTTTTCTCTCCGATTGCGTTCAAATTCACCATACCGATGCAGAATTTCACGCTGAATCCGAATCTGGCCTCCGTTTTCACATCCGATGGTTCGTTTGGGCGCTACACACCAAAACGTCCCAAATTCTAACTCTGTCGTTTTTTCGAAAAATGTTGAAAATTTTTTCTCGCCAATTGCCTTGAAGCACACCATACAGATAGAGAATTTCACGCTGATTCCAAATCTGAAATCCGTTTTCCAATCCGATGCTTCGTTTTGAAGCTACAGCCCAAAACGTCCCAAATTCTAACTCTGTCGTTTTTCGCCAATGTCCCAAAATCTTAAATGGCGTCTCGCATCTAAACGAAGACAGATATGAACAAGCCGTTTCTTTCACTGAATTTGTCTCACTCTTAGCTGTCAAACGAGCTATGGCACGACAAAATCCGTCCACTGGAAGCTAAAATCGAAGCTAGTTCTCCCGAGGGGGGGACGTCAGCGAAATTTTTTCTCTCCGATTGCGTTCAAATTCACCATACCGATGCAGAATTTCACGCTGAATCCGAATCTGGCCTCCGTTTTCACATCCGATGGTTCGTTTGGGCGCTACACACCAAAACGTCCCAAATTCTAACTCTGTCGTTTTTCGCCAATGTCCCAAAATCTTAAATGGCGTCTCACATCTAAACGAAGACAGATATGAACAAGCCGTTTCTTTCACTGAATTTGTCTCACTCTTAGCTGTCAAACGAGCTATGGCACGACAAAATCCGTCCACTGGAAGCTAAAATCGAAGCTAGGTCTCCCGAGGGGGGGGACGTCAGCGAAATTTTTTCTCTCCGATTGCGTTCAAATTCACCATACCGATGCAGAATTTCACGCTGAATCCGAATCTGGCCTCCGTTTTCACATCCGATGGTTCGTTTGGGCGCTACACACCAAAACGTCCCAAATTCTAACTCTGTCGTTTTTTCGAAAAATGTTGAAAATTTTTTCTCGCCAATTGCCTTGAAGCACACCATACAGATAGAGAATTTCACGCTGATTCCAAATCTGAAATCCGTTTTCCAATCCGATGCTTCGTTTTGAAGCTACAGCCCAAAACGTCCCAAATTCTAACTCTGTCGTTTTTCGCCAATGTCCCAAAATCTTAAATGGCGTCTCGCATCTAAACGAAGACAGATATGAACAAGCCGTTTCTTTCACTGAATTTGTCTCACTCTTAGCTGTCAAACGAGCTATGGCACGACAAAATCCGTCCACTGGAAGCTAAAATCGAAGCTAGGTCTCCCGAGGGGGGGGACGTCAGCGAAATTTTTTCTCTCCGATTGCGTTCAAATTCACCATACCGATGCAGAATTTCACGCTGAATCCGAATCTGGCCTCCGTTTTCACATCCGATGGTTCGTTTGGGCGCTACACACCAAAACGTCCCAAATTCTAACTCTGTCGTTTTTTCGAAAAATGTTGAAAATTTTTTCTCGCCAATTGCCTTGAAGCACACCATACAGATAGAGAATTTCACGCTGATTCCAAATCTGAAATCCGTTTTCCAATCCGATGCTTCGTTTTGAAGCTACAGCCCAAAACGTCCCAAATTCTAACTCTGTCGTTTTTCGCCAATGTCCCAAAATCTTAAATGGCGTCTCACATCTAAACGAAGACAGATATGAACAAGCCGTTTCTTTCACTGAATTTGTCTCACTCTTAGCTGTCAAACGAGCTATGGCACGACAAAATCCGTCCACTGGAAGCTAAAATCGAAGCTTCCCGAGTGGGGGGACGTCAGCGAAATTTTTTCTCTCCGATTGCGTTCAAATTCACCATACCGATGCAGAATTTCACGCTGAATCCGAATCTGGCCTCCGTTTTCACATCCGATGGTTCGTTTGGGCGCTACACACCAAAACGTCCCAAATTCTAACTCTGTCGTTTTTCGCCAATGTCCCAAAATCTTAAATGGCGTCTCACATCTAAACGAAGACAGATATGAACAAGCCGTTTCTTTCACTGAATTTGTCTCACTCTTAGCTGTCAAACGAGCTATGGCACGACAAAATCCGTCCACTGGAAGCTAAAATCGAAGCTAGGTCTCCCGAGGGGGGGGACGTCAGCGAAATTTTTTCTCTCCGATTGCGTTCAAATTCACCATACCGATGCAGAATTTCACGCTGAATCCGAATCTGGCCTCCGTTTTCACATCCGATGGTTCGTTTGGGCGCTACACACCAAAACGTCCCAAATTCTAACTCTGTCGTTTTTTCGAAAAATGTTGAAAATTTTTTCTCGCCAATTGCCTTGAAGCACACCATACAGATAGAGAATTTCACGCTGATTCCAAATCTGAAATCCGTTTTCCAATCCGATGCTTCGTTTTGAAGCTACAGCCCAAAACGTCCCAAATTCTAACTCTGTCGTTTTTCGCCAATGTCCCAAAATCTTAAATGGCGTCTCACATCTAAACGAAGACAGATATGAACAAGCCGTTTCTTTCACTGAATTTGTCTCACTCTTAGCTGTCAAACGAGCTATGGCACGACAAAATCCGTCCACTGGAAGCTAAAATCGAAGCTAGGTCTCCCGAGGGGGGGGACGTCAGCGAAATTTTTTCTCTCCGATTGCGTTCAAATTCACCATACCGATGCAGAATTTCACGCTGAATCCGAATCTGGCCTCCGTTTTCACATCCGATGGTTCGTTTGGGCGCTACACACCAAAACGTCCCAAATTCTAACTCTGTCGTTTTTTCGAAAAATGTTGAAAATTTTTTCTCGCCAATTGCCTTGAAGCACACCATACAGATAGAGAATTTCACGCTGATTCCAAATCTGAAATCCGTTTTCCAATCCGATGCTTCGTTTTGAAGCTACAGCCCAAAACGTCCCAAATTCTAACTCTGTCGTTTTTCGCCAATGTCCCAAAATCTTAAATGGCGTCTCGCATCTAAACGAAGACAGATATGAACAAGCCGTTTCTTTCACTGAATTTGTCTCACTCTTAGCTGTCAAACGAGCTATGGCACGACAAAATCCGTCCACTGGAAGCTAAAATCGAAGCTAGTTCTCCCGAGGGGGGGGACGTCAGCGAAATTTTTTCTCTCCGATTGCGTTCAAATTCACCATACCGATGCAGAATTTCACGCTGAATCCGAATCTGGCCTCCGTTTTCACATCCGATGGTTCGTTTGGGCGCTACACACCAAAACGTCCCAAATTCTAACTCTGTCGTTTTTCGCCAATGTCCCAAAATCTTAAATGGCGTCTCACATCTAAACGAAGACAGATATGAACAAGCCGTTTCTTTCACTGAATTTGTCTCACTCTTAGCTGTCAAACGAGCTATGGCACGACAAAATCCGTCCACTGGAAGCTAAAATCGAAGCTAGGTCTCCCGAGGGGGGGGACGTCAGCGAAATTTTTTCTCTCCGATTGCGTTCAAATTCACCATACCGATGCAGAATTTCACGCTGAATCCGAATCTGGCCTCCGTTTTCACATCCGATGGTTCGTTTGGGCGCTACACACCAAAACGTCCCAAATTCTAACTCTGTCGTTTTTTCGAAAAATGTTGAAAATTTTTTCTCGCCGATTGCCTTGAAGCACACCATACAGATAGAGAATTTCACGCTGATTCCAAATCTGAAATCCGTTTTCCAATCCGATGCTTCGTTTTGAAGCTACAGCCCAAAACGTCCCAAATTCTAACTCTGTCGTTTTTCGCCAATGTCCCAAAATCTTAAATGGCGTCTCACATCTAAACGAAGACAGATATGAACAAGCCGTTTCTTTCACTGAATTTGTCTCACTCTTAGCTGTCAAACGAGCTATGGCACGACAAAATCCGTCCACTGGAAGCTAAAATCGAAGCTAGGTCTCCCGAGGGGGGGGACGTCAGCGAAATTTTTTCTCTCCGATTGCGTTCAAATTCACCATACCGATGCAGAATTTCACGCTGAATCCGAATCTGGCCTCCGTTTTCACATCCGATGGTTCGTTTGGGCGCTACACACCAAAACGTCCCAAATTCTAACTCTGTCGTTTTTTCGAAAAATGTTGAAAATTTTTTCTCGCCAATTGCCTTGAAGCACACCATACAGATAGAGAATTTCACGCTGATTCCAAATCTGAAATCCGTTTTCCAATCCGATGCTTCGTTTTGAAGCTACAGCCCAAAACGTCCCAAATTCTAACTCTGTCGTTTTTCGCCAATGTCCCAAAATCTTAAATGGCGTCTCACATCTAAACGAAGACAGATATGAACAAGCCGTTTCTTTCACTGAATTTGTCTCACTCTTAGCTGTCAAACGAGCTATGGCACGACAAAATCCGTCCACTGGAAGCTAAAATCGAAGCTAGGTCTCCCGAGGGGGGGGACGTCAGCGAAATTTTTTCTCTCCGATTGCGTTCAAATTCACCATACCGATGCAGAATTTCACGCTGAATCCGAATCTGGCCTCCGTTTTCACATCCGATGGTTCGTTTGGGCGCTACACACCAAAACGTCCCAAATTCTAACTCTGTCGTTTTTTCGAAAAATGTTGAAAATCTTTTCTCGCCGATTGCCTTGAAGCACACCATACAGATAGAGAATTTCACGCTGATTCCAAATCTGAAATCCGTTTTCCAATCCGATGCTTCGTTTTGAAGCTACAGCCCAAAACGTCCCAAATTCTAACTCTGTCGTTTTTCGCCAATGTCCCAAAATCTTAAATGGCGTCTCACATCTAAACGAAGACAGATATGAACAAGCCGTTTCTTTCACTGAATTTGTCTCACTCTTAGCTGTCAAACGAGCTATGGCACGACAAAATCCGTCCACTGGAAGCTAAAATCGAAGCTAGGTCTCCCGAGGGGGGGACGTCAGCGAAATTTTTTCTCTCCGATTGCGTTCAAATTCACCATACCGATGCAGAATTTCACGCTGAATCCGAATCTGGCCTCCGTTTTCACATCCGATGGTTCGTTTGGGCGCTACACACCAAAACGTCCCAAATTCTAACTCTGTCGTTTTTCGCCAATGTCCCAAAATCTTAAATGGCGTCTCACATCTAAACGAAGACAGATATGAACAAGCCGTTTCTTTCACTGAATTTGTCTCACTCTTAGCTGTCAAACGAGCTATGGCACGACAAAATCCGTCCACTGGAAGCTAAAATCGAAGCTAGGTCTCCCGAGGGGGGGGACGTCAGCGAAATTTTTTCTCTCCGATTGCGTTCAAATTCACCATACCGATGCAGAATTTCACGCTGAATCCGAATCTGGCCTCCGTTTTCACATCCGATGGTTCGTTTGGGCGCTACACACCAAAACGTCCCAAATTCTAACTCTGTCGTTTTTTCGAAAAATGTTGAAAATTTTTTCTCGCCGATTGCCTTGAAGCACACCATACAGATAGAGAATTTCACGCTGATTCCAAATCTGAAATCCGTTTTCCAATCCGATGCTTCGTTTTGAAGCTACAGCCCAAAACGTCCCAAATTCTAACTCTGTCGTTTTTCGCCAATGTCCCAAAATCTTAAATGGCGTCTCACATCTAAACGAAGACAGATATGAACAAGCCGTTTCTTTCACTGAATTTGTCTCACTCTTAGCTGTCAAACGAGCTATGGCACGACAAAATCCGTCCACTGGAAGCTAAAATCGAAGCTAGGTCTCCCGAGGGGGGGGACGTCAGCGAAATTTTTTCTCTCCGATTGCGTTCAAATTCACCATACCGATGCAGAATTTCACGCTGAATCCGAATCTGGCCTCCGTTTTCACATCCGATGGTTCGTTTGGGCGCTACACACCAAAACGTCCCAAATTCTAACTCTGTCGTTTTTTCGAAAAATGTTGAAAATCTTTTCTCGCCGATTGCCTTGAAGCACACCATACAGATAGAGAATTTCACGCTGATTCCAAATCTGAAATCCGTTTTCCAATCCGATGCTTCGTTTTGAAGCTACAGCCCAAAACGTCCCAAATTCTAACTCTGTCGTTTTTCGCCAATGTCCCAAAATCTTAAATGGCGTCTCACATCTAAACGAAGACAGATATGAACAAGCCGTTTCTTTCACTGAATTTGTCTCACTCTTAGCTGTCAAACGAGCTATGGCACGACAAAATCCGTCCACTGGAAGCTAAAATCGAAGCTAGGTCTCCCGAGGGGGGGGACGTCAGCGAAATTTTTTCTCTCCGATTGCGTTCAAATTCACCATACCGATGCAGAATTTCACGCTGAATCCGAATCTGGCCTCCGTTTTCACATCCGATGGTTCGTTTGGGCGCTACACACCAAAACGTCCCAAATTCTAACTCTGTCGTTTTTTCGAAAAATGTTGAAAATCTTTTCTCGCCGATTGCCTTGAAGCACACCATACAGATAGAGAATTTCACGCTGATTCCAAATCTGAAATCCGTTTTCCAATCCGATGCTTCGTTTTGAAGCTACAGCCCAAAACGTCCCAAATTCTAACTCTGTCGTTTTTCGCCAATGTCCCAAAATCTTAAATGGCGTCTCACATCTAAACGAAGACAGATATGAACAAGCCGTTTCTTTCACTGAATTTGTCTCACTCTTAGCTGTCAAACGAGCTATGGCACGACAAAATCCGTCCACTGGAAGCTAAAATCGAAGCTAGGTCTCCCGAGGGGGGGGACGTCAGCGAAATTTTTTCTCTCCGATTGCGTTCAAATTCACCATACCGATGCAGAATTTCACGCTGAATCCGAATCTGGCCTCCGTTTTCACATCCGATGGTTCGTTTGGGCGCTACACACCAAAACGTCCCAAATTCTAACTCTGTCGTTTTTTCGAAAAATGTTGAAAATTTTTTCTCGCCGATTGCCTTGAAACACACCATACAGATAGAGAATTTCACGCTGATTCCAAATCTGAAATCCGTTTTCCAATCCGATGCTTCGTTTTGAAGCTACAGCCCAAAACGTCCCAAATTCTAACTCTGTCGTTTTTCGCCAATGTCCCAAAATCTTAAATGGCGTCTCACATCTAAACGAAGACAGATATGAACAAGCCGTTTCTTTCACTGAATTTGTCTCACTCTTAGCTGTCAAACGAGCTATGGCACGACAAAATCCGTCCACTGGAAGCTAAAATCGAAGCTAGGTCTCCCGAGGGGGGGGACGTCAGCGAAATTTTTTCTCTCCGATTGCGTTCAAATTCACCATACCGATGCAGAATTTCACGCTGAATCCGAATCTGGCCTCCGTTTTCACATCCGATGGTTCGTTTGGGCGCTACACACCAAAACGTCCCAAATTCTAACTCTGTCGTTTTTTCGAAAAATGTTGAAAATTTTTTCTCGCCGATTGCCTTGAAGCTCACCATACAGATAGAGAATTTCACGCTGATTCCAAATCTGAAATCCGTTTTCCAATCCGATGCTTCGTTTTGAAGCTACAGCCCAAAACGTCCCAAATTCTAACTCTGTCGTTTTTCGCCAATGTCCCAAAATCTTAAATGGCGTCTCACATCTAAACGAAGACAGATATGAACAAGCCGTTTCTTTCACTGAATTTGTCTCACTCTTAGCTGTCAAACGAGCTATGGCACGACAAAATCCGTCCACTGGAAGCTAAAATCGAAGCTAGCTCTCCCGAGGGGGGGGACGTCAGCGAAATTTTTTCTCTCCGATTGCGTTCAAATTCACCATACCGATGCAGAATTTCACGCTGAATCCGAATCTGGCCTCCGTTTTCACATCCGATGGTTCGTTTGGGCGCTACACACCAAAACGTCCCAAATTCTAACTCTGTCGTTTTTTCGAAAAATGTTGAAAATTTTTTCTCGCCGATTGCCTTGAAACTCACCATACAGATAGAGAATTTCACGCTGATTCCAAATCTGAAATCCGTTTTCCAATCCGATGCTTCGTTTTGAAGCTACAGCCCAAAACGTCCCAAATTCTAACTCTGTCGTTTTTCGCCAATGTCCCAAAATCTTAAATGGCGTCTCACATCTAAACGAAGACAGATATGAACAAGCCGTTTGTTTCACTGAATTTGTCTCACTCTTAGCTTTCAAACGAGCTATGGCACGACAAAATCCGTCCACTGGAAGCTAAAATCGAAGCGAGCTCTCCCGAGGGGGGGGACGTCAGCGAAATTTTTTCTCTCCGATTGCGTTCAAATTCACCATACCGATGCAGAATTTCACGCTGAATCCGAATCTGGCCTCCGTTTTCCAATCCGATGGTTCGTTTGGGCGCTACACACCAAAACGTCCCAAATTCTAACTCTGTCGTTTTTCGCCAATGTCCCAAAATCTTAAATGGCGTCTCACATCTAAACGAAGACAGATATGAACAAGCCGTTTCTTTCACTGAATTTGTCTCACTCTTAGCTGTCAAACGAGCTATGGCACGACAAAATCCGTCCACTGGAAGCCAAAATCGAAGCGAGCTGTCCAGAGGGGGGGGACGTCAGCGAAATTTTTTCTCTCCGATTGCGTTCAAATTCACCATACCGATGCAGAATTTCACGCTGAATCCGAATCTGGCCTCCGTTTTCACATCCGATGGTTCGTTTGGGCGCTACACACCAAAACGTCCCAAATTCTAACTCTGTCGTTTTTTCGAAAAATGTTGAAAATTTTTTCTCGCCGATTGCCTTGAAACTCACCATACAGATAGAGAATTTCACGCTGATTCCAAATCTGAAATCCGTTTTCCAATCCGATGCTTCGTTTTGAAGCTACAGCCCAAAACGTCCCAAATTCTAACTCTGTCGTTTTTCGCCAATGTCCCAAAATCTTAAATGGCGTCTCACATCTAAACGAAGACAGATATGAACAAGCCGTTTGTTTCACTGAATTTGTCTCACTCTTAGCTTTCAAACGAGCTATGGCACGACAAAATCCGTCCACTGGAAGCCAAAATCGAAGCTAGCTCTCCCGAGGGGGGGGACGTCAGCGAAATTTTTTCTCTCCGATTGCGTTCAAATTCACCATACCGATGCAGAATTTCACGCTGAATCCGAATCTGGCCTCCGTTTTCACATCCGATGGTTCGTTTGGGCGCTACACACCAAAACGTCCCAAATTCTAACTCTGTCGTTTTTTCGAAAAATGTTGAAAATTTTTTCTCGCCGATTGCCTTGAAACTCACCATACAGATAGAGAATTTCACGCTGATTCCAAATCTGAAATCCGTTTTCCAATCCGATGCTTCGTTTTGAAGCTACAGCCCAAAACGTCCCAAATTCTAACTCTGTCGTTTTTCGCCAATGTCCCAAAATCTTAAATGGCGTCTCACATCTAAACGAAGACAGATATGAACAAGCCGTTTGTTTCACTGAATTTGTCTCACTCTTAGCTTTCAAACGAGCTATGGCACGACAAAATCCGTCCACTGGAAGCCAAAATCGAAGCTAGCTCTCCCGAGGGGGGGGACGTCAGCGAAATTTTTTCTCTCCGATTGCGTTCAAATTCACCATACCGATGCAGAATTTCACGCTGAATCCGAATCTGGCCTCCGTTTTCACATCCGATGGTTCGTTTGGGCGCTACACACCAAAACGTCCCAAATTCTAACTCTGTCGTTTTTTCGAAAAATGTTGAAAATTTTTTCTCGCCGATTGCCTTGAAACTCACCATACAGATAGAGAATTTCACGCTGATTCCAAATCTGAAATCCGTTTTCCAATCCGATGCTTCGTTTTGAAGCTACAGCCCAAAACGTCCCAAATTCTAACTCTGTCGTTTTTCGCCAATGTCCCAAAATCTTAAATGGCGTCTCACATCTAAACGAAGACAGATATGAACAAGCCGTTTGTTTCACTGAATTTGTCTCACTCTTAGCTTTCAAACGAGCTATGGCACGACAAAATCCGTCCACTGGAAGCCAAAATCGAAGCTAGCTCTCCCGAGGGGGGGGACGTCAGCGAAAATTTTTTCTCTCCGATTGCGTTCAAATTCACCATACCGATGCAGAATTTCACGCTGAATCCGAATCTGGCCTCCGTTTTCACATCCGATGGTTCGTTTGGGCGCTACACACCAAAACGTCCCAAATTCTAACTCTGTCGTTTTTTCGAAAAATGTTGAAAATTTTTTCTCGCCGATTGCCTTGAAACTCACCATACAGATAGAGAATTTCACGCTGATTCCAAATCTGAAATCCGTTTTCCAATCCGATGCTTCGTTTTGAAGCTACAGCCCAAAACGTCCCAAATTCTAACTCTGTCGTTTTTCGCCAATGTCCCAAAATCTTAAATGGCGTCTCACATCTAAACGAAGACAGATATGAACAAGCCGTTTGTTTCACTGAATTTGTCTCACTCTTAGCTTTCAAACGAGCTATGGCACGACAAAATCCGTCCACTGGAAGCCAAAATCGAAGCTAGCTCTCCCGAGGGGGGGACGTCAGCGAAATTTTTTCTCGCCGATTGCGTTCAAATTCACCATACCGATGCAGAATTTCACGCTGAATCCGAATCTGGCCTCCGTTTTCACATCCGATGGTTCGTTTGGGCGCTACACACCAAAACGTCCCAAATTCTAACTCTGTCGTTTTTTCGAAAAATGTTGAAAATTTTTTCTCGCCGATTGCCTTGAAACTCACCATACAGATAGAGAATTTCACGCTGATTCCAAATCTGAAATCCGTTTTCCAATCCGATGCTTCGTTTTGAAGCTACAGCCCAAAACGTCCCAAATTCTAACTCTGTCGTTTTTCGCCAATGTCCCAAAATCTTAAATGGCGTCTCACATCTAAACGAAGACAGATATGAACAAGCCGTTTGTTTCACTGAATTTGTCTCACTCTTAGCTTTCAAACGAGCTATGGCACGACAAAATCCGTCCACTGGAAGCCAAAATCGAAGCTAGCTCTCCCGAGGGGGGGGACGTCAGCGAAAATTTTTTCTCTCCGATTGCGTTCAAATTCACCATACCGATGCAGAATTTCACGCTGAATCCGAATCTGGCCTCCGTTTTCACATCCGATGGTTCGTTTGGGCGCTACACACCAAAACGTCCCAAATTCTAACTCTGTCGTTTTTTCGAAAAATGTTGAAAATTTTTTCTCGCCGATTGCCTTGAAACTCACCATACAGATAGAGAATTTCACGCTGATTCCAAATCTGAAATCCGTTTTCCAATCCGATGCTTCGTTTTGAAGCTACAGCCCAAAACGTCCCAAATTCTAACTCTGTCGTTTTTCGCCAATGTCCCAAAATCTTAAATGGCGTCTCACATCTAAACGAAGACAGATATGAACAAGCCGTTTGTTTCACTGAATTTGTCTCACTCTTAGCTTTCAAACGAGCTATGGCACGACAAAATCCGTCCACTGGAAGCCAAAATCGAAGCTAGCTCTCCCGAGGGGGGGGACGTCAGCGAAAATTTTTTCTCTCCGATTGCGTTCAAATTCACCATACCGATGCAGAATTTCACGCTGAATCCGAATCTGGCCTCCGTTTTCACATCCGATGGTTCGTTTGGGCGCTACACACCAAAACGTCCCAAATTCTAACTCTGTCGTTTTTTCGAAAAATGTTGAAAATTTTTTCTCGCCGATTGCCTTGAAACTCACCATACAGATAGAGAATTTCACGCTGATTCCAAATCTGAAATCCGTTTTCCAATCCGATGCTTCGTTTTGAAGCTACAGCCCAAAACGTCCCAAATTCTAACTCTGTCGTTTTTCGCCAATGTCCCAAAATCTTAAATGGCGTCTCACATCTAAACGAAGACAGATATGAACAAGCCGTTTGTTTCACTGAATTTGTCTCACTCTTAGCTTTCAAACGAGCTATGGCACGACAAAATCCGTCCACTGGAAGCCAAAATCGAAGCTAGCTCTCCCGAGGGGGGGGACGTCAGCGAAATTTTTTCTCTCCGATTGCGTTCAAATTCACCATACCGATGCAGAATTTCACGCTGAATCCGAATCTGGCCTCCGTTTTCACATCCGATGGTTCGTTTGGGCGCTACACACCAAAACGTCCCAAATTCTAACTCTGTCGTTTTTCGCCAATGTCCCAAAATCTTAAATGGCGTCTCACATCTAAACGAAGACAGATATGAACAAGCCGTTTGTTTCACTGAATTTGTCTCACTCTTAGCTTTCAAACGAGCTATGGCACGACAAAATCCGTCCACTGGAAGCCAAAATCGAAGCTAGCTCTCCCGAGGGGGGGACGTCAGCGAAAATTTTTTCTCTCCGATTGCGTTCAAATTCACCATACCGATGCAGAATTTCACGCTGAATCCGAATCTGGCCTCCGTTTTCACATCCGATGGTTCGTTTGGGCGCTACACACCAAAACGTCCCAAATTCTAACTCTGTCGTTTTTTCGAAAAATGTTGAAAATTTTTTCTCGCCGATTGCCTTGAAACTCACCATACAGATAGAGAATTTCACGCTGATTCCAAATCTGAAATCCGTTTTCCAATCCGATGCTTCGTTTTGAAGCTACAGCCCAAAACGTCCCAAATTCTAACTCTGTCGTTTTTTCGCCAATGTCCCAAAATCTTAAATGGCGTCTCACATCTAAACGAAGACAGATATGAACAAGCCGTTTGTTTCACTGAATTTGTCTCACTCTTAGCTTTCAAACGAGCTATGGCACGACAAAATCCGTCCACTGGAAGCCAAAATCGAAGCTAGCTCTCCCGAGGGGGGGGACGTCAGCGAAAATTTTTTCTCTCCGATTGCGTTCAAATTCACCATACCGATGCAGAATTTCACGCTGAATCCGAATCTGGCCTCCGTTTTCACATCCGATGGTTCGTTTGGGCGCTACACACCAAAACGTCCCAAATTCTAACTCTGTCGTTTTTTCGAAAAATGTTGAAAATTTTTTCTCGCCGATTGCCTTGAAACTCACCATACAGATAGAGAATTTCACGCTGATTCCAAATCTGAAATCCGTTTTCCAATCCGATGCTTCGTTTTGAAGCTACAGCCCAAAACGTCCCAAATTCTAACTCTGTCGTTTTCCGCCAATGTCCCAAAATCTTAAATGGCGTCTCACATCTAAACGAAGACAGATATGAACAAGCCGTTTGTTTCACTGAATTTGTCTCACTCTTAGCTTTCAAACGAGCTATGGCACGACAAAATCCGTCCACTGGAAGCCAAAATCGAAGCTAGCTCTCCCGAGGGGGGACGTCAGCGAAAATTTTTTCTCTCCGATTGCGTTCAAATTCACCATACCGATGCAGAATTTCACGCTGAATCCGAATCTGGCCTCCGTTTTCACATCCGATGGTTCGTTTGGGCGCTACACACCAAAACGTCCCAAATTCTAACTCTGTCGTTTTTCGCCAATGTCCCAAAATCTTAAATGGCGTCTCACATCTAAACGAAGACAGATATGAACAAGCCGTTTGTTTCACTGAATTTGTCTCACTCTTAGCTTTCAAACGAGCTATGGCACGACAAAATCCGTCCACTGGAAGCCAAAATCGAAGCTAGCTCTCCCGAGGGGGGGGACGTCAGCGAAAATTTTTTCTCTCCGATTGCGTTCAAATTCACCATACCGATGCAGAATTTCACGCTGAATCCGAATCTGGCCTCCGTTTTCACATCCGATGGTTCGTTTGGGCGCTACACACCAAAACGTCCCAAATTCTAACTCTGTCGTTTTTTCGAAAAATGTTGAAAATTTTTTCTCGCCGATTGCCTTGAAACTCACCATACAGATAGAGAATTTCACGCTGATTCCAAATCTGAAATCCGTTTTCCAATCCGATGCTTCGTTTTGAAGCTACAGCCCAAAACGTCCCAAATTCTAACTCTGTCGTTTTTCGCCAATGTCCCAAAATCTTAAATGGCGTCTCACATCTAAACGAAGACAGATATGAACAAGCCGTTTGTTTCACTGAATTTGTCTCACTCTTAGCTTTCAAACGAGCTATGGCACGACAAAATCCGTCCACTGGAAGCCAAAATCGAAGCTAGCTCTCCCGAGGGGGGGACGTCAGCGAAAATTTTTTCTCTCCGATTGCGTTCAAATTCACCATACCGATGCAGAATTTCACGCTGAATCCGAATCTGGCCTCCGTTTTCACATCCGATGGTTCGTTTGGGCGCTACACACCAAAACGTCCCAAATTCTAACTCTGTCGTTTTTTCGAAAAATGTTGAAAATTTTTTCTCGCCGATTGCCTTGAAACTCACCATACAGATAGAGAATTTCACGCTGATTCCAAATCTGAAATCCGTTTTCCAATCCGATGCTTCGTTTTGAAGCTACAGCCCAAAACGTCCCAAATTCTAACTCTGTCGTTTTTCGCCAATGTCCCAAAATCTTAAATGGCGTCTCACATCTAAACGAAGACAGATATGAACAAGCCGTTTGTTTCACTGAATTTGTCTCACTCTTAGCTTTCAAACGAGCTATGGCACGACAAAATCCGTCCACTGGAAGCCAAAATCGAAGCTAGCTCTCCCGAGGGGGGGGACGTCAGCGAAAATTTTTTCTCTCCGATTGCGTTCAAATTCACCATACCGATGCAGAATTTCACGCTGAATCCGAATCTGGCCTCCGTTTTCACATCCGATGGTTCGTTTGGGCGCTACACACCAAAACGTCCCAAATTCTAACTCTGTCGTTTTTTCGAAAAATGTTGAAAATTTTTTCTCGCCGATTGCCTTGAAACTCACCATACAGATAGAGAATTTCACGCTGATTCCAAATCTGAAATCCGTTTTCCAATCCGATGCTTCGTTTTGAAGCTACAGCCCAAAACGTCCCAAATTCTAACTCTGTCGTTTTTCGCCAATGTCCCAAAATCTTAAATGGCGTCTCACATCTAAACGAAGACAGATATGAACAAGCCGTTTGTTTCACTGAATTTGTCTCACTCTTAGCTTTCAAACGAGCTATGGCACGACAAAATCCGTCCACTGGAAGCCAAAATCGAAGCTAGCTCTCCCGAGGGGGGGGACGTCAGCGAAAATTTTTTCTCTCCGATTGCGTTCAAATTCACCATACCGATGCAGAATTTCACGCTGAATCCGAATCTGGCCTCCGTTTTCACATCCGATGGTTCGTTTGGGCGCTACACACCAAAACGTCCCAAATTCTAACTCTGTCGTTTTTTCGAAAAATGTTGAAAATTTTTTCTCGCCGATTGCCTTGAAACTCACCATACAGATAGAGAATTTCACGCTGATTCCAAATCTGAAATCCGTTTTCCAATCCGATGCTTCGTTTTGAAGCTACAGCCCAAAACGTCCCAAATTCTAACTCTGTCGTTTTTCGCCAATGTCCCAAAATCTTAAATGGCGTCTCACATCTAAACGAAGACAGATATGAACAAGCCGTTTGTTTCACTGAATTTGTCTCACTCTTAGCTTTCAAACGAGCTATGGCACGACAAAATCCGTCCACTGGAAGCCAAAATCGAAGCTAGCTCTCCCGAGGGGGGGGGACGTCAGCGAAAATTTTTTCTCTCCGATTGCGTTCAAATTCACCATACCGATGCAGAATTTCACGCTGAATCCGAATCTGGCCTCCGTTTTCACATCCGATGGTTCGTTTGGGCGCTACACACCAAAACGTCCCAAATTCTAACTCTGTCGTTTTTTCGAAAAATGTTGAAAATTTTTTCTCGCCGATTGCCTTGAAACTCACCATACAGATAGAGAATTTCACGCTGATTCCAAATCTGAAATCCGTTTTCCAATCCGATGCTTCGTTTTGAAGCTACAGCCCAAAACGTCCCAAATTCTAACTCTGTCGTTTTTCGCCAATGTCCCAAAATCTTAAATGGCGTCTCACATCTAAACGAAGACAGATATGAACAAGCCGTTTGTTTCACTGAATTTGTCTCACTCTTAGCTTTCAAACGAGCTATGGCACGACAAAATCCGTCCACTGGAAGCCAAAATCGAAGCTAGCTCTCCTGAGGGGGGGGGACGTCAGCGAAATTTTTTCTCTCCGATTGCGTTCAAATTCACCATACCGATGCAGAATTTCACGCTGAATCCGAATCTGGCCTCCGTTTTCACATCCGATGGTTCGTTTGGGCGCTACACACCAAAACGTCCCAAATTCTAACTCTGTCGTTTTTCGCCAATGTCCCAAAATCTTAAATGGCGTCTCACATCTAAACGAAGACAGATATGAACAAGCCGTTTGTTTCACTGAATTTGTCTCACTCTTAGCTTTCAAACGAGCTATGGCACGACAAAATCCGTCCACTGGAAGCCAAAATCGAAGCTAGCTCTCCCGAGGGGGGGGACGTCAGCGAAAATTTTTTCTCTCCGATTGCGTTCAAATTCACCATACCGATGCAGAATTTCACGCTGAATCCGAATCTGGCCTCCGTTTTCACATCCGATGGTTCGTTTGGGCGCTACACACCAAAACGTCCCAAATTCTAACTCTGTCGTTTTTTCGAAAAATGTTGAAAATTTTTTCTCGCCGATTGCCTTGAAACTCACCATACAGATAGAGAATTTCACGCTGATTCCAAATCTGAAATCCGTTTTCCAATCCGATGCTTCGTTTTGAAGCTACAGCCCAAAACGTCCCAAATTCTAACTCTGTCGTTTTTCGCCAATGTCCCAAAATCTTAAATGGCGTCTCACATCTAAACGAAGACAGATATGAACAAGCCGTTTGTTTCACTGAATTTGTCTCACTCTTAGCTTTCAAACGAGCTATGGCACGACAAAATCCGTCCACTGGAAGCCAAAATCGAAGCTAGCTCTCCCGAGGGGGGGGACGTCAGCGAAATTTTTTCTCTCCGATTGCGTTCAAATTCACCATACCGATGCAGAATTTCACGCTGAATCCGAATCTGGCCTCCGTTTTCACATCCGATGGTTCGTTTGGGCGCTACACACCAAAACGTCCCAAATTCTAACTCTGTCGTTTTTTCGAAAAATGTTGAAAATTTTTTCTCGCCGATTGCCTTGAAACTCACCATACAGATAGAGAATTTCACGCTGATTCCAAATCTGAAATCCGTTTTCCAATCCGATGCTTCGTTTTGAAGCTACAGCCCAAAACGTCCCAAATTCTAACTCTGTCGTTTTTCGCCAATGTCCCAAAATCTTAAATGGCGTCTCACATCTAAACGAAGACAGATATGAACAAGCCGTTTGTTTCACTGAATTTGTCTCACTCTTAGCTTTCAAACGAGCTATGGCACGACAAAATCCGTCCACTGGAAGCCAAAATCGAAGCTAGCTCTCCCGAGGGGGGGGACGTCAGCGAAAATTTTTTCTCTCCGATTGCGTTCAAATTCACCATACCGATGCAGAATTTCACGCTGAATCCGAATCTGGCCTCCGTTTTCACATCCGATGGTTCGTTTGGGCGCTACACACCAAAACGTCCCAAATTCTAACTCTGTCGTTTTTTCGAAAAATGTTGAAAATTTTTTCTCGCCGATTGCCTTGAAACTCACCATACAGATAGAGAATTTCACGCTGATTCCAAATCTGAAATCCGTTTTCCAATCCGATGCTTCGTTTTGAAGCTACAGCCCAAAACGTCCCAAATTCTAACTCTGTCGTTTTTCGCCAATGTCCCAAAATCTTAAATGGCGTCTCACATCTAAACGAAGACAGATATGAACAAGCCGTTTGTTTCACTGAATTTGTCTCACTCTTAGCTTTCAAACGAGCTATGGCACGACAAAATCCGTCCACTGGAAGCCAAAATCGAAGCTAGCTCTCCCGAGGGGGGGGACGTCAGCGAAAATTTTTTCTCTCCGATTGCGTTCAAATTCACCATACCGATGCAGAATTTCACGCTGAATCCGAATCTGGCCTCCGTTTTCACATCCGATGGTTCGTTTGGGCGCTACACACCAAAACGTCCCAAATTCTAACTCTGTCGTTTTTTCGAAAAATGTTGAAAATTTTTTCTCGCCGATTGCCTTGAAACTCACCATACAGATAGAGAATTTCACGCTGATTCCAAATCTGAAATCCGTTTTCCAATCCGATGCTTCGTTTTGAAGCTACAGCCCAAAACGTCCCAAATTCTAACTCTGTCGTTTTTCGCCAATGTCCCAAAATCTTAAATGGCGTCTCACATCTAAACGAAGACAGATATGAACAAGCCGTTTGTTTCACTGAATTTGTCTCACTCTTAGCTTTCAAACGAGCTATGGCACGACAAAATCCGTCCACTGGAAGCCAAAATCGAAGCTAGCTCTCCCGAGGGGGGGGACGTCAGCGAAATTTTTTCTCTCCGATTGCGTTCAAATTCACCATACCGATGCAGAATTTCACGCTGAATCCGAATCTGGCCTCCGTTTTCACATCCGATGGTTCGTTTGGGCGCTACACACCAAAACGTCCCAAATTCTAACTCTGTCGTTTTTTCGAAAAATGTTGAAAATTTTTTCTCGCCGATTGCCTTGAAACTCACCATACAGATAGAGAATTTCACGCTGATTCCAAATCTGAAATCCGTTTTCCAATCCGATGCTTCGTTTTGAAGCTACAGCCCAAAACGTCCCAAATTCTAACTCTGTCGTTTTTCGCCAATGTCCCAAAATCTTAAATGGCGTCTCACATCTAAACGAAGACAGATATGAACAAGCCGTTTGTTTCACTGAATTTGTCTCACTCTTAGCTTTCAAACGAGCTATGGCACGACAAAATCCGTCCACTGGAAGCTAAAATCGAAGCTAGCTCTCCCGAGGGGGGGGACGTCAGCGAAATTTTTTCTCTCCGATTGCGTTCAAATTCACCATACCGATGCAGAATTTCACGCTGAATCCGAATCTGGCCTCCGTTTTCACATCCGATGGTTCGTTTGGGCGCTACACACCAAAACGTCCCAAATTCTAACTCTGTCGTTTTTTCGAAAAATGTTGAAAATTTTTTCTCGCCGATTGCCTTGAAACTCACCATACAGATAGAGAATTTCACGCTGATTCCAAATCTGAAATCCGTTTTCCAATCCGATGCTTCGTTTTGAAGCTACAGCCCAAAACGTCCCAAATTCTAACTCTGTCGTTTTTCGCCAATGTCCCAAAATCTTAAATGGCGTCTCACATCTAAACGAAGACAGATATGAACAAGCCGTTTCTTTCACTGAATTTGTCTCACTCTTAGCTTTCAAACGAGCTATGGCACGACAAAATCCGTCCACTGGAAGCTAAAATCGAAGCTAGCTCTCCCGAGGGGGGGGACGTCAGCGAAAATTTTTTCTCTCCGATTGCGTTCAAATTCACCATACCGATGCAGAATTTCACGCTGAATCCGAATCTGGCCTCCGTTTTCACATCCGATGGTTCGTTTGGGCGCTACACACCAAAACGTCCCAAATTCTAACTCTGTCGTTTTTTCGAAAAATGTTGAAAATTTTTTCTCGCCGATTGCCTTGAAACTCACCATACAGATAGAGAATTTCACGCTGATTCCAAATCTGAAATCCGTTTTCCAATCCGATGCTTCGTTTTGAAGCTACAGCCCAAAACGTCCCAAATTCTAACTCTGTCGTTTTTCGCCAATGTCCCAAAATCTTAAATGGCGTCTCACATCTAAACGAAGACAGATATGAACAAGCCGTTTCTTTCACTGAATTTGTCTCACTCTTAGCTTTCAAACGAGCTATGGCACGACAAAATCCGTCCACTGGAAGCTAAAATCGAAGCGAGCTCTCCCGAGGGGGGGGACGTCAGCGAAATTTTTTCTCTCCGATTGCGTTCAAATTCACCATACCGATGCAGAATTTCACGCTGAATCCGAATCTGGCCTCCGTTTTCACATCCGATGGTTCGTTTGGGCGCTACACACCAAAACGTCCCAAATTCTAACTCTGTCGTTTTTCGCCAATGTCCCAAAATCTTAAATGGCGTCTCACATCTAAACGAAGACAGATATGAACAAGCCGTTTCTTTCACTGAATTTGTCTCACTCTTAGCTGTCAAACGAGCTATGGCACGACAAAATCCGTCCACTGGAAGCTAAAATCGAAGCTAGGTCTCCCGAGGGGGGGGACGTCAGCGAAATTTTTTCTCTCCGATTGCGTTCAAATTCACCATACCGATGCAGAATTTCACGCTGAATCCGAATCTGGCCTCCGTTTTCACATCCGATGGTTCGTTTGGGCGCTACACACCAAAACGTCCCAAATTCTAACTCTGTCGTTTTTTCGAAAAATGTTGAAAATTTTTTCTCGCCGATTGCCTTGAAGCACACCATACAGATAGAGAATTTCACGCTGATTCCAAATCTGAAATCCGTTTTCCAATCCGATGCTTCGTTTTGAAGCTACAGCCCAAAACGTCCCAAATTCTAACTCTGTCGTTTTTCGCCAATGTCCCAAAATCTTAAATGGCGTCTCACATCTAAACGAAGACAGATATGAACAAGCCGTTTCTTTCACTGAATTTGTCTCACTCTTAGCTGTCAAACGAGCTATGGCACGACAAAATCCGTCCACTGGAAGCTAAAATCGAAGCTAGGTCTCCCGAGGGGGGGGACGTCAGCGAAATTTTTTCTCTCCGATTGCGTTCAAATTCACCATACCGATGCAGAATTTCACGCTGAATCCGAATCTGGCCTCCGTTTTCACATCCGATGGTTCGTTTGGGCGCTACACACCAAAACGTCCCAAATTCTAACTCTGTCGTTTTTTCGAAAAATGTTGAAAATTTTTTCTCGCCGATTGCCTTGAAACACACCATACAGATAGAGAATTTCACGCTGATTCCAAATCTGAAATCCGTTTTCCAATCCGATGCTTCGTTTTGAAGCTACAGCCCAAAACGTCCCAAATTCTAACTCTGTCGTTTTTCGCCAATGTCCCAAAATCTTAAATGGCGTCTCACATCTAAACGAAGACAGATATGAACAAGCCGTTTCTTTCACTGAATTTGTCTCACTCTTAGCTGTCAAACGAGCTATGGCACGACAAAATCCGTCCACTGGAAGCTAAAATCGAAGCTAGTTCTCCCGAGGGGGGGGACGTCAGCGAAATTTTTTCTCTCCGATTGCGTTCAAATTCACCATACCGATGCAGAATTTCACGCTGAATCCGAATCTGGCCTCCGTTTTCACATCCGATGGTTCGTTTGGGCGCTACACACCAAAACGTCCCAAATTCTAACTCTGTCGTTTTTCGCCAATGTCCCAAAATCTTAAATGGCGTCTCACATCTAAACGAAGACAGATATGAACAAGCCGTTTCTTTCACTGAATTTGTCTCACTCTTAGCTGTCAAACGAGCTATGGCACGACAAAATCCGTCCACTGGAAGCTAAAATCGAAGCTAGGTCTCCCGAGGGGGGGGACGTCAGCGAAATTTTTTCTCTCCGATTGCGTTCAAATTCACCATACCGATGCAGAATTTCACGCTGAATCCGAATCTGGCCTCCGTTTTCACATCCGATGGTTCGTTTGGGCGCTACACACCAAAACGTCCCAAATTCTAACTCTGTCGTTTTTTCGAAAAATGTTGAAAATTTTTTCTCGCCGATTGCCTTGAAGCACACCATACAGATAGAGAATTTCACGCTGATTCCAAATCTGAAATCCGTTTTCCAATCCGATGCTTCGTTTTGAAGCTACAGCCCAAAACGTCCCAAATTCTAACTCTGTCGTTTTTCGCCAATGTCCCAAAATCTTAAATGGCGTCTCACATCTAAACGAAGACAGATATGAACAAGCCGTTTCTTTCACTGAATTTGTCTCACTCTTAGCTGTCAAACGAGCTATGGCACGACAAAATCCGTCCACTGGAAGCTAAAATCGAAGCTAGGTCTCCCGAGGGGGGGGACGTCAGCGAAATTTTTTCTCTCCGATTGCGTTCAAATTCACCATACCGATGCAGAATTTCACGCTGAATCCGAATCTGGCCTCCGTTTTCACATCCGATGGTTCGTTTGGGCGCTACACACCAAAACGTCCCAAATTCTAACTCTGTCGTTTTTTCGAAAAATGTTGAAAATCTTTTCTCGCCGATTGCCTTGAAGCACACCATACAGATAGAGAATTTCACGCTGATTCCAAATCTGAAATCCGTTTTCCAATCCGATGCTTCGTTTTGAAGCTACAGCCCAAAACGTCCCAAATTCTAACTCTGTCGTTTTTCGCCAATGTCCCAAAATCTTAAATGGCGTCTCACATCTAAACGAAGACAGATATGAACAAGCCGTTTCTTTCACTGAATTTGTCTCACTCTTAGCTGTCAAACGAGCTATGGCACGACAAAATCCGTCCACTGGAAGCTAAAATCGAAGCTAGGTCTCCCGAGGGGGGGGACGTCAGCGAAATTTTTTCTCTCCGATTGCGTTCAAATTCACCATACCGATGCAGAATTTCACGCTGAATCCGAATCTGGCCTCCGTTTTCACATCCGATGGTTCGTTTGGGCGCTACACACCAAAACGTCCCAAATTCTAACTCTGTCGTTTTTTCGAAAAATGTTGAAAATCTTTTCTCGCCGATTGCCTTGAAGCACACCATACAGATAGAGAATTTCACGCTGATTCCAAATCTGAAATCCGTTTTCCAATCCGATGCTTCGTTTTGAAGCTACAGCCCAAAACGTCCCAAATTCTAACTCTGTCGTTTTTCGCCAATGTCCCAAAATCTTAAATGGCGTCTCACATCTAAACGAAGACAGATATGAACAAGCCGTTTCTTTCACTGAATTTGTCTCACTCTTAGCTGTCAAACGAGCTATGGCACGACAAAATCCGTCCACTGGAAGCTAAAATCGAAGCTAGGTCTCCCGAGGGGGGGGACGTCAGCGAAATTTTTTCTCTCCGATTGCGTTCAAATTCACCATACCGATGCAGAATTTCACGCTGAATCCGAATCTGGCCTCCGTTTTCACATCCGATGGTTCGTTTGGGCGCTACACACCAAAACGTCCCAAATTCTAACTCTGTCGTTTTTTCGAAAAATGTTGAAAATCTTTTCTCGCCGATTGCCTTGAAGCACACCATACAGATAGAGAATTTCACGCTGATTCCAAATCTGAAATCCGTTTTCCAATCCGATGCTTCGTTTTGAAGCTACAGCCCAAAACGTCCCAAATTCTAACTCTGTCGTTTTTCGCCAATGTCCCAAAATCTTAAATGGCGTCTCACATCTAAACGAAGACAGATATGAACAAGCCGTTTCTTTCACTGAATTTGTCTCACTCTTAGCTGTCAAACGAGCTATGGCACGACAAAATCCGTCCACTGGAAGCTAAAATCGAAGCTAGGTCTCCCGAGGGGGGGGACGTCAGCGAAATTTTTTCTCTCCGATTGCGTTCAAATTCACCATACCGATGCAGAATTTCACGCTGAATCCGAATCTGGCCTCCGTTTTCACATCCGATGGTTCGTTTGGGCGCTACACACCAAAACGTCCCAAATTCTAACTCTGTCGTTTTTTCGAAAAATGTTGAAAATCTTTTCTCGCCGATTGCCTTGAAGCACACCATACAGATAGAGAATTTCACGCTGATTCCAAATCTGAAATCCGTTTTCCAATCCGATGCTTCGTTTTGAAGCTACAGCCCAAAACGTCCCAAATTCTAACTCTGTCGTTTTTCGCCAATGTCCCAAAATCTTAAATGGCGTCTCACATCTAAACGAAGACAGATATGAACAAGCCGTTTCTTTCACTGAATTTGTCTCACTCTTAGCTGTCAAACGAGCTATGGCACGACAAAATCCGTCCACTGGAAGCTAAAATCGAAGCTAGGTCTCCCGAGGGGGGGGACGTCAGCGAAATTTTTTCTCTCCGATTGCGTTCAAATTCACCATACCGATGCAGAATTTCACGCTGAATCCGAATCTGGCCTCCGTTTTCACATCCGATGGTTCGTTTGGGCGCTACACACCAAAACGTCCCAAATTCTAACTCTGTCGTTTTTTCGAAAAATGTTGAAAATCTTTTCTCGCCGATTGCCTTGAAGCACACCATACAGATAGAGAATTTCACGCTGATTCCAAATCTGAAATCCGTTTTCCAATCCGATGCTTCGTTTTGAAGCTACAGCCCAAAACGTCCCAAATTCTAACTCTGTCGTTTTTCGCCAATGTCCCAAAATCTTAAATGGCGTCTCGCATCTAAACGAAGACAGATATGAACAAGCCGTTTCTTTCACTGAATTTGTCTCACTCTTAGCTGTCAAACGAGCTATGGCACGACAAAATCCGTCCACTGGAAGCTAAAATCGAAGCTAGTTCTCCCGAGGGGGGGGACGTCAGCGAAATTTTTTCTCTCCGATTGCGTTCAAATTCACCATACCGATGCAGAATTTCACGCTGAATCCGAATCTGGCCTCCGTTTTCACATCCGATGGTTCGTTTGGGCGCTACACACCAAAACGTCCCAAATTCTAACTCTGTCGTTTTTCGCCAATGTCCCAAAATCTTAAATGGCGTCTCACATCTAAACGAAGACAGATATGAACAAGCCGTTTCTTTCACTGAATTTGTCTCACTCTTAGCTGTCAAACGAGCTATGGCACGACAAAATCCGTCCACTGGAAGCTAAAATCGAAGCTAGGTCTCCCGAGGGGGGGACGTCAGCGAAATTTTTTCTCTCCGATTGCGTTCAAATTCACCATACCGATGCAGAATTTCACGCTGAATCCGAATCTGGCCTCCGTTTTCACATCCGATGGTTCGTTTGGGCGCTACACACCAAAACGTCCCAAATTCTAACTCTGTCGTTTTTTCGAAAAATGTTGAAAATTTTTTCTCGCCGATTGCCTTGAAGCACACCATACAGATAGAGAATTTCACGCTGATTCCAAATCTGAAATCCGTTTTCCAATCCGATGCTTCGTTTTGAAGCTACAGCCCAAAACGTCCCAAATTCTAACTCTGTCGTTTTTCGCCAATGTCCCAAAATCTTAAATGGCGTCTCACATCTAAACGAAGACAGATATGAACAAGCCGTTTCTTTCACTGAATTTGTCTCACTCTTAGCTGTCAAACGAGCTATGGCACGACAAAATCCGTCCACTGGAAGCTAAAATCGAAGCTAGGTCTCCCGAGGGGGGGGACGTCAGCGAAATTTTTTCTCTCCGATTGCGTTCAAATTCACCATACCGATGCAGAATTTCACGCTGAATCCGAATCTGGCCTCCGTTTTCACATCCGATGGTTCGTTTGGGCGCTACACACCAAAACGTCCCAAATTCTAACTCTGTCGTTTTTTCGAAAAATGTTGAAAATTTTTTCTCGCCAATTGCCTTGAAGCACACCATACAGATAGAGAATTTCACGCTGATTCCAAATCTGAAATCCGTTTTCCAATCCGATGCTTCGTTTTGAAGCTACAGCCCAAAACGTCCCAAATTCTAACTCTGTCGTTTTTCGCCAATGTCCCAAAATCTTAAATGGCGTCTCACATCTAAACGAAGACAGATATGAACAAGCCGTTTCTTTCACTGAATTTGTCTCACTCTTAGCTGTCAAACGAGCTATGGCACGACAAAATCCGTCCACTGGAAGCTAAAATCGAAGCTAGGTCTCCCGAGGGGGGGGACGTCAGCGAAATTTTTTCTCTCCGATTGCGTTCAAATTCACCATACCGATGCAGAATTTCACGCTGAATCCGAATCTGGCCTCCGTTTTCACATCCGATGGTTCGTTTGGGCGCTACACACCAAAACGTCCCAAATTCTAACTCTGTCGTTTTTTCGAAAAATGTTGAAAATCTTTTCTCGCCGATTGCCTTGAAGCACACCATACAGATAGAGAATTTCACGCTGATTCCAAATCTGAAATCCGTTTTCCAATCCGATGCTTCGTTTTGAAGCTACAGCCCAAAACGTCCCAAATTCTAACTCTGTCGTTTTTCGCCAATGTCCCAAAATCTTAAATGGCGTCTCACATCTAAACGAAGACAGATATGAACAAGCCGTTTCTTTCACTGAATTTGTCTCACTCTTAGCTGTCAAACGAGCTATGGCACGACAAAATCCGTCCACTGGAAGCTAAAATCGAAGCTAGGTCTCCCGAGGGGGGGGACGTCAGCGAAATTTTTTCTCTCCGATTGCGTTCAAATTCACCATACCGATGCAGAATTTCACGCTGAATCCGAATCTGGCCTCCGTTTTCACATCCGATGGTTCGTTTGGGCGCTACACACCAAAACGTCCCAAATTCTAACTCTGTCGTTTTTTCGAAAAATGTTGAAAATTTTTTCTCGCCAATTGCCTTGAAGCACACCATACAGATAGAGAATTTCACGCTGATTCCAAATCTGAAATCCGTTTTCCAATCCGATGCTTCGTTTTGAAGCTACAGCCCAAAACGTCCCAAATTCTAACTCTGTCGTTTTTCGCCAATGTCCCAAAATCTTAAATGGCGTCTCACATCTAAACGAAGACAGATATGAACAAGCCGTTTCTTTCACTGAATTTGTCTCACTCTTAGCTGTCAAACGAGCTATGGCACGACAAAATCCGTCCACTGGAAGCTAAAATCGAAGCTAGGTCTCCCGAGGGGGGGGACGTCAGCGAAATTTTTTCTCTCCGATTGCGTTCAAATTCACCATACCGATGCAGAATTTCACGCTGAATCCGAATCTGGCCTCCGTTTTCACATCCGATGGTTCGTTTGGGCGCTACACACCAAAACGTCCCAAATTCTAACTCTGTCGTTTTTTCGAAAAATGTTGAAAATCTTTTCTCGCCGATTGCCTTGAAGCACACCATACAGATAGAGAATTTCACGCTGATTCCAAATCTGAAATCCGTTTTCCAATCCGATGCTTCGTTTTGAAGCTACAGCCCAAAACGTCCCAAATTCTAACTCTGTCGTTTTTCGCCAATGTCCCAAAATCTTAAATGGCGTCTCACATCTAAACGAAGACAGATATGAACAAGCCGTTTCTTTCACTGAATTTGTCTCACTCTTAGCTGTCAAACGAGCTATGGCACGACAAAATCCGTCCACTGGAAGCTAAAATCGAAGCTAGGTCTCCCGAGGGGGGGGACGTCAGCGAAATTTTTTCTCTCCGATTGCGTTCAAATTCACCATACCGATGCAGAATTTCACGCTGAATCCGAATCTGGCCTCCGTTTTCACATCCGATGGTTCGTTTGGGCGCTACACACCAAAACGTCCCAAATTCTAACTCTGTCGTTTTTTCGAAAAATGTTGAAAATTTTTTCTCGCCAATTGCCTTGAAGCACACCATACAGATAGAGAATTTCACGCTGATTCCAAATCTGAAATCCGTTTTCCAATCCGATGCTTCGTTTTGAAGCTACAGCCCAAAACGTCCCAAATTCTAACTCTGTCGTTTTTCGCCAATGTCCCAAAATCTTAAATGGCGTCTCACATCTAAACGAAGACAGATATGAACAAGCCGTTTCTTTCACTGAATTTGTCTCACTCTTAGCTGTCAAACGAGCTATGGCACGACAAAATCCGTCCACTGGAAGCTAAAATCGAAGCTAGGTCTCCCGAGGGGGGGGACGTCAGCGAAATTTTTTCTCTCCGATTGCGTTCAAATTCACCATACCGATGCAGAATTTCACGCTGAATCCGAATCTGGCCTCCGTTTTCACATCCGATGGTTCGTTTGGGCGCTACACACCAAAACGTCCCAAATTCTAACTCTGTCGTTTTTTCGAAAAATGTTGAAAATTTTTTCTCGCCAATTGCCTTGAAGCACACCATACAGATAGAGAATTTCACGCTGATTCCAAATCTGAAATCCGTTTTCCAATCCGATGCTTCGTTTTGAAGCTACAGCCCAAAACGTCCCAAATTCTAACTCTGTCGTTTTTCGCCAATGTCCCAAAATCTTAAATGGCGTCTCACATCTAAACGAAGACAGATATGAACAAGCCGTTTCTTTCACTGAATTTGTCTCACTCTTAGCTGTCAAACGAGCTATGGCACGACAAAATCCGTCCACTGGAAGCTAAAATCGAAGCTAGGTCTCCCGAGGGGGGGGACGTCAGCGAAATTTTTTCTCTCCGATTGCGTTCAAATTCACCATACCGATGCAGAATTTCACGCTGAATCCGAATCTGGCCTCCGTTTTCACATCCGATGGTTCGTTTGGGCGCTACACACCAAAACGTCCCAAATTCTAACTCTGTCGTTTTTTCGAAAAATGTTGAAAATTTTTTCTCGCCAATTGCCTTGAAGCACACCATACAGATAGAGAATTTCACGCTGATTCCAAATCTGAAATCCGTTTTCCAATCCGATGCTTCGTTTTGAAGCTACAGCCCAAAACGTCCCAAATTCTAACTCTGTCGTTTTTCGCCAATGTCCCAAAATCTTAAATGGCGTCTCACATCTAAACGAAGACAGATATGAACAAGCCGTTTCTTTCACTGAATTTGTCTCACTCTTAGCTGTCAAACGAGCTATGGCACGACAAAATCCGTCCACTGGAAGCTAAAATCGAAGCTAGGTCTCCCGAGGGGGGGGACGTCAGCGAAATTTTTTCTCTCCGATTGCGTTCAAATTCACCATACCGATGCAGAATTTCACGCTGAATCCGAATCTGGCCTCCGTTTTCACATCCGATGGTTCGTTTGGGCGCTACACACCAAAACGTCCCAAATTCTAACTCTGTCGTTTTTTCGAAAAATGTTGAAAATTTTTTCTCGCCAATTGCCTTGAAGCACACCATACAGATAGAGAATTTCACGCTGATTCCAAATCTGAAATCCGTTTTCCAATCCGATGCTTCGTTTTGAAGCTACAGCCCAAAACGTCCCAAATTCTAACTCTGTCGTTTTTCGCCAATGTCCCAAAATCTTAAATGGCGTCTCACATCTAAACGAAGACAGATATGAACAAGCCGTTTCTTTCACTGAATTTGTCTCACTCTTAGCTGTCAAACGAGCTATGGCACGACAAAATCCGTCCACTGGAAGCTAAAATCGAAGCTAGGTCTCCCGAGGGGGGGGACGTCAGCGAAATTTTTTCTCTCCGATTGCGTTCAAATTCACCATACCGATGCAGAATTTCACGCTGAATCCGAATCTGGCCTCCGTTTTCACATCCGATGGTTCGTTTGGGCGCTACACACCAAAACGTCCCAAATTCTAACTCTGTCGTTTTTTCGAAAAATGTTGAAAATTTTTTCTCGCCAATTGCCTTGAAGCACACCATACAGATAGAGAATTTCACGCTGATTCCAAATCTGAAATCCGTTTTCCAATCCGATGCTTCGTTTTGAAGCTACAGCCCAAAACGTCCCAAATTCTAACTCTGTCGTTTTTCGCCAATGTCCCAAAATCTTAAATGGCGTCTCACATCTAAACGAAGACAGATATGAACAAGCCGTTTCTTTCACTGAATTTGTCTCACTCTTAGCTGTCAAACGAGCTATGGCACGACAAAATCCGTCCACTGGAAGCTAAAATCGAAGCTAGGTCTCCCGAGGGGGGGGACGTCAGCGAAATTTTTTCTCTCCGATTGCGTTCAAATTCACCATACCGATGCAGAATTTCACGCTGAATCCGAATCTGGCCTCCGTTTTCACATCCGATGGTTCGTTTGGGCGCTACACACCAAAACGTCCCAAATTCTAACTCTGTCGTTTTTTCGAAAAATGTTGAAAATTTTTTCTCGCCAATTGCCTTGAAGCACACCATACAGATAGAGAATTTCACGCTGATTCCAAATCTGAAATCCGTTTTCCAATCCGATGCTTCGTTTTGAAGCTACAGCCCAAAACGTCCCAAATTCTAACTCTGTCGTTTTTCGCCAATGTCCCAAAATCTTAAATGGCGTCTCACATCTAAACGAAGACAGATATGAACAAGCCGTTTCTTTCACTGAATTTGTCTCACTCTTAGCTGTCAAACGAGCTATGGCACGACAAAATCCGTCCACTGGAAGCTAAAATCGAAGCTAGGTCTCCCGAGGGGGGGGGACGTCAGCGAAATTTTTTCTCTCCGATTGCGTTCAAATTCACCATACCGATGCAGAATTTCACGCTGAATCCGAATCTGGCCTCCGTTTTCACATCCGATGGTTCGTTTGGGCGCTACACACCAAAACGTCCCAAATTCTAACTCTGTCGTTTTTTCGAAAAATGTTGAAAATTTTTTCTCGCCAATTGCCTTGAAGCACACCATACAGATAGAGAATTTCACGCTGATTCCAAATCTGAAATCCGTTTTCCAATCCGATGCTTCGTTTTGAAGCTACAGCCCAAAACGTCCCAAATTCTAACTCTGTCGTTTTTCGCCAATGTCCCAAAATCTTAAATGGCGTCTCACATCTAAACGAAGACAGATATGAACAAGCCGTTTCTTTCACTGAATTTGTCTCACTCTTAGCTGTCAAACGAGCTATGGCACGACAAAATCCGTCCACTGGAAGCTAAAATCGAAGCTAGGTCTCCCGAGGGGGGGACGTCAGCGAAATTTTTTCTCTCCGATTGCGTTCAAATTCACCATACCGATGCAGAATTTCACGCTGAATCCGAATCTGGCCTCCGTTTTCACATCCGATGGTTCGTTTGGGCGCTACACACCAAAACGTCCCAAATTCTAACTCTGTCGTTTTTTCGAAAAATGTTGAAAATTTTTTCTCGCCAATTGCCTTGAAGCACACCATACAGATAGAGAATTTCACGCTGATTCCAAATCTGAAATCCGTTTTCCAATCCGATGCTTCGTTTTGAAGCTACAGCCCAAAACGTCCCAAATTCTAACTCTGTCGTTTTTCGCCAATGTCCCAAAATCTTAAATGGCGTCTCACATCTAAACGAAGACAGATATGAACAAGCCGTTTCTTTCACTGAATTTGTCTCACTCTTAGCTGTCAAACGAGCTATGGCACGACAAAATCCGTCCACTGGAAGCTAAAATCGAAGCTAGGTCTCCCGAGGGGGGGGACGTCAGCGAAATTTTTTCTCTCCGATTGCGTTCAAATTCACCATACCGATGCAGAATTTCACGCTGAATCCGAATCTGGCCTCCGTTTTCACATCCGATGGTTCGTTTGGGCGCTACACACCAAAACGTCCCAAATTCTAACTCTGTCGTTTTTTCGAAAAATGTTGAAAATTTTTTCTCGCCAATTGCCTTGAAGCACACCATACAGATAGAGAATTTCACGCTGATTCCAAATCTGAAATCCGTTTTCCAATCCGATGCTTCGTTTTGAAGCTACAGCCCAAAACGTCCCAAATTCTAACTCTGTCGTTTTTCGCCAATGTCCCAAAATCTTAAATGGCGTCTCACATCTAAACGAAGACAGATATGAACAAGCCGTTTCTTTCACTGAATTTGTCTCACTCTTAGCTGTCAAACGAGCTATGGCACGACAAAATCCGTCCACTGGAAGCTAAAATCGAAGCTAGGTCTCCCGAGGGGGGGGACGTCAGCGAAATTTTTTCTCTCCGATTGCGTTCAAATTCACCATACCGATGCAGAATTTCACGCTGAATCCGAATCTGGCCTCCGTTTTCACATCCGATGGTTCGTTTGGGCGCTACACACCAAAACGTCCCAAATTCTAACTCTGTCGTTTTTTCGAAAAATGTTGAAAATTTTTTCTCGCCAATTGCCTTGAAGCACACCATACAGATAGAGAATTTCACGCTGATTCCAAATCTGAAATCCGTTTTCCAATCCGATGCTTCGTTTTGAAGCTACAGCCCAAAACGTCCCAAATTCTAACTCTGTCGTTTTTCGCCAATGTCCCAAAATCTTAAATGGCGTCTCACATCTAAACGAAGACAGATATGAACAAGCCGTTTCTTTCACTGAATTTGTCTCACTCTTAGCTGTCAAACGAGCTATGGCACGACAAAATCCGTCCACTGGAAGCTAAAATCGAAGCTAGGTCTCCCGAGGGGGGGGACGTCAGCGAAATTTTTTCTCTCCGATTGCGTTCAAATTCACCATACCGATGCAGAATTTCACGCTGAATCCGAATCTGGCCTCCGTTTTCACATCCGATGGTTCGTTTGGGCGCTACACACCAAAACGTCCCAAATTCTAACTCTGTCGTTTTTTCGAAAAATGTTGAAAATTTTTTCTCGCCAATTGCCTTGAAGCACACCATACAGATAGAGAATTTCACGCTGATTCCAAATCTGAAATCCGTTTTCCAATCCGATGCTTCGTTTTGAAGCTACAGCCCAAAACGTCCCAAATTCTAACTCTGTCGTTTTTCGCCAATGTCCCAAAATCTTAAATGGCGTCTCACATCTAAACGAAGACAGATATGAACAAGCCGTTTCTTTCACTGAATTTGTCTCACTCTTAGCTGTCAAACGAGCTATGGCACGACAAAATCCGTCCACTGGAAGCTAAAATCGAAGCTAGGTCTCCCGAGGGGGGGGACGTCAGCGAAATTTTTTCTCTCCGATTGCGTTCAAATTCACCATACCGATGCAGAATTTCACGCTGAATCCGAATCTGGCCTCCGTTTTCACATCCGATGGTTCGTTTGGGCGCTACACACCAAAACGTCCCAAATTCTAACTCTGTCGTTTTTTCGAAAAATGTTGAAAATTTTTTCTCGCCAATTGCCTTGAAGCACACCATACAGATAGAGAATTTCACGCTGATTCCAAATCTGAAATCCGTTTTCCAATCCGATGCTTCGTTTTGAAGCTACAGCCCAAAACGTCCCAAATTCTAACTCTGTCGTTTTTCGCCAATGTCCCAAAATCTTAAATGGCGTCTCACATCTAAACGAAGACAGATATGAACAAGCCGTTTCTTTCACTGAATTTGTCTCACTCTTAGCTGTCAAACGAGCTATGGCACGACAAAATCCGTCCACTGGAAGCTAAAATCGAAGCTAGGTCTCCCGAGGGGGGGGACGTCAGCGAAATTTTTTCTCTCCGATTGCGTTCAAATTCACCATACCGATGCAGAATTTCACGCTGAATCCGAATCTGGCCTCCGTTTTCACATCCGATGGTTCGTTTGGGCGCTACACACCAAAACGTCCCAAATTCTAACTCTGTCGTTTTTTCGAAAAATGTTGAAAATTTTTTCTCGCCAATTGCCTTGAAGCACACCATACAGATAGAGAATTTCACGCTGATTCCAAATCTGAAATCCGTTTTCCAATCCGATGCTTCGTTTTGAAGCTACAGCCCAAAACGTCCCAAATTCTAACTCTGTCGTTTTTCGCCAATGTCCCAAAATCTTAAATGGCGTCTCACATCTAAACGAAGACAGATATGAACAAGCCGTTTCTTTCACTGAATTTGTCTCACTCTTAGCTGTCAAACGAGCTATGGCACGACAAAATCCGTCCACTGGAAGCTAAAATCGAAGCTAGGTCTCCCGAGGGGGGGGACGTCAGCGAAATTTTTTCTCTCCGATTGCGTTCAAATTCACCATACCGATGCAGAATTTCACGCTGAATCCGAATCTGGCCTCCGTTTTCACATCCGATGGTTCGTTTGGGCGCTACACACCAAAACGTCCCAAATTCTAACTCTGTCGTTTTTTCGAAAAATGTTGAAAATTTTTTCTCGCCAATTGCCTTGAAGCACACCATACAGATAGAGAATTTCACGCTGATTCCAAATCTGAAATCCGTTTTCCAATCCGATGCTTCGTTTTGAAGCTACAGCCCAAAACGTCCCAAATTCTAACTCTGTCGTTTTTCGCCAATGTCCCAAAATCTTAAATGGCGTCTCACATCTAAACGAAGACAGATATGAACAAGCCGTTTCTTTCACTGAATTTGTCTCACTCTTAGCTGTCAAACGAGCTATGGCACGACAAAATCCGTCCACTGGAAGCTAAAATCGAAGCTAGGTCTCCCGAGGGGGGGGACGTCAGCGAAATTTTTTCTCTCCGATTGCGTTCAAATTCACCATACCGATGCAGAATTTCACGCTGAATCCGAATCTGGCCTCCGTTTTCACATCCGATGGTTCGTTTGGGCGCTACACACCAAAACGTCCCAAATTCTAACTCTGTCGTTTTTTCGAAAAATGTTGAAAATTTTTTCTCGCCAATTGCCTTGAAGCACACCATACAGATAGAGAATTTCACGCTGATTCCAAATCTGAAATCCGTTTTCCAATCCGATGCTTCGTTTTGAAGCTACAGCCCAAAACGTCCCAAATTCTAACTCTGTCGTTTTTCGCCAATGTCCCAAAATCTTAAATGGCGTCTCACATCTAAACGAAGACAGATATGAACAAGCCGTTTCTTTCACTGAATTTGTCTCACTCTTAGCTGTCAAACGAGCTATGGCACGACAAAATCCGTCCACTGGAAGCTAAAATCGAAGCTAGGTCTCCCGAGGGGGGGGACGTCAGCGAAATTTTTTCTCTCCGATTGCGTTCAAATTCACCATACCGATGCAGAATTTCACGCTGAATCCGAATCTGGCCTCCGTTTTCACATCCGATGGTTCGTTTGGGCGCTACACACCAAAACGTCCCAAATTCTAACTCTGTCGTTTTTTCGAAAAATGTTGAAAATTTTTTCTCGCCAATTGCCTTGAAGCACACCATACAGATAGAGAATTTCACGCTGATTCCAAATCTGAAATCCGTTTTCCAATCCGATGCTTCGTTTTGAAGCTACAGCCCAAAACGTCCCAAATTCTAACTCTGTCGTTTTTCGCCAATGTCCCAAAATCTTAAATGGCGTCTCACATCTAAACGAAGACAGATATGAACAAGCCGTTTCTTTCACTGAATTTGTCTCACTCTTAGCTGTCAAACGAGCTATGGCACGACAAAATCCGTCCACTGGAAGCTAAAATCGAAGCTAGGTCTCCCGAGGGGGGGGACGTCAGCGAAATTTTTTCTCTCCGATTGCGTTCAAATTCACCATACCGATGCAGAATTTCACGCTGAATCCGAATCTGGCCTCCGTTTTCACATCCGATGGTTCGTTTGGGCGCTACACACCAAAACGTCCCAAATTCTAACTCTGTCGTTTTTTCGAAAAATGTTGAAAATTTTTTCTCGCCAATTGCCTTGAAGCACACCATACAGATAGAGAATTTCACGCTGATTCCAAATCTGAAATCCGTTTTCCAATCCGATGCTTCGTTTTGAAGCTACAGCCCAAAACGTCCCAAATTCTAACTCTGTCGTTTTTCGCCAATGTCCCAAAATCTTAAATGGCGTCTCACATCTAAACGAAGACAGATATGAACAAGCCGTTTCTTTCACTGAATTTGTCTCACTCTTAGCTGTCAAACGAGCTATGGCACGACAAAATCCGTCCACTGGAAGCTAAAATCGAAGCTAGGTCTCCCGAGGGGGGGGACGTCAGCGAAATTTTTTCTCTCCGATTGCGTTCAAATTCACCATACCGATGCAGAATTTCACGCTGAATCCGAATCTGGCCTCCGTTTTCACATCCGATGGTTCGTTTGGGCGCTACACACCAAAACGTCCCAAATTCTAACTCTGTCGTTTTTTCGAAAAATGTTGAAAATTTTTTCTCGCCAATTGCCTTGAAGCACACCATACAGATAGAGAATTTCACGCTGATTCCAAATCTGAAATCCGTTTTCCAATCCGATGCTTCGTTTTGAAGCTACAGCCCAAAACGTCCCAAATTCTAACTCTGTCGTTTTTCGCCAATGTCCCAAAATCTTAAATGGCGTCTCACATCTAAACGAAGACAGATATGAACAAGCCGTTTCTTTCACTGAATTTGTCTCACTCTTAGCTGTCAAACGAGCTATGGCACGACAAAATCCGTCCACTGGAAGCTAAAATCGAAGCTAGGTCTCCCGAGGGGGGGGACGTCAGCGAAATTTTTTCTCTCCGATTGCGTTCAAATTCACCATACCGATGCAGAATTTCACGCTGAATCCGAATCTGGCCTCCGTTTTCACATCCGATGGTTCGTTTGGGCGCTACACACCAAAACGTCCCAAATTCTAACTCTGTCGTTTTTTCGAAAAATGTTGAAAATTTTTTCTCGCCAATTGCCTTGAAGCACACCATACAGATAGAGAATTTCACGCTGATTCCAAATCTGAAATCCGTTTTCCAATCCGATGCTTCGTTTTGAAGCTACAGCCCAAAACGTCCCAAATTCTAACTCTGTCGTTTTTCGCCAATGTCCCAAAATCTTAAATGGCGTCTCACATCTAAACGAAGACAGATATGAACAAGCCGTTTCTTTCACTGAATTTGTCTCACTCTTAGCTGTCAAACGAGCTATGGCACGACAAAATCCGTCCACTGGAAGCTAAAATCGAAGCTAGGTCTCCCGAGGGGGGGGACGTCAGCGAAATTTTTTCTCTCCGATTGCGTTCAAATTCACCATACCGATGCAGAATTTCACGCTGAATCCGAATCTGGCCTCCGTTTTCACATCCGATGGTTCGTTTGGGCGCTACACACCAAAACGTCCCAAATTCTAACTCTGTCGTTTTTTCGAAAAATGTTGAAAATTTTTTCTCGCCAATTGCCTTGAAGCACACCATACAGATAGAGAATTTCACGCTGATTCCAAATCTGAAATCCGTTTTCCAATCCGATGCTTCGTTTTGAAGCTACAGCCCAAAACGTCCCAAATTCTAACTCTGTCGTTTTTCGCCAATGTCCCAAAATCTTAAATGGCGTCTCACATCTAAACGAAGACAGATATGAACAAGCCGTTTCTTTCACTGAATTTGTCTCACTCTTAGCTGTCAAACGAGCTATGGCACGACAAAATCCGTCCACTGGAAGCTAAAATCGAAGCTAGGTCTCCCGAGGGGGGGGACGTCAGCGAAATTTTTTCTCTCCGATTGCGTTCAAATTCACCATACCGATGCAGAATTTCACGCTGAATCCGAATCTGGCCTCCGTTTTCACATCCGATGGTTCGTTTGGGCGCTACACACCAAAACGTCCCAAATTCTAACTCTGTCGTTTTTTCGAAAAATGTTGAAAATTTTTTCTCGCCAATTGCCTTGAAGCACACCATACAGATAGAGAATTTCACGCTGATTCCAAATCTGAAATCCGTTTTCCAATCCGATGCTTCGTTTTGAAGCTACAGCCCAAAACGTCCCAAATTCTAACTCTGTCGTTTTTCGCCAATGTCCCAAAATCTTAAATGGCGTCTCACATCTAAACGAAGACAGATATGAACAAGCCGTTTCTTTCACTGAATTTGTCTCACTCTTAGCTGTCAAACGAGCTATGGCACGACAAAATCCGTCCACTGGAAGCTAAAATCGAAGCTAGGTCTCCCGAGGGGGGGGACGTCAGCGAAATTTTTTCTCTCCGATTGCGTTCAAATTCACCATACCGATGCAGAATTTCACGCTGAATCCGAATCTGGCCTCCGTTTTCACATCCGATGGTTCGTTTGGGCGCTACACACCAAAACGTCCCAAATTCTAACTCTGTCGTTTTTTCGAAAAATGTTGAAAATTTTTTCTCGCCAATTGCCTTGAAGCACACCATACAGATAGAGAATTTCACGCTGATTCCAAATCTGAAATCCGTTTTCCAATCCGATGCTTCGTTTTGAAGCTACAGCCCAAAACGTCCCAAATTCTAACTCTGTCGTTTTTCGCCAATGTCCCAAAATCTTAAATGGCGTCTCACATCTAAACGAAGACAGATATGAACAAGCCGTTTCTTTCACTGAATTTGTCTCACTCTTAGCTGTCAAACGAGCTATGGCACGACAAAATCCGTCCACTGGAAGCTAAAATCGAAGCTAGGTCTCCCGAGGGGGGGGACGTCAGCGAAATTTTTTCTCTCCGATTGCGTTCAAATTCACCATACCGATGCAGAATTTCACGCTGAATCCGAATCTGGCCTCCGTTTTCACATCCGATGGTTCGTTTGGGCGCTACACACCAAAACGTCCCAAATTCTAACTCTGTCGTTTTTTCGAAAAATGTTGAAAATTTTTTCTCGCCAATTGCCTTGAAGCACACCATACAGATAGAGAATTTCACGCTGATTCCAAATCTGAAATCCGTTTTCCAATCCGATGCTTCGTTTTGAAGCTACAGCCCAAAACGTCCCAAATTCTAACTCTGTCGTTTTTCGCCAATGTCCCAAAATCTTAAATGGCGTCTCACATCTAAACGAAGACAGATATGAACAAGCCGTTTCTTTCACTGAATTTGTCTCACTCTTAGCTGTCAAACGAGCTATGGCACGACAAAATCCGTCCACTGGAAGCTAAAATCGAAGCTAGGTCTCCCGAGGGGGGGGACGTCAGCGAAATTTTTTCTCTCCGATTGCGTTCAAATTCACCATACCGATGCAGAATTTCACGCTGAATCCGAATCTGGCCTCCGTTTTCACATCCGATGGTTCGTTTGGGCGCTACACACCAAAACGTCCCAAATTCTAACTCTGTCGTTTTTTCGAAAAATGTTGAAAATCTTTTCTCGCCGATTGCCTTGAAGCACACCATACAGATAGAGAATTTCACGCTGATTCCAAATCTGAAATCCGTTTTCCAATCCGATGCTTCGTTTTGAAGCTACAGCCCAAAACGTCCCAAATTCTAACTCTGTCGTTTTTCGCCAATGTCCCAAAATCTTAAATGGCGTCTCACATCTAAACGAAGACAGATATGAACAAGCCGTTTCTTTCACTGAATTTGTCTCACTCTTAGCTGTCAAACGAGCTATGGCACGACAAAATCCGTCCACTGGAAGCTAAAATCGAAGCTAGGTCTCCCGAGGGGGGGGACGTCAGCGAAATTTTTTCTCTCCGATTGCGTTCAAATTCACCATACCGATGCAGAATTTCACGCTGAATCCGAATCTGGCCTCCGTTTTCACATCCGATGGTTCGTTTGGGCGCTACACACCAAAACGTCCCAAATTCTAACTCTGTCGTTTTTTCGAAAAATGTTGAAAATTTTTTCTCGCCAATTGCCTTGAAGCACACCATACAGATAGAGAATTTCACGCTGATTCCAAATCTGAAATCCGTTTTCCAATCCGATGCTTCGTTTTGAAGCTACAGCCCAAAACGTCCCAAATTCTAACTCTGTCGTTTTTCGCCAATGTCCCAAAATCTTAAATGGCGTCTCACATCTAAACGAAGACAGATATGAACAAGCCGTTTCTTTCACTGAATTTGTCTCACTCTTAGCTGTCAAACGAGCTATGGCACGACAAAATCCGTCCACTGGAAGCTAAAATCGAAGCTAGGTCTCCCGAGGGGGGGGACGTCAGCGAAATTTTTTCTCTCCGATTGCGTTCAAATTCACCATACCGATGCAGAATTTCACGCTGAATCCGAATCTGGCCTCCGTTTTCACATCCGATGGTTCGTTTGGGCGCTACACACCAAAACGTCCCAAATTCTAACTCTGTCGTTTTTTCGAAAAATGTTGAAAATTTTTTCTCGCCAATTGCCTTGAAGCACACCATACAGATAGAGAATTTCACGCTGATTCCAAATCTGAAATCCGTTTTCCAATCCGATGCTTCGTTTTGAAGCTACAGCCCAAAACGTCCCAAATTCTAACTCTGTCGTTTTTCGCCAATGTCCCAAAATCTTAAATGGCGTCTCACATCTAAACGAAGACAGATATGAACAAGCCGTTTCTTTCACTGAATTTGTCTCACTCTTAGCTGTCAAACGAGCTATGGCACGACAAAATCCGTCCACTGGAAGCTAAAATCGAAGCTAGGTCTCCCGAGGGGGGGGACGTCAGCGAAATTTTTTCTCTCCGATTGCGTTCAAATTCACCATACCGATGCAGAATTTCACGCTGAATCCGAATCTGGCCTCCGTTTTCACATCCGATGGTTCGTTTGGGCGCTACACACCAAAACGTCCCAAATTCTAACTCTGTCGTTTTTTCGAAAAATGTTGAAAATTTTTTCTCGCCAATTGCCTTGAAGCACACCATACAGATAGAGAATTTCACGCTGATTCCAAATCTGAAATCCGTTTTCCAATCCGATGCTTCGTTTTGAAGCTACAGCCCAAAACGTCCCAAATTCTAACTCTGTCGTTTTTCGCCAATGTCCCAAAATCTTAAATGGCGTCTCACATCTAAACGAAGACAGATATGAACAAGCCGTTTCTTTCACTGAATTTGTCTCACTCTTAGCTGTCAAACGAGCTATGGCACGACAAAATCCGTCCACTGGAAGCTAAAATCGAAGCTAGGTCTCCCGAGGGGGGGGACGTCAGCGAAATTTTTTCTCTCCGATTGCGTTCAAATTCACCATACCGATGCAGAATTTCACGCTGAATCCGAATCTGGCCTCCGTTTTCACATCCGATGGTTCGTTTGGGCGCTACACACCAAAACGTCCCAAATTCTAACTCTGTCGTTTTTTCGAAAAATGTTGAAAATTTTTTCTCGCCAATTGCCTTGAAGCACACCATACAGATAGAGAATTTCACGCTGATTCCAAATCTGAAATCCGTTTTCCAATCCGATGCTTCGTTTTGAAGCTACAGCCCAAAACGTCCCAAATTCTAACTCTGTCGTTTTTCGCCAATGTCCCAAAATCTTAAATGGCGTCTCACATCTAAACGAAGACAGATATGAACAAGCCGTTTCTTTCACTGAATTTGTCTCACTCTTAGCTGTCAAACGAGCTATGGCACGACAAAATCCGTCCACTGGAAGCTAAAATCGAAGCTAGGTCTCCCGAGGGGGGGGACGTCAGCGAAATTTTTTCTCTCCGATTGCGTTCAAATTCACCATACCGATGCAGAATTTCACGCTGAATCCGAATCTGGCCTCCGTTTTCACATCCGATGGTTCGTTTGGGCGCTACACACCAAAACGTCCCAAATTCTAACTCTGTCGTTTTTTCGAAAAATGTTGAAAATCTTTTCTCGCCGATTGCCTTGAAGCACACCATACAGATAGAGAATTTCACGCTGATTCCAAATCTGAAATCCGTTTTCCAATCCGATGCTTCGTTTTGAAGCTACAGCCCAAAACGTCCCAAATTCTAACTCTGTCGTTTTTCGCCAATGTCCCAAAATCTTAAATGGCGTCTCACATCTAAACGAAGACAGATATGAACAAGCCGTTTCTTTCACTGAATTTGTCTCACTCTTAGCTGTCAAACGAGCTATGGCACGACAAAATCCGTCCACTGGAAGCTAAAATCGAAGCTAGGTCTCCCGAGGGGGGGACGTCAGCGAAATTTTTTCTCTCCGATTGCGTTCAAATTCACCATACCGATGCAGAATTTCACGCTGAATCCGAATCTGGCCTCCGTTTTCACATCCGATGGTTCGTTTGGGCGCTACACACCAAAACGTCCCAAATTCTAACTCTGTCGTTTTTTCGAAAAATGTTGAAAATCTTTTCTCGCCGATTGCCTTGAAGCACACCATACAGATAGAGAATTTCACGCTGATTCCAAATCTGAAATCCGTTTTCCAATCCGATGCTTCGTTTTGAAGCTACAGCCCAAAACGTCCCAAATTCTAACTCTGTCGTTTTTCGCCAATGTCCCAAAATCTTAAATGGCGTCTCACATCTAAACGAAGACAGATATGAACAAGCCGTTTCTTTCACTGAATTTGTCTCACTCTTAGCTGTCAAACGAGCTATGGCACGACAAAATCCGTCCACTGGAAGCTAAAATCGAAGCTAGGTCTCCCGAGGGGGGGGACGTCAGCGAAATTTTTTCTCTCCGATTGCGTTCAAATTCACCATACCGATGCAGAATTTCACGCTGAATCCGAATCTGGCCTCCGTTTTCACATCCGATGGTTCGTTTGGGCGCTACACACCAAAACGTCCCAAATTCTAACTCTGTCGTTTTTTCGAAAAATGTTGAAAATTTTTTCTCGCCAATTGCCTTGAAGCACACCATACAGATAGAGAATTTCACGCTGATTCCAAATCTGAAATCCGTTTTCCAATCCGATGCTTCGTTTTGAAGCTACAGCCCAAAACGTCCCAAATTCTAACTCTGTCGTTTTTCGCCAATGTCCCAAAATCTTAAATGGCGTCTCACATCTAAACGAAGACAGATATGAACAAGCCGTTTCTTTCACTGAATTTGTCTCACTCTTAGCTGTCAAACGAGCTATGGCACGACAAAATCCGTCCACTGGAAGCTAAAATCGAAGCTAGGTCTCCCGAGGGGGGGGACGTCAGCGAAATTTTTTCTCTCCGATTGCGTTCAAATTCACCATACCGATGCAGAATTTCACGCTGAATCCGAATCTGGCCTCCGTTTTCACATCCGATGGTTCGTTTGGGCGCTACACACCAAAACGTCCCAAATTCTAACTCTGTCGTTTTTTCGAAAAATGTTGAAAATTTTTTCTCGCCAATTGCCTTGAAGCACACCATACAGATAGAGAATTTCACGCTGATTCCAAATCTGAAATCCGTTTTCCAATCCGATGCTTCGTTTTGAAGCTACAGCCCAAAACGTCCCAAATTCTAACTCTGTCGTTTTTCGCCAATGTCCCAAAATCTTAAATGGCGTCTCACATCTAAACGAAGACAGATATGAACAAGCCGTTTCTTTCACTGAATTTGTCTCACTCTTAGCTGTCAAACGAGCTATGGCACGACAAAATCCGTCCACTGGAAGCTAAAATCGAAGCTAGGTCTCCCGAGGGGGGGGACGTCAGCGAAATTTTTTCTCTCCGATTGCGTTCAAATTCACCATACCGATGCAGAATTTCACGCTGAATCCGAATCTGGCCTCCGTTTTCACATCCGATGGTTCGTTTGGGCGCTACACACCAAAACGTCCCAAATTCTAACTCTGTCGTTTTTTCGAAAAATGTTGAAAATCTTTTCTCGCCGATTGCCTTGAAGCACACCATACAGATAGAGAATTTCACGCTGATTCCAAATCTGAAATCCGTTTTCCAATCCGATGCTTCGTTTTGAAGCTACAGCCCAAAACGTCCCAAATTCTAACTCTGTCGTTTTTCGCCAATGTCCCAAAATCTTAAATGGCGTCTCACATCTAAACGAAGACAGATATGAACAAGCCGTTTCTTTCACTGAATTTGTCTCACTCTTAGCTGTCAAACGAGCTATGGCACGACAAAATCCGTCCACTGGAAGCTAAAATCGAAGCTAGGTCTCCCGAGGGGGGGGACGTCAGCGAAATTTTTTCTCTCCGATTGCGTTCAAATTCACCATACCGATGCAGAATTTCACGCTGAATCCGAATCTGGCCTCCGTTTTCACATCCGATGGTTCGTTTGGGCGCTACACACCAAAACGTCCCAAATTCTAACTCTGTCGTTTTTTCGAAAAATGTTGAAAATTTTTTCTCGCCAATTGCCTTGAAGCACACCATACAGATAGAGAATTTCACGCTGATTCCAAATCTGAAATCCGTTTTCCAATCCGATGCTTCGTTTTGAAGCTACAGCCCAAAACGTCCCAAATTCTAACTCTGTCGTTTTTCGCCAATGTCCCAAAATCTTAAATGGCGTCTCACATCTAAACGAAGACAGATATGAACAAGCCGTTTCTTTCACTGAATTTGTCTCACTCTTAGCTGTCAAACGAGCTATGGCACGACAAAATCCGTCCACTGGAAGCTAAAATCGAAGCTAGGTCTCCCGAGGGGGGGGACGTCAGCGAAATTTTTTCTCTCCGATTGCGTTCAAATTCACCATACCGATGCAGAATTTCACGCTGAATCCGAATCTGGCCTCCGTTTTCACATCCGATGGTTCGTTTGGGCGCTACACACCAAAACGTCCCAAATTCTAACTCTGTCGTTTTTTCGAAAAATGTTGAAAATCTTTTCTCGCCGATTGCCTTGAAGCACACCATACAGATAGAGAATTTCACGCTGATTCCAAATCTGAAATCCGTTTTCCAATCCGATGCTTCGTTTTGAAGCTACAGCCCAAAACGTCCCAAATTCTAACTCTGTCGTTTTTCGCCAATGTCCCAAAATCTTAAATGGCGTCTCACATCTAAACGAAGACAGATATGAACAAGCCGTTTCTTTCACTGAATTTGTCTCACTCTTAGCTGTCAAACGAGCTATGGCACGACAAAATCCGTCCACTGGAAGCTAAAATCGAAGCTAGGTCTCCCGAGGGGGGGGACGTCAGCGAAATTTTTTCTCTCCGATTGCGTTCAAATTCACCATACCGATGCAGAATTTCACGCTGAATCCGAATCTGGCCTCCGTTTTCACATCCGATGGTTCGTTTGGGCGCTACACACCAAAACGTCCCAAATTCTAACTCTGTCGTTTTTTCGAAAAATGTTGAAAATCTTTTCTCGCCGATTGCCTTGAAGCACACCATACAGATAGAGAATTTCACGCTGATTCCAAATCTGAAATCCGTTTTCCAATCCGATGCTTCGTTTTGAAGCTACAGCCCAAAACGTCCCAAATTCTAACTCTGTCGTTTTTCGCCAATGTCCCAAAATCTTAAATGGCGTCTCACATCTAAACGAAGACAGATATGAACAAGCCGTTTCTTTCACTGAATTTGTCTCACTCTTAGCTGTCAAACGAGCTATGGCACGACAAAATCCGTCCACTGGAAGCTAAAATCGAAGCTAGGTCTCCCGAGGGGGGGGACGTCAGCGAAATTTTTTCTCTCCGATTGCGTTCAAATTCACCATACCGATGCAGAATTTCACGCTGAATCCGAATCTGGCCTCCGTTTTCACATCCGATGGTTCGTTTGGGCGCTACACACCAAAACGTCCCAAATTCTAACTCTGTCGTTTTTTCGAAAAATGTTGAAAATCTTTTCTCGCCGATTGCCTTGAAGCACACCATACAGATAGAGAATTTCACGCTGATTCCAAATCTGAAATCCGTTTTCCAATCCGATGCTTCGTTTTGAAGCTACAGCCCAAAACGTCCCAAATTCTAACTCTGTCGTTTTTCGCCAATGTCCCAAAATCTTAAATGGCGTCTCACATCTAAACGAAGACAGATATGAACAAGCCGTTTCTTTCACTGAATTTGTCTCACTCTTAGCTGTCAAACGAGCTATGGCACGACAAAATCCGTCCACTGGAAGCTAAAATCGAAGCTAGGTCTCCCGAGGGGGGGGACGTCAGCGAAATTTTTTCTCTCCGATTGCGTTCAAATTCACCATACCGATGCAGAATTTCACGCTGAATCCGAATCTGGCCTCCGTTTTCACATCCGATGGTTCGTTTGGGCGCTACACACCAAAACGTCCCAAATTCTAACTCTGTCGTTTTTTCGAAAAATGTTGAAAATCTTTTCTCGCCGATTGCCTTGAAGCACACCATACAGATAGAGAATTTCACGCTGATTCCAAATCTGAAATCCGTTTTCCAATCCGATGCTTCGTTTTGAAGCTACAGCCCAAAACGTCCCAAATTCTAACTCTGTCGTTTTTCGCCAATGTCCCAAAATCTTAAATGGCGTCTCACATCTAAACGAAGACAGATATGAACAAGCCGTTTCTTTCACTGAATTTGTCTCACTCTTAGCTGTCAAACGAGCTATGGCACGACAAAATCCGTCCACTGGAAGCTAAAATCGAAGCTAGGTCTCCCGAGGGGGGGGACGTCAGCGAAATTTTTTCTCTCCGATTGCGTTCAAATTCACCATACCGATGCAGAATTTCACGCTGAATCCGAATCTGGCCTCCGTTTTCACATCCGATGGTTCGTTTGGGCGCTACACACCAAAACGTCCCAAATTCTAACTCTGTCGTTTTTTCGAAAAATGTTGAAAATCTTTTCTCGCCGATTGCCTTGAAGCACACCATACAGATAGAGAATTTCACGCTGATTCCAAATCTGAAATCCGTTTTCCAATCCGATGCTTCGTTTTGAAGCTACAGCCCAAAACGTCCCAAATTCTAACTCTGTCGTTTTTCGCCAATGTCCCAAAATCTTAAATGGCGTCTCACATCTAAACGAAGACAGATATGAACAAGCCGTTTCTTTCACTGAATTTGTCTCACTCTTAGCTGTCAAACGAGCTATGGCACGACAAAATCCGTCCACTGGAAGCTAAAATCGAAGCTAGGTCTCCCGAGGGGGGGGACGTCAGCGAAATTTTTTCTCTCCGATTGCGTTCAAATTCACCATACCGATGCAGAATTTCACGCTGAATCCGAATCTGGCCTCCGTTTTCACATCCGATGGTTCGTTTGGGCGCTACACACCAAAACGTCCCAAATTCTAACTCTGTCGTTTTTTCGAAAAATGTTGAAAATCTTTTCTCGCCGATTGCCTTGAAGCACACCATACAGATAGAGAATTTCACGCTGATTCCAAATCTGAAATCCGTTTTCCAATCCGATGCTTCGTTTTGAAGCTACAGCCCAAAACGTCCCAAATTCTAACTCTGTCGTTTTTCGCCAATGTCCCAAAATCTTAAATGGCGTCTCACATCTAAACGAAGACAGATATGAACAAGCCGTTTCTTTCACTGAATTTGTCTCACTCTTAGCTGTCAAACGAGCTATGGCACGACAAAATCCGTCCACTGGAAGCTAAAATCGAAGCTAGGTCTCCCGAGGGGGGGGACGTCAGCGAAATTTTTTCTCTCCGATTGCGTTCAAATTCACCATACCGATGCAGAATTTCACGCTGAATCCGAATCTGGCCTCCGTTTTCACATCCGATGGTTCGTTTGGGCGCTACACACCAAAACGTCCCAAATTCTAACTCTGTCGTTTTTTCGAAAAATGTTGAAAATCTTTTCTCGCCGATTGCCTTGAAGCACACCATACAGATAGAGAATTTCACGCTGATTCCAAATCTGAAATCCGTTTTCCAATCCGATGCTTCGTTTTGAAGCTACAGCCCAAAACGTCCCAAATTCTAACTCTGTCGTTTTTCGCCAATGTCCCAAAATCTTAAATGGCGTCTCACATCTAAACGAAGACAGATATGAACAAGCCGTTTCTTTCACTGAATTTGTCTCACTCTTAGCTGTCAAACGAGCTATGGCACGACAAAATCCGTCCACTGGAAGCTAAAATCGAAGCTAGGTCTCCCGAGGGGGGGGACGTCAGCGAAATTTTTTCTCTCCGATTGCGTTCAAATTCACCATACCGATGCAGAATTTCACGCTGAATCCGAATCTGGCCTCCGTTTTCACATCCGATGGTTCGTTTGGGCGCTACACACCAAAACGTCCCAAATTCTAACTCTGTCGTTTTTTCGAAAAATGTTGAAAATCTTTTCTCGCCGATTGCCTTGAAGCACACCATACAGATAGAGAATTTCACGCTGATTCCAAATCTGAAATCCGTTTTCCAATCCGATGCTTCGTTTTGAAGCTACAGCCCAAAACGTCCCAAATTCTAACTCTGTCGTTTTTCGCCAATGTCCCAAAATCTTAAATGGCGTCTCACATCTAAACGAAGACAGATATGAACAAGCCGTTTCTTTCACTGAATTTGTCTCACTCTTAGCTGTCAAACGAGCTATGGCACGACAAAATCCGTCCACTGGAAGCTAAAATCGAAGCTAGGTCTCCCGAGGGGGGGGACGTCAGCGAAATTTTTTCTCTCCGATTGCGTTCAAATTCACCATACCGATGCAGAATTTCACGCTGAATCCGAATCTGGCCTCCGTTTTCACATCCGATGGTTCGTTTGGGCGCTACACACCAAAACGTCCCAAATTCTAACTCTGTCGTTTTTTCGAAAAATGTTGAAAATCTTTTCTCGCCGATTGCCTTGAAGCACACCATACAGATAGAGAATTTCACGCTGATTCCAAATCTGAAATCCGTTTTCCAATCCGATGCTTCGTTTTGAAGCTACAGCCCAAAACGTCCCAAATTCTAACTCTGTCGTTTTTCGCCAATGTCCCAAAATCTTAAATGGCGTCTCACATCTAAACGAAGACAGATATGAACAAGCCGTTTCTTTCACTGAATTTGTCTCACTCTTAGCTGTCAAACGAGCTATGGCACGACAAAATCCGTCCACTGGAAGCTAAAATCGAAGCTAGGTCTCCCGAGGGGGGGGACGTCAGCGAAATTTTTTCTCTCCGATTGCGTTCAAATTCACCATACCGATGCAGAATTTCACGCTGAATCCGAATCTGGCCTCCGTTTTCACATCCGATGGTTCGTTTGGGCGCTACACACCAAAACGTCCCAAATTCTAACTCTGTCGTTTTTTCGAAAAATGTTGAAAATTTTTTCTCGCCGATTGCCTTGAAACACACCATACAGATAGAGAATTTCACGCTGATTCCAAATCTGAAATCCGTTTTCCAATCCGATGCTTCGTTTTGAAGCTACAGCCCAAAACGTCCCAAATTCTAACTCTGTCGTTTTTCGCCAATGTCCCAAAATCTTAAATGGCGTCTCACATCTAAACGAAGACAGATATGAACAAGCCGTTTCTTTCACTGAATTTGTCTCACTCTTAGCTGTCAAACGAGCTATGGCACGACAAAATCCGTCCACTGGAAGCTAAAATCGAAGCTAGGTCTCCCGAGGGGGGGGACGTCAGCGAAATTTTTTCTCTCCGATTGCGTTCAAATTCACCATACCGATGCAGAATTTCACGCTGAATCCGAATCTGGCCTCCGTTTTCACATCCGATGGTTCGTTTGGGCGCTACACACCAAAACGTCCCAAATTCTAACTCTGTCGTTTTTTCGAAAAATGTTGAAAATTTTTTCTCGCCGATTGCCTTGAAACACACCATACAGATAGAGAATTTCACGCTGATTCCAAATCTGAAATCCGTTTTCCAATCCGATGCTTCGTTTTGAAGCTACAGCCCAAAACGTCCCAAATTCTAACTCTGTCGTTTTTCGCCAATGTCCCAAAATCTTAAATGGCGTCTCACATCTAAACGAAGACAGATATGAACAAGCCGTTTCTTTCACTGAATTTGTCTCACTCTTAGCTGTCAAACGAGCTATGGCACGACAAAATCCGTCCACTGGAAGCTAAAATCGAAGCTAGGTCTCCCGAGGGGGGGGACGTCAGCGAAATTTTTTCTCTCCGATTGCGTTCAAATTCACCATACCGATGCAGAATTTCACGCTGAATCCGAATCTGGCCTCCGTTTTCACATCCGATGGTTCGTTTGGGCGCTACACACCAAAACGTCCCAAATTCTAACTCTGTCGTTTTTTCGAAAAATGTTGAAAATTTTTTCTCGCCGATTGCCTTGAAACACACCATACAGATAGAGAATTTCACGCTGATTCCAAATCTGAAATCCGTTTTCCAATCCGATGCTTCGTTTTGAAGCTACAGCCCAAAACGTCCCAAATTCTAACTCTGTCGTTTTTCGCCAATGTCCCAAAATCTTAAATGGCGTCTCACATCTAAACGAAGACAGATATGAACAAGCCGTTTCTTTCACTGAATTTGTCTCACTCTTAGCTGTCAAACGAGCTATGGCACGACAAAATCCGTCCACTGGAAGCTAAAATCGAAGCTAGGTCTCCCGAGGGGGGGGACGTCAGCGAAATTTTTTCTCTCCGATTGCGTTCAAATTCACCATACCGATGCAGAATTTCACGCTGAATCCGAATCTGGCCTCCGTTTTCACATCCGATGGTTCGTTTGGGCGCTACACACCAAAACGTCCCAAATTCTAACTCTGTCGTTTTTTCGAAAAATGTTGAAAATCTTTTCTCGCCGATTGCCTTGAAGCACACCATACAGATAGAGAATTTCACGCTGATTCCAAATCTGAAATCCGTTTTCCAATCCGATGCTTCGTTTTGAAGCTACAGCCCAAAACGTCCCAAATTCTAACTCTGTCGTTTTTCGCCAATGTCCCAAAATCTTAAATGGCGTCTCACATCTAAACGAAGACAGATATGAACAAGCCGTTTCTTTCACTGAATTTGTCTCACTCTTAGCTGTCAAACGAGCTATGGCACGACAAAATCCGTCCACTGGAAGCTAAAATCGAAGCTAGGTCTCCCGAGGGGGGGGACGTCAGCGAAATTTTTTCTCTCCGATTGCGTTCAAATTCACCATACCGATGCAGAATTTCACGCTGAATCCGAATCTGGCCTCCGTTTTCACATCCGATGGTTCGTTTGGGCGCTACACACCAAAACGTCCCAAATTCTAACTCTGTCGTTTTTTCGAAAAATGTTGAAAATTTTTTCTCGCCGATTGCCTTGAAACACACCATACAGATAGAGAATTTCACGCTGATTCCAAATCTGAAATCCGTTTTCCAATCCGATGCTTCGTTTTGAAGCTACAGCCCAAAACGTCCCAAATTCTAACTCTGTCGTTTTTCGCCAATGTCCCAAAATCTTAAATGGCGTCTCACATCTAAACGAAGACAGATATGAACAAGCCGTTTCTTTCACTGAATTTGTCTCACTCTTAGCTGTCAAACGAGCTATGGCACGACAAAATCCGTCCACTGGAAGCTAAAATCGAAGCTAGGTCTCCCGAGGGGGGGGACGTCAGCGAAATTTTTTCTCTCCGATTGCGTTCAAATTCACCATACCGATGCAGAATTTCACGCTGAATCCGAATCTGGCCTCCGTTTTCACATCCGATGGTTCGTTTGGGCGCTACACACCAAAACGTCCCAAATTCTAACTCTGTCGTTTTTTCGAAAAATGTTGAAAATTTTTTCTCGCCGATTGCCTTGAAACACACCATACAGATAGAGAATTTCACGCTGATTCCAAATCTGAAATCCGTTTTCCAATCCGATGCTTCGTTTTGAAGCTACAGCCCAAAACGTCCCAAATTCTAACTCTGTCGTTTTTCGCCAATGTCCCAAAATCTTAAATGGCGTCTCACATCTAAACGAAGACAGATATGAACAAGCCGTTTCTTTCACTGAATTTGTCTCACTCTTAGCTGTCAAACGAGCTATGGCACGACAAAATCCGTCCACTGGAAGCTAAAATCGAAGCTAGGTCTCCCGAGGGGGGGGACGTCAGCGAAATTTTTTCTCTCCGATTGCGTTCAAATTCACCATACCGATGCAGAATTTCACGCTGAATCCGAATCTGGCCTCCGTTTTCACATCCGATGGTTCGTTTGGGCGCTACACACCAAAACGTCCCAAATTCTAACTCTGTCGTTTTTTCGAAAAATGTTGAAAATTTTTTCTCGCCGATTGCCTTGAAACACACCATACAGATAGAGAATTTCACGCTGATTCCAAATCTGAAATCCGTTTTCCAATCCGATGCTTCGTTTTGAAGCTACAGCCCAAAACGTCCCAAATTCTAACTCTGTCGTTTTTCGCCAATGTCCCAAAATCTTAAATGGCGTCTCACATCTAAACGAAGACAGATATGAACAAGCCGTTTCTTTCACTGAATTTGTCTCACTCTTAGCTGTCAAACGAGCTATGGCACGACAAAATCCGTCCACTGGAAGCTAAAATCGAAGCTAGGTCTCCCGAGGGGGGGGACGTCAGCGAAATTTTTTCTCTCCGATTGCGTTCAAATTCACCATACCGATGCAGAATTTCACGCTGAATCCGAATCTGGCCTCCGTTTTCACATCCGATGGTTCGTTTGGGCGCTACACACCAAAACGTCCCAAATTCTAACTCTGTCGTTTTTTCGAAAAATGTTGAAAATTTTTTCTCGCCGATTGCCTTGAAACACACCATACAGATAGAGAATTTCACGCTGATTCCAAATCTGAAATCCGTTTTCCAATCCGATGCTTCGTTTTGAAGCTACAGCCCAAAACGTCCCAAATTCTAACTCTGTCGTTTTTCGCCAATGTCCCAAAATCTTAAATGGCGTCTCACATCTAAACGAAGACAGATATGAACAAGCCGTTTCTTTCACTGAATTTGTCTCACTCTTAGCTGTCAAACGAGCTATGGCACGACAAAATCCGTCCACTGGAAGCTAAAATCGAAGCTAGGTCTCCCGAGGGGGGGGACGTCAGCGAAATTTTTTCTCTCCGATTGCGTTCAAATTCACCATACCGATGCAGAATTTCACGCTGAATCCGAATCTGGCCTCCGTTTTCACATCCGATGGTTCGTTTGGGCGCTACACACCAAAACGTCCCAAATTCTAACTCTGTCGTTTTTTCGAAAAATGTTGAAAATTTTTTCTCGCCGATTGCCTTGAAACACACCATACAGATAGAGAATTTCACGCTGATTCCAAATCTGAAATCCGTTTTCCAATCCGATGCTTCGTTTTGAAGCTACAGCCCAAAACGTCCCAAATTCTAACTCTGTCGTTTTTCGCCAATGTCCCAAAATCTTAAATGGCGTCTCACATCTAAACGAAGACAGATATGAACAAGCCGTTTCTTTCACTGAATTTGTCTCACTCTTAGCTGTCAAACGAGCTATGGCACGACAAAATCCGTCCACTGGAAGCTAAAATCGAAGCTAGGTCTCCCGAGGGGGGGGACGTCAGCGAAATTTTTTCTCTCCGATTGCGTTCAAATTCACCATACCGATGCAGAATTTCACGCTGAATCCGAATCTGGCCTCCGTTTTCACATCCGATGGTTCGTTTGGGCGCTACACACCAAAACGTCCCAAATTCTAACTCTGTCGTTTTTTCGAAAAATGTTGAAAATTTTTTCTCGCCGATTGCCTTGAAACACACCATACAGATAGAGAATTTCACGCTGATTCCAAATCTGAAATCCGTTTTCCAATCCGATGCTTCGTTTTGAAGCTACAGCCCAAAACGTCCCAAATTCTAACTCTGTCGTTTTTCGCCAATGTCCCAAAATCTTAAATGGCGTCTCACATCTAAACGAAGACAGATATGAACAAGCCGTTTCTTTCACTGAATTTGTCTCACTCTTAGCTGTCAAACGAGCTATGGCACGACAAAATCCGTCCACTGGAAGCTAAAATCGAAGCTAGGTCTCCCGAGGGGGGGGACGTCAGCGAAATTTTTTCTCTCCGATTGCGTTCAAATTCACCATACCGATGCAGAATTTCACGCTGAATCCGAATCTGGCCTCCGTTTTCACATCCGATGGTTCGTTTGGGCGCTACACACCAAAACGTCCCAAATTCTAACTCTGTCGTTTTTTCGAAAAATGTTGAAAATTTTTTCTCGCCGATTGCCTTGAAACACACCATACAGATAGAGAATTTCACGCTGATTCCAAATCTGAAATCCGTTTTCCAATCCGATGCTTCGTTTTGAAGCTACAGCCCAAAACGTCCCAAATTCTAACTCTGTCGTTTTTCGCCAATGTCCCAAAATCTTAAATGGCGTCTCACATCTAAACGAAGACAGATATGAACAAGCCGTTTCTTTCACTGAATTTGTCTCACTCTTAGCTGTCAAACGAGCTATGGCACGACAAAATCCGTCCACTGGAAGCTAAAATCGAAGCTAGGTCTCCCGAGGGGGGGGACGTCAGCGAAATTTTTTCTCTCCGATTGCGTTCAAATTCACCATACCGATGCAGAATTTCACGCTGAATCCGAATCTGGCCTCCGTTTTCACATCCGATGGTTCGTTTGGGCGCTACACACCAAAACGTCCCAAATTCTAACTCTGTCGTTTTTTCGAAAAATGTTGAAAATTTTTTCTCGCCGATTGCCTTGAAACACACCATACAGATAGAGAATTTCACGCTGATTCCAAATCTGAAATCCGTTTTCCAATCCGATGCTTCGTTTTGAAGCTACAGCCCAAAACGTCCCAAATTCTAACTCTGTCGTTTTTCGCCAATGTCCCAAAATCTTAAATGGCGTCTCACATCTAAACGAAGACAGATATGAACAAGCCGTTTCTTTCACTGAATTTGTCTCACTCTTAGCTGTCAAACGAGCTATGGCACGACAAAATCCGTCCACTGGAAGCTAAAATCGAAGCTAGGTCTCCCGAGGGGGGGGACGTCAGCGAAATTTTTTCTCTCCGATTGCGTTCAAATTCACCATACCGATGCAGAATTTCACGCTGAATCCGAATCTGGCCTCCGTTTTCACATCCGATGGTTCGTTTGGGCGCTACACACCAAAACGTCCCAAATTCTAACTCTGTCGTTTTTTCGAAAAATGTTGAAAATTTTTTCTCGCCGATTGCCTTGAAACACACCATACAGATAGAGAATTTCACGCTGATTCCAAATCTGAAATCCGTTTTCCAATCCGATGCTTCGTTTTGAAGCTACAGCCCAAAACGTCCCAAATTCTAACTCTGTCGTTTTTCGCCAATGTCCCAAAATCTTAAATGGCGTCTCACATCTAAACGAAGACAGATATGAACAAGCCGTTTCTTTCACTGAATTTGTCTCACTCTTAGCTGTCAAACGAGCTATGGCACGACAAAATCCGTCCACTGGAAGCTAAAATCGAAGCTAGGTCTCCCGAGGGGGGGGACGTCAGCGAAATTTTTTCTCTCCGATTGCGTTCAAATTCACCATACCGATGCAGAATTTCACGCTGAATCCGAATCTGGCCTCCGTTTTCACATCCGATGGTTCGTTTGGGCGCTACACACCAAAACGTCCCAAATTCTAACTCTGTCGTTTTTTCGAAAAATGTTGAAAATTTTTTCTCGCCGATTGCCTTGAAACACACCATACAGATAGAGAATTTCACGCTGATTCCAAATCTGAAATCCGTTTTCCAATCCGATGCTTCGTTTTGAAGCTACAGCCCAAAACGTCCCAAATTCTAACTCTGTCGTTTTTCGCCAATGTCCCAAAATCTTAAATGGCGTCTCACATCTAAACGAAGACAGATATGAACAAGCCGTTTCTTTCACTGAATTTGTCTCACTCTTAGCTGTCAAACGAGCTATGGCACGACAAAATCCGTCCACTGGAAGCTAAAATCGAAGCTAGGTCTCCCGAGGGGGGGGACGTCAGCGAAATTTTTTCTCTCCGATTGCGTTCAAATTCACCATACCGATGCAGAATTTCACGCTGAATCCGAATCTGGCCTCCGTTTTCACATCCGATGGTTCGTTTGGGCGCTACACACCAAAACGTCCCAAATTCTAACTCTGTCGTTTTTTCGAAAAATGTTGAAAATTTTTTCTCGCCGATTGCCTTGAAACACACCATACAGATAGAGAATTTCACGCTGATTCCAAATCTGAAATCCGTTTTCCAATCCGATGCTTCGTTTTGAAGCTACAGCCCAAAACGTCCCAAATTCTAACTCTGTCGTTTTTCGCCAATGTCCCAAAATCTTAAATGGCGTCTCACATCTAAACGAAGACAGATATGAACAAGCCGTTTCTTTCACTGAATTTGTCTCACTCTTAGCTGTCAAACGAGCTATGGCACGACAAAATCCGTCCACTGGAAGCTAAAATCGAAGCTAGGTCTCCCGAGGGGGGGGACGTCAGCGAAATTTTTTCTCTCCGATTGCGTTCAAATTCACCATACCGATGCAGAATTTCACGCTGAATCCGAATCTGGCCTCCGTTTTCACATCCGATGGTTCGTTTGGGCGCTACACACCAAAACGTCCCAAATTCTAACTCTGTCGTTTTTTCGAAAAATGTTGAAAATTTTTTCTCGCCGATTGCCTTGAAACACACCATACAGATAGAGAATTTCACGCTGATTCCAAATCTGAAATCCGTTTTCCAATCCGATGCTTCGTTTTGAAGCTACAGCCCAAAACGTCCCAAATTCTAACTCTGTCGTTTTTCGCCAATGTCCCAAAATCTTAAATGGCGTCTCACATCTAAACGAAGACAGATATGAACAAGCCGTTTCTTTCACTGAATTTGTCTCACTCTTAGCTGTCAAACGAGCTATGGCACGACAAAATCCGTCCACTGGAAGCTAAAATCGAAGCTAGGTCTCCCGAGGGGGGGGACGTCAGCGAAATTTTTTCTCTCCGATTGCGTTCAAATTCACCATACCGATGCAGAATTTCACGCTGAATCCGAATCTGGCCTCCGTTTTCACATCCGATGGTTCGTTTGGGCGCTACACACCAAAACGTCCCAAATTCTAACTCTGTCGTTTTTTCGAAAAATGTTGAAAATTTTTTCTCGCCGATTGCCTTGAAACACACCATACAGATAGAGAATTTCACGCTGATTCCAAATCTGAAATCCGTTTTCCAATCCGATGCTTCGTTTTGAAGCTACAGCCCAAAACGTCCCAAATTCTAACTCTGTCGTTTTTCGCCAATGTCCCAAAATCTTAAATGGCGTCTCACATCTAAACGAAGACAGATATGAACAAGCCGTTTCTTTCACTGAATTTGTCTCACTCTTAGCTGTCAAACGAGCTATGGCACGACAAAATCCGTCCACTGGAAGCTAAAATCGAAGCTAGGTCTCCCGAGGGGGGGGACGTCAGCGAAATTTTTTCTCTCCGATTGCGTTCAAATTCACCATACCGATGCAGAATTTCACGCTGAATCCGAATCTGGCCTCCGTTTTCACATCCGATGGTTCGTTTGGGCGCTACACACCAAAACGTCCCAAATTCTAACTCTGTCGTTTTTTCGAAAAATGTTGAAAATTTTTTCTCGCCGATTGCCTTGAAACACACCATACAGATAGAGAATTTCACGCTGATTCCAAATCTGAAATCCGTTTTCCAATCCGATGCTTCGTTTTGAAGCTACAGCCCAAAACGTCCCAAATTCTAACTCTGTCGTTTTTCGCCAATGTCCCAAAATCTTAAATGGCGTCTCACATCTAAACGAAGACAGATATGAACAAGCCGTTTCTTTCACTGAATTTGTCTCACTCTTAGCTGTCAAACGAGCTATGGCACGACAAAATCCGTCCACTGGAAGCTAAAATCGAAGCTAGGTCTCCCGAGGGGGGGGACGTCAGCGAAATTTTTTCTCTCCGATTGCGTTCAAATTCACCATACCGATGCAGAATTTCACGCTGAATCCGAATCTGGCCTCCGTTTTCACATCCGATGGTTCGTTTGGGCGCTACACACCAAAACGTCCCAAATTCTAACTCTGTCGTTTTTTCGAAAAATGTTGAAAATTTTTTCTCGCCGATTGCCTTGAAACACACCATACAGATAGAGAATTTCACGCTGATTCCAAATCTGAAATCCGTTTTCCAATCCGATGCTTCGTTTTGAAGCTACAGCCCAAAACGTCCCAAATTCTAACTCTGTCGTTTTTCGCCAATGTCCCAAAATCTTAAATGGCGTCTCACATCTAAACGAAGACAGATATGAACAAGCCGTTTCTTTCACTGAATTTGTCTCACTCTTAGCTGTCAAACGAGCTATGGCACGACAAAATCCGTCCACTGGAAGCTAAAATCGAAGCTAGGTCTCCCGAGGGGGGGGACGTCAGCGAAATTTTTTCTCTCCGATTGCGTTCAAATTCACCATACCGATGCAGAATTTCACGCTGAATCCGAATCTGGCCTCCGTTTTCACATCCGATGGTTCGTTTGGGCGCTACACACCAAAACGTCCCAAATTCTAACTCTGTCGTTTTTTCGAAAAATGTTGAAAATTTTTTCTCGCCGATTGCCTTGAAACACACCATACAGATAGAGAATTTCACGCTGATTCCAAATCTGAAATCCGTTTTCCAATCCGATGCTTCGTTTTGAAGCTACAGCCCAAAACGTCCCAAATTCTAACTCTGTCGTTTTTCGCCAATGTCCCAAAATCTTAAATGGCGTCTCACATCTAAACGAAGACAGATATGAACAAGCCGTTTCTTTCACTGAATTTGTCTCACTCTTAGCTGTCAAACGAGCTATGGCACGACAAAATCCGTCCACTGGAAGCTAAAATCGAAGCTAGGTCTCCCGAGGGGGGGGGACGTCAGCGAAATTTTTTTTCTCGATTGCGTTCAAATTCACCATACCGATGCAGAATTTCACGCTGAATCCGAATCTGGCCTCCGTTTTCACATCCGATGGTTCGTTTGGGCGCTACACACCAAAACGTCCCAAATTCTAACTCTGTCGTTTTTTCGAAAAATGTTGAAAATTTTTTCTCGCCGATTGCCTTGAAACACACCATACAGATAGAGAATTTCACGCTGATTCCAAATCTGAAATCCGTTTTCCAATCCGATGCTTCGTTTTGAAGCTACAGCCCAAAACGTCCCAAATTCTAACTCTGTCGTTTTTCGCCAATGTCCCAAAATCTTAAATGGCGTCTCACATCTAAACGAAGACAGATATGAACAAGCCGTTTCTTTCACTGAATTTGTCTCACTCTTAGCTGTCAAACGAGCTATGGCACGACAAAATCCGTCCACTGGAAGCTAAAATCGAAGCTAGGTCTCCCGAGGGGGGGGACGTCAGCGAAATTTTTTCTCTCCGATTGCGTTCAAATTCACCATACCGATGCAGAATTTCACGCTGAATCCGAATCTGGCCTCCGTTTTCACATCCGATGGTTCGTTTGGGCGCTACACACCAAAACGTCCCAAATTCTAACTCTGTCGTTTTTTCGAAAAATGTTGAAAATTTTTTCTCGCCGATTGCCTTGAAACACACCATACAGATAGAGAATTTCACGCTGATTCCAAATCTGAAATCCGTTTTCCAATCCGATGCTTCGTTTTGAAGCTACAGCCCAAAACGTCCCAAATTCTAACTCTGTCGTTTTTCGCCAATGTCCCAAAATCTTAAATGGCGTCTCACATCTAAACGAAGACAGATATGAACAAGCCGTTTCTTTCACTGAATTTGTCTCACTCTTAGCTGTCAAACGAGCTATGGCACGACAAAATCCGTCCACTGGAAGCTAAAATCGAAGCTAGGTCTCCCGAGGGGGGGGACGTCAGCGAAATTTTTTCTCTCCGATTGCGTTCAAATTCACCATACCGATGCAGAATTTCACGCTGAATCCGAATCTGGCCTCCGTTTTCACATCCGATGGTTCGTTTGGGCGCTACACACCAAAACGTCCCAAATTCTAACTCTGTCGTTTTTTCGAAAAATGTTGAAAATTTTTTCTCGCCGATTGCCTTGAAACACACCATACAGATAGAGAATTTCACGCTGATTCCAAATCTGAAATCCGTTTTCCAATCCGATGCTTCGTTTTGAAGCTACAGCCCAAAACGTCCCAAATTCTAACTCTGTCGTTTTTCGCCAATGTCCCAAAATCTTAAATGGCGTCTCACATCTAAACGAAGACAGATATGAACAAGCCGTTTCTTTCACTGAATTTGTCTCACTCTTAGCTGTCAAACGAGCTATGGCACGACAAAATCCGTCCACTGGAAGCTAAAATCGAAGCTAGGTCTCCCGAGGGGGGGGACGTCAGCGAAATTTTTTCTCTCCGATTGCGTTCAAATTCACCATACCGATGCAGAATTTCACGCTGAATCCGAATCTGGCCTCCGTTTTCACATCCGATGGTTCGTTTGGGCGCTACACACCAAAACGTCCCAAATTCTAACTCTGTCGTTTTTTCGAAAAATGTTGAAAATTTTTTCTCGCCGATTGCCTTGAAACACACCATACAGATAGAGAATTTCACGCTGATTCCAAATCTGAAATCCGTTTTCCAATCCGATGCTTCGTTTTGAAGCTACAGCCCAAAACGTCCCAAATTCTAACTCTGTCGTTTTTCGCCAATGTCCCAAAATCTTAAATGGCGTCTCACATCTAAACGAAGACAGATATGAACAAGCCGTTTCTTTCACTGAATTTGTCTCACTCTTAGCTGTCAAACGAGCTATGGCACGACAAAATCCGTCCACTGGAAGCTAAAATCGAAGCTAGGTCTCCCGAGGGGGGGGACGTCAGCGAAATTTTTTCTCTCCGATTGCGTTCAAATTCACCATACCGATGCAGAATTTCACGCTGAATCCGAATCTGGCCTCCGTTTTCACATCCGATGGTTCGTTTGGGCGCTACACACCAAAACGTCCCAAATTCTAACTCTGTCGTTTTTTCGAAAAATGTTGAAAATTTTTTCTCGCCGATTGCCTTGAAACACACCATACAGATAGAGAATTTCACGCTGATTCCAAATCTGAAATCCGTTTTCCAATCCGATGCTTCGTTTTGAAGCTACAGCCCAAAACGTCCCAAATTCTAACTCTGTCGTTTTTCGCCAATGTCCCAAAATCTTAAATGGCGTCTCACATCTAAACGAAGACAGATATGAACAAGCCGTTTCTTTCACTGAATTTGTCTCACTCTTAGCTGTCAAACGAGCTATGGCACGACAAAATCCGTCCACTGGAAGCTAAAATCGAAGCTAGGTCTCCCGAGGGGGGGGGACGTCAGCGAAATTTTTTCTCTCCGATTGCGTTCAAATTCACCATACCGATGCAGAATTTCACGCTGAATCCGAATCTGGCCTCCGTTTTCACATCCGATGGTTCGTTTGGGCGCTACACACCAAAACGTCCCAAATTCTAACTCTGTCGTTTTTTCGAAAAATGTTGAAAATTTTTTCTCGCCGATTGCCTTGAAACACACCATACAGATAGAGAATTTCACGCTGATTCCAAATCTGAAATCCGTTTTCCAATCCGATGCTTCGTTTTGAAGCTACAGCCCAAAACGTCCCAAATTCTAACTCTGTCGTTTTTCGCCAATGTCCCAAAATCTTAAATGGCGTCTCACATCTAAACGAAGACAGATATGAACAAGCCGTTTCTTTCACTGAATTTGTCTCACTCTTAGCTGTCAAACGAGCTATGGCACGACAAAATCCGTCCACTGGAAGCTAAAATCGAAGCTAGGTCTCCCGAGGGGGGGGACGTCAGCGAAATTTTTTCTCTCCGATTGCGTTCAAATTCACCATACCGATGCAGAATTTCACGCTGAATCCGAATCTGGCCTCCGTTTTCACATCCGATGGTTCGTTTGGGCGCTACACACCAAAACGTCCCAAATTCTAACTCTGTCGTTTTTTCGAAAAATGTTGAAAATTTTTTCTCGCCGATTGCCTTGAAACACACCATACAGATAGAGAATTTCACGCTGATTCCAAATCTGAAATCCGTTTTCCAATCCGATGCTTCGTTTTGAAGCTACAGCCCAAAACGTCCCAAATTCTAACTCTGTCGTTTTTCGCCAATGTCCCAAAATCTTAAATGGCGTCTCACATCTAAACGAAGACAGATATGAACAAGCCGTTTCTTTCACTGAATTTGTCTCACTCTTAGCTGTCAAACGAGCTATGGCACGACAAAATCCGTCCACTGGAAGCTAAAATCGAAGCTAGGTCTCCCGAGGGGGGGGGGACGTCAGCGAAATTTTTTCTCTCCGATTGCGTTCAAATTCACCATACCGATGCAGAATTTCACGCTGAATCCGAATCTGGCCTCCGTTTTCACATCCGATGGTTCGTTTGGGCGCTACACACCAAAACGTCCCAAATTCTAACTCTGTCGTTTTTTCGAAAAATGTTGAAAATTTTTTCTCGCCGATTGCCTTGAAACACACCATACAGATAGAGAATTTCACGCTGATTCCAAATCTGAAATCCGTTTTCCAATCCGATGCTTCGTTTTGAAGCTACAGCCCAAAACGTCCCAAATTCTAACTCTGTCGTTTTTCGCCAATGTCCCAAAATCTTAAATGGCGTCTCACATCTAAACGAAGACAGATATGAACAAGCCGTTTCTTTCACTGAATTTGTCTCACTCTTAGCTGTCAAACGAGCTATGGCACGACAAAATCCGTCCACTGGAAGCTAAAATCGAAGCTAGGTCTCCCGAGGGGGGGGGGACGTCAGCGAAATTTTTTCTCTCCGATTGCGTTCAAATTCACCATACCGATGCAGAATTTCACGCTGAATCCGAATCTGGCCTCCGTTTTCACATCCGATGGTTCGTTTGGGCGCTACACACCAAAACGTCCCAAATTCTAACTCTGTCGTTTTTTCGAAAAATGTTGAAAATTTTTTCTCGCCGATTGCCTTGAAACACACCATACAGATAGAGAATTTCACGCTGATTCCAAATCTGAAATCCGTTTTCCAATCCGATGCTTCGTTTTGAAGCTACAGCCCAAAACGTCCCAAATTCTAACTCTGTCGTTTTTCGCCAATGTCCCAAAATCTTAAATGGCGTCTCACATCTAAACGAAGACAGATATGAACAAGCCGTTTCTTTCACTGAATTTGTCTCACTCTTAGCTGTCAAACGAGCTATAGCACGACAAAATCCGTCCACTGGAAGCCAAAATCGAAGCTAGGTCTCCCGAGGGGGGGGACGTCAGCGAAATTTTTTCTCTCCGATTGCGCTCAAATTCACCATACCGATGCAGAATTTCACGCTGAATCCGAATCTGGCCTCCGTTTTCACATCCGAGCACTCCTTCCACTTGAAACAACCCATTTTACAACCCAACATTCAGCAGATTGCACGAAAAACATCACACACTATAGCCTCAAGACAAATCCTGGCGGTCGCCCAAGTCCACCACGACACTCTGTCGTTCCAGAGGGGGGGAGTCAGCGAACATTTTGTGATCGTGGTTCTACCTGGCCGGCACACCACGACAGACTACAACCTCTGTCGTTCCAGAGGGGGGGCGCCGGTCGGGTGTTCGCCGTTTTCTTACTACTCATGATGATCACAGAGCACATTTGAAACAGATTCTTCAATTTTTGCGTGAAAATGGGCTTGTTGTTCGCTCTGACAAGTGTATCTTTGGTGCTTCAGAAATTGATTTTTAGGCCATAATATCGACTGTAATGGAATTCGTCCTCTTTCATGTAAGGTCAACGTTGTCAGCAAGTTTCCTGTTCCTGCCACGGTAAAATCTCTACAAGAGTTCGTTGGAATGATAAATTATTACCATCGATTTATTCCTAATGCAGCAAGGATCATGAAACCATTATATGATGTCATTTCAAACAAGGCGAAAGTCTTACAATGGGGACAAAGTCAACAATTGGCGTTCGAAGCGGCAAAGAAAGCTTTGGCCAACGCAGCTGTTCTCGTTCATCCACTTCCGAATGCGCCTCTTGTTCTATCGACTGATGCCAGCAATATTGCCATCGGTGCAGTTCTCGAGCAAGTTGTGAAAGATCAATACCAACCGATTGCATTTTTCATCAGGAAGCTTCGACAACCAGAATTGAAGTACAGTACATTTGATCGCGAACTTCTCGCCGTATACTTTTCAATTCGACATTTCAAGCACTTCCTCGATGGTGTAGAATTTTGCATCAGAACCGATCATAGACCACTAGTGCAGGCTCTTGTCAAGTCATCTGATGCTTGGTCAGCTACGCAGCAACGCCAATTATCAGCCATAGCCGAAATGATCTGCACAGTTGAATATCTTCCGGGAAAGTCTAACCCAGTTGCCGATGCTTTATCTCGCGTTGAAATTTCATCAATACATGTCGGAATTGATTACTCTGCGTTGGCTTCTGAACAGCGTCTAGATTCTGAAACTCGAGCATATCAAACTGTTATTACCGGGTTGAAGTGGAAAGAAGTTCTTTTCGGTGATGTGGCCCTGCTATGTGACATAAGTACAGGTAGACCACGGCCATTGGTTCCCAAGAAAATTAGAAGAGAAGTCTTTGATTTAATTCACGGAAATTCTCATCCGTCTATTCGCTCATCTATCACATCGAAATTTGTGTGGCACTCTATGAAGCGCGATATTCGCCATTGGTCACGTGCATGTCTTGATTGTCAAAGAAGCAAAGTGACTCGTCATACTGAATCAGGTATAGGTGACTTTCCACAACCTAGACGACGTTTTGAACACATCCACGTAGATATTGTTGGACCAATGCCGACTTCAAATGGTTTCCGATATTTATTTACCATCACCGATCGCTCAACTCGATGGCCAGAAGCAATTCCCATAGAGGATGCTACAGCTACTTCTTGCGTAGCTGCTCTTTTACATGCATGGATTGAGAGATTTGGGGTTCCGGATAACATCACTTCTGATAGAGGTTCTGTTTTCCTGTCTAGCCTATGGAAGGCCTTGGGAACTTTAATGGGCACTCGTCTTTCTAACACGACAGGATATAATCCTGCAGCCAATGGAATGATTGAACGTGTTCACCGAACTTTAAAGCAGGCGCTAATGTCAAGATGCGACAGTTCAGACTGGTTTTATCATTTACCTTGGGTTCTTCTAGGACTTCGAACAACACCGAAAGAGGGACTACAGGTTTCATGCGCGGAGATGGTTTATGAAGAATCACTGGTAGTACCTGGTGAATTTTTTCCTGAGAACGAAAGTGATGATGAACTAAATCTCTCCCGGCTACGGTTTTTTGGCCGAAAAGTTTCGTCCGTGTCGCCCATCCAAAGACAATTCACGGAAAATCACAGTCCCTGATGCTCTAAGGTCTGCTGAATATGTGTTCGTACGCAATGATGCCCATCGTCCGCCCCTTACTCATCCTTACAAGGGCCCATACAAGGTAATTGAAAGGAAACATAAGGCTTTCAAGCTGCGCATCGGTAACAAAACGGACTGGGTATCCATTGACCGGCTTAAACCAGCCTACCTCGACGATGACGTCAAAAGTGAAAATCCATATACTCGCTATGGACGCATATCTCGCCCTCCATTGCGACTTGGTTTTTAATTGTTCGGATATTTTCAGTTATGATAAGACGGTTTTGGGGGAGTCCATGTAACGGTCTATGTCAAACCCCTGATATCTAACTACCCTACTTCATAGCATAAAGCTATGAGGTAATGTTCACCGTGCGTTGAATGAATGTTACCAAGATTGATGTTAAAGACAAATTCAAACTTTGCGAAGTATCAACTATATGCTGACGCACTAATAGAGTATTTGAGAATACTTATCTTCGCGTTTTACAATATAACATCATCTGTCGTATAACCACTTCAATGTTCTTGTTGTAGAGAATTTGTGATTAAAAGTAAAGCTAATCTAAGGAAACCCAAAGCGTCATTTCATGACATCATTTTCGTCATTCCATGACGATTGAAAATCTTCAATTTTTTCAAAAGTTTAGGTGTCTGACAAATAATAAACAATATGCAGTTGTAAAGAATGGCTCTCGTGCATCATCTGTTGTCTACATAGGATAAGTTTTACAGAGAGCATCATTTTTCAAATGAGTGAAATAACATAATTTTGATGTTTTTGAAAATTTGTTAGCCTACAAACGAAAGCTTGTAGCAATATAGAATCCAGATGTAAAGGTAAAATCTTTCCTGATAACATCATTTGTCTTGCAGTTCATGGAATAACAACAATATTATGACAAAAAGTAATGTTAACGATAGTAAAGTCAAAACGTCATTCCATGACATTTGAAAATCTTCAATTTCTTCAGTTGACGAATAGTCGGCAATAGGCAGTTTTAAAGCAGGGCTCTTTGTTGTCTTTACTTATGGAGTAAGTTATGTAGAGAGCAGACTTTTCAATGATTAACATGACAAAATTTAGGTGTTTCATTTCCATCATTCCACGACAATTGAGGTTTTCTGCCAAAATGACAGGCAAGATGGTTCGTTAACGAAATAACTTTATTTCAGTTTATACAATTTCTGCATGCTGTCCATGAAAATATTTGCGAACAATTTCTAAAAGCATTGGAAGATATCATAATATTAGTATCAAAATAAGTAAAATGAGAAAATCGTCATTCAACGATGATAAAAATGCACCTTAGATTTCTTCTTGCGAAGAAGTCAAAGTTTTGTCTCTAACGAAAGCATGAACCACTGAGTCAGTCGAGTGATCGATTCAAACGCTATTTCTATCTAACTGTCAAATGCAATACCTTCATCAGTGAGACAAAAGTCGCTGTGTCTTGATAACAGGTGTTTATTACAAAATGGTAACAAGTAATGGAATGTAACATGGACAAAACTCTTATAAAATTTGGTTTGACTAAAAGGACGGAGTCAGCAAACACAGTTATCATCAGGATGTTGACGCCACATCAGTGGTGGATGCTCCAGGAAAATACGCAGAAGTTGGCGGCCGACCATCGAGACCTAATGGTGAAGGAACACGAGTAGGACGCAACTCTGACTTCTGAAAGTATTTATTGTCAAGTCCGATCACCTTGCCTGTGTTGGGCTCCTGAACCGTCACCGGCGAAGTGGCAGCGTGTAGTGGAGTTGACTTTCCGACCGGCGGCGGGAGATTCGAATATTTAGCAGCCATCTGAAAAATGTCAATGATTGCGGTTATTCCTATTACTGAAAATATAAAACAACCATGCAATGAAAACATAGAAGGAAAGGCGAGTTCGATTATCATTGAATGTAGATAGAATGAAGTATCTGTATATCATTTCATTATTGACAGCAACAAAGTGCCTTCAGCTGTGAGTGTAATTGTCAATACGATGTCTACTCGACACTGAAAATGACGAATGAGTCAACTCCTCATTCAAAATGTATAATATTCATCAAAATTGTCATAAGTTGAATAGAAACCTTTAGTATTAATCGCGCACGAGCAGCATCCCCACCCAAGATCGACATTTTGTGATGGAAGCCGAGGCTAACATTCGAGCCTACGACAGTACATGTGGTTTTTACATGTCAATATAACATTTTGAAAACCAAGGAGATGCATGTAGATGGAGAAGTTCGATGAAAAGTATCCTTCAAGTGCACTTTACAATGAATGATAGATCAAATTGTCATGCAAACATAACATATCGACTCAAGACGATCGTCAGAATGCTTGTAACTACAAGAGCGTTTAATAATTTTTTTTACAATATTTGAAATTTAAACAAACGTTTCTTTTTTTCTTTCTTTAGACTTTTTAAATTTAAAATGAAAGCACAACAAAAATGTAAGCTGCTTACATGTACAAATAATTTCAACAGATTCAACTTTTGAACTGAAAGGATCACCTGTTCAATTCAAAATACAACATATCGAATAAAGATGATCGTCAGAATGCTTGCAACTGCAAGAACGTTTAACAACTTTTTTATGATATTGGAAATTTAGACAAAATGCAGGCGAGAGGGTCTGAAACCAGAAAAAAACATGTAGGCTACAACTGTGAGCATATTTTGAATTCGGACAGTAATGACAATCAGTCTCGCCTGTTACATGTCCATTCTTTGACTCAGGTGAAACCGAGTTGATAAAGAGCTAAAATGAACATGTGTGAAACATCTCATCCCTCTAGTCGCTAGATATCCATGGCTGTTAACACTAATGTCCAATACAAAACTATGGGCTAAATATACAGGGTGGGGCAAAAGCCACTGGACTATCTGTAGCAACCTTATTATTATTAGTCAAACAACATTAAGCAATCTATTTAATATCATAAATGTTCACATTGAAGTCCGTCAGCTGCAGTGCATGAGTCACATCTGTCAACAGCGCTTCTGCACACTTTTTGACAAACATTCAGATTCTGCCGGATGTTATCAAATGCTTGAACAATCTATTCCTTCATCTGCTATATAACCCCAACATTGAAGCTTCTCATAAATCAGCGTTGGTCTGCGTATCGTCATCGGAATTTCCAACAATACAGACATCTCAATGTCAAAATCAAGGAAATGTTACTGAAAGAAAAGCGTAAATGGGCATCAAGTGCAAAGAACAGTTCGAAAGAGTTATGGAGCGTGGTAAATGAAACAAGGGGCACAAAATCTTCAAGGTACACAGCGTTAGACTCCGTTCTTGACCAGTTCTCCTGTTTGGAAGAAGCCGCTGATAAAGTCAATGAGATTTTTGTTAATTTTCAAATCTCAAGACCTGAGCCACATGTAGCCACCTCTTCACCAACTGATGAAAATGATTGGGCCCCGATAATGGAGGCTGATCAAGTTCATAGACTTATGGCCGCGCTTAAAGCCAATAAAAGCCCAGGACATGATTGCATACCAACACTTCTGTATAAAAGGTCCGCGCACATCCTTGCTGCTCCTTTGGCTCATGTCCTAAATGTTTCTATTTTGAATCGACAGTTCCCCTCTTCGTGGAAACATGGTTTAATTTCTGCGGTACCGAAATCTTTGCCTGCCACCATCGATAACCTTCGACCAATATCCCTCTTGCCTGCTCTTTCGAAAATATTCTAAAAATCGGTATTGGAGTCTGGAATGGCAACACAACTGCGTCGATGTTTCGGCCCTTATCAGTTTGGCAACCTTACAATGTCCTCAACGACTTCACCCCTAATATGCCTCCATGAGTATGTCACAGCCGCTCTGGACCGTGCAGAGACAGCTGGCGTATTAATCGACGTCTACGATTTCAGTAAGGCGTTTGACCAGCTTGGACACGATCAAATTGTGTCTTCTCTCACTGGGAGCGATTTTCCAGTTGGCTTCGTCCGATGGGTTGCTAACTATCTGAAATATCGTTCACAATCAGTTAAATTTCAGAGTACTGTTGGCAAGCAATTATCCGTTAAGTCAGGCATCCCCCAAGGCTCAGTGTTCGGCCCTTACTTTTTTAATCTAGTCATGAGTTCCCTTTCATCCGTCCATTATTCCTCGAAAATCATTAAGTACGTGGATGACTGCACGTTCGTCACCCCTGTGACAGATCATAACTCATGCTTGAGAATTCAAGAAGAGCACAATAATATGCTGGTTTGGTCTTCGAGCATTGGCCTGCATCTAAATGATAGCAAATGCCGCCAAATGTGGATTCCTAAATCAACATCGCTTTTACCTCAGGTTATCCCAGGTGTACAGTGCGTAAATGATTTAAAAGTTCTTGGAGTACATTTTTCACAAGATCTCAAGTGGAGTACTCATGTCAAATTCATCAATCAATGTGCATCTCGACGAATGCATGCGTTGCGCATTCTGAGACCCTTGATTGATCGAGAAGAAATGATATCTATTTACAAAGGCTTGATTTTATCTGTTGTCAAATACTGCTCTCCACTGATGGTTGGTCTTTTGGGAAAAGATGAGGAAGTTTTGGCAAAAATTCAACTACGTGTTCATCGACTTATCTGCGGAGCAGACTGTTATTGTGAGTCCTTCCCAAATTTAAGAGTTCGACGGCAGAATGCAGCCATAAAGCTTTTGATGAAGATTCGAGACAACGCTTCTCATCCTCTCCATTCTCTGTGCCCAAGTCTGTCGCAGTTTACAGGAAGTTTCCTCCAGCCCACGTGTCAAACGTCGAGGAGACGTAACTCACTTTTTCCAATGACTGTCCTACTATTGAACAATACACACATAGAGTGACTGTCAAATTTGATTTCGTATGTACCGTATGTTGCAAATTTTTTCCAGTGTATATATTTATTTTCCATGTACTTTTGTCATGCCTTACTGTTTCATGTTTGTGAGTCGCCACCATTACTTTTGTTGCTTTGTCATGATTTCCATTGACTTTGAAATATACGATTATTTGACTTGACTACTTGTTCAATGTTTGGTGGTGGCGTTTTGAAGACAAAAGTCTTTGACGACTCCCCAAAAGAAGAAGTCCATAGGCGTGATTTCGGGTGAACGCGGGGACCATTCTACATCTCCACGTCTTCCTATCCACTGATCTCCGAAAATCGTATCCAAATAATCTCGAACCCTGCATGCAAAATGCGGTGGGTCTCCGTCTTGCTGAAACCATAGATCCAAAATTTGGACCTTTGCTCCATCGATTCTCTAATCAATTTTGACTTTAAAAAGCATGTTACTTTTATCTTTTAGCAGTAATGTATCGTTAGCCAGTAGACTTTTATCTCTATCTTTATTAATTTTATTGATTGCTCTTTGTGATGTCCGTGACTTATCAATCGTACATGCATCCATTTCATCATTCCATTCTGTAATCGGCAGTGATCAAGGTGCGTAGTAGCCACCGAAACGTCTGCATCAATAAAGAGAAAGTTAATAACAGTTGGAGTATTTTCCGTAAACATTTACCTATAAGAACTGATCCCGTTGCTTCGAATTTGTCGCGCAAAGAAAAGATCGTCTTCCGATCAGGTGGATTGGAATCAAAGTAATGTGGCCACATACGAATAATCGAATTGCCAGTTTTCCAGTAATGCTTCACAATGTGCTTGCGTTCGTCAAACGTTCGCTGCATTGCAAGATAAATGAATGCCACTTGTTCGATTTCACGGTTAAAATTTCACCTCGGTGAGTAATAGTCTGTTGATCTGCGTTCCGAGCGCGATGTCACACTGCACTAAAGTTGTATGCATTGTTTAAGTTTGTTTGATTAACAATAAACTGTTTACTATAAATTGTTTGTGGTGAACAATAAAATGTTTGCTACAAATAGTCCAATGACTTTTGCTCCACCTTGTACATAGAAACTTTTACATCATACTGCCAGTACTGGCAGGGAGTCCTTGATATTGTAGTTCATGGCATGACCATAGACTTCTAAATTTCATAGACCATCATGGAAATTAACAATACCATAGTAAGCAATGTTATCCAATTCTATGTAGACCATAGACCAAGCAAAGCACCGATAACTAAGGTTCCCTGGTACTGGCTAGTTATAGATTTCCACGTACTGCCCCTCCTAGATATCCTAATGAAACACATGATCCATAGACTTCTAAATTTCTAAAAAGAAATTTACTAACTAGGCGCGCAGGTATGAGTCTCGTTTGGGATTTTACTCGCCATCTCTTGTAAAACCGCTGGAACGTGGTTGCTAAAGTGGAAGTCTCTTGCTAACGTGGTCAATCTTGCAGAAGACAAGAAGAGGGATAAATATTCGAGCCTGGCCACTAATCACATATTCAAGCCAGTTGCAGTGGAGACGCTTGGGGGTATGGAGACACGACATTTGACTTCATTCTGGAGGTTGGTAGGAAGATGCAAGCCATCAATGGTGACTTCAGATCAACCATCTTCCTCCGACTGCGATTATCTATCGCCATCGAAAGGGGCAATGCTGCTTGCATTCGCGAGTATCTTTCACTTTATGATGTGTCTCCTCTTATTTAGTTACGTTCCTTTTATCTACGTTTTTCATAGGTCACAGTTTACCGCTTAGGCCTGCCAAATGTGATACTTTTTGAATTGACGAAGTCCACGGTCGTAGGTCTAGGACTAGACTGGCCTTAATAGTAGTAGGTTTAGTGAAATGAGAAAATTATTTTCTCACGAACGACTCCAGAGGCGACGGATCGGATGAACAATGCGTTATCAAGTTTTTAAAAAGATTGCGACGTTTTCATCTTTTTAAAAACTTAATAGTAATAGGGGCTTTAATTGATTTTAAACAATAATGTATAATAGGCGTACTGTGTGGCTATATTTTGCACCGAGACTGCCTTCCCCACGGGCCTATGGGGGTCTACGTTTATAGCTAGTAGTACGAACTACAAACACACTTGTTCTCTGTTTGACTCTTGTATCTATCAAGTCAATTCGTAATCTGGATTATTGGCCGTTGTCCAAAGATCATGTACGCAAAAGCAATATTGAATTTACAAAATGCAGCAGCGACAGGATGACAAAGAGAGAAAACCAGAAATCCTATAAAGCATTCTGTACGTATATCATATTAAAGTATCGCTCCTGTAATCTCTGAAGAGCATAATCAGAGACATATGCAACTTGTAAATGTCGATTTATGGAGCATGCAGTGCTCCAGTTTGAAATCAAAGTCCAAGAAATCTTTGATTACTCATTTTACTATGAAAGGAGCGCCTGTTGAAGATACTTGAACAATTTTCAAAATCTCTGCATGTTTTCCAATATCAGCTTCCGAAACATCATTAACACTATGTCACATGTATCATTCAATGATTAATCGAAAAGTTCCAGTGACACTTTATTCATCTGAGTGTTAATTACATGTTAGAAAAGCTTTCAATGTGTTTATTACAGATAAGCACTCGCTTTCGTTGAATGATTTAATGAGAAATTATTCAATGATTAGAATTTTTATATGTGAATTCTTGAGATATTCTCACAATCAGCACATTGACCACTTTTATTTTGACTCTGAGAACCAACTTGACTGTGCTTCGTATTCCAGCGATGAAAAATTGGATAATAATTGTTAATGACTGCTACACATAGACACAGTATATTAACACATGGAGTAGTAGGCCATCAGTGGTCGGGCCAGAGATTTTTCCATTTTCTTCGCAGCTCTACAAAATTTTCGCAGGCCTACTAATACCAGCAAATTATGGTATCATGTTTGATGATTATGAAGAGTAAAACACCGATCTTATCAAAACGTGGAGGAACTGAAGCCGATCAGTGGCGACTGCACAAGCATCAAATTTTGATATCTGTTTGCAGGAAATTGCAATAATAATTGGTAGCCGAATTAATCGTATAATCACATTATTTCTGCAACAGACGAAGGTCTTACGCCCAAAACTTGTGTGCCAATGAATCTAATTCGAGCAGAACAAAATGTGCTTTCCTGCAATATTATCAACTCCGGCTCGATAGTTCTGCATTATATTAATTTTTTCCATTCCTTCGTGTGTCTCTTTTTGTGCGATGCCTCTATCTTTTATCTCAGTCTTCTGAAGCATCGAATTTATTGTCACTAAGTTATTTTCCTTTTTCTGCTGTAACTGTTTTCAACTTTTCTGATGGTCATCTGTCGGCTCCTTTCTTCTTTCTCCTCTTGCTCTTTCAAACAAGCCTTGGAATGCCGCTTGGCCGACGACACTTTTTTTTACGAAGACTGTCTGTGATTGTCGGCAGCTCGGTCAACGATCAGACACTATGTTGATCCAAAACAGATATCTCGAGATTCGGACATTTTATTTTTGTGGACTTTGCATCATTTAAGCGAAATTTCTATAGCAGTATATTTTCCAGGGCCAGCTGTGAAATTTTCTGCATCTGGTATAAAATGGGGTAAATTTTTCGCAGCATCCATGTCTTTAGAATGCGTCTTCAAATTTTCTGAATGGAAGGTAAGAACCGTTTGTAAGATGAGAGTGCATTCATTTAACATCACTCATCGCTTGATTTGATCTTTTCGGGTGATCTTCAAAACCACCAACTGTTCGAGGATACTTAGGACAACTTAATGGCAATGTAACTGATAACACAAGTCTAAACATTGTGTTTTTTGCATCCATCAGGGCCGTTGAATCGCTAGCTAAATATCAAAAATACGAGTTGATCTTATGGGAAATGTGGATATCGAGCGCTTCAAATGACTCCAGTTGCGTTCAGAATTTCATGTATCGAGCGACTGCACAAAGTGAATTTCAATGCATATATCAGACAATACTCGTATTAATTTGAATTTTATTTGTTTCGTCTATACATTAATTGAAAGATTTGAAATTAAGTCGGTTATCATTCTTTTATAGAACTATCGGCAATTTCTTCAACATGGCTTTGAAAGTTCGTATGCGGTTACAACATCCACAGTAACTCAGTAGATGCTATGAACTACTGCTGTAATTCTTCTATTTTCTGAATCTGTTACAAGATGTAGGACTCTGTGAATAATATGAAGCTTTAACTAAATGATAACATAATGAATAACATGATAATTAGTTGTTATTAGTTTGCCTTTTCCATCCTGTAGACCAGCATTTATTCTATTAGACAACATAGGTTCATTTAAATTTAAGAATTACAAGGTTTCAATTTTCCGCACGACCAAGTCAATTTTTTTCGCAGCGAGTTCATTTTTTAACATTTTCGCAGTGCGAAAATTTTCGCAGTTGGCCCGATCACTGTAGGCCATTTCATGCGAAACAATACTGCCATCTCACTTAAAATTCTCTTTAAGAAAAACCTGCAATTTGCTATCAGCAACTTCCACAACTAACTGACAAATAGTTCGACTATGATACAATGTATAAGATCGAAATTGATCTGCAAACTATACATCATGTTTTGTGCCATCGTTGTACATAAGCAAGATATCAAACTTTCATTCTAGTCTACTATCATCTACTTCTATGTCTAAAAGTGGATACCCTGTATCAGGGGCGTAGCGTCCATTGGGGCATTCGGAGCAGTGTCCCCAACGTATTTTTGAATAGATTCCTCAACATATTTTAATCATGTACAATGTGCATCAGTGACCAAACGCTACATCCTATCTTAAGTCTTTATTCATCTTTCCAACGGATGCATGTATAACTGTCGGTGGTTTTATTTCTCTTCCTCTCTCAGGGGCAGTCAACGAAGTGTCGCCGAGATTGCACCGATTGGCCAAAATCTAACACGAGCCACACATGATCAGCAATGGCTCGTTGATGTCATCGACAACTCAGCCAATCTATCAATGTGTAGTTCGCACGCGTCAGAACAGCTCGGCGACGCCTTTCAGCTCGTCGCGGCCACTGCATGCAACCCACGGAGAGGCAATCCATCTATGTGATTCAACCCGGGCGCACAGAACACGGAACCTTGTTCTGTGCACGGGCGAAGACAGGGAATTCTTGGTACTTATGGGTTATCCCCCACGTTTTCAAATTTATCTAAAATCCGTAGAAAGGAATCAATCGTCACAAAACTTTAAGCACAAGTAAGTGAGGTTATTCTCTAACCACTAGCAAAAATTTAGGCAAATCGGACAATTACTTTTTGAATTAGGAGTGATAACTTGAGGTGAAGCGATGCCGACAGCTTGATCTGACTTCCTATGACTTCACCGTCGGAGCGGAAAGCACTCGAGGTCAACAAAGTCATTTCCCGACAACTGGTGAGGTGATTATGACCAGGCCACATCCCCTATATTAATATGCTTGGCTTAATAAAGGTGTGGCAAAGTAGTGGTCGTGGGAAGATTTCAAATAACAATGGATGAGACGAACAGGGAGAGAGAACAATGCACATACGAGCAACAATAATGCGTCGAACAGACGAAGTCAGATCAAGCTGCGGACTTCACTACACTTCACTTGATCGTCTCTCATGCAAAAAGTACTTGTCTGATCTGCATAAATTTTTGTATGTGCGTAGAAAATATGCTTAGGTACATGTACCTGACGTTTGGTGACGATTGATTTATGTTTGCTTAGACAAATTTAAAAACCTGGGGGGACATAATTCATAAGTGCCGAATTCTTAACGAGTGACACTTACACACACTGACTGGCTAATCACGGCAAGTCTGACAAACGCGTAGCTAATTGTTTACACATGCATACCTTCACTTCTTCATTATTTGAATTCATTATTATTTTTATCAAAGTGACTTCTAGATTAGAACCCGCCGGGTACTTTGCATATGAGCTGCATGCTATAAGGTACACCGATGCCAAGACTAACTTTAGCCCCGGTAACGGTTTGAAGCACGCTACGGCACTGCCCTGTATTTCCATTCCATATTTCTTGCTGCATTCTTTCCATATTTCTATTTAGTCTGCTTGAGGAAGAAAAATGATTTTGTATTTTGACATGATAACGTCACACCCACAAAACGAATTGTCTCAGTAGAGAACTTTTCGTGTTCTAGAGCAAATCGCCTGGAATGCATCAGAAACTCCCGATAATTACTTTGGAAGAAATTCAAAGATAATCGAATCCGAATATTCCTATTAGCAAATACACTATCCAATACTTGACTTAGTATCAGCTCTGAGAATTCTAGGTGAACCTCATATCTAAATGCCGGTTCATACTTGTGCGCGTTGCGCGTCCGCGTGATGACGCATGCCTTTGGCGAACAGGGAAATCCACTGTGAATATGTGCGTCAGGAGATTGCATTGGAAGGCATGGCCATGGCGATCTTCCCTTTTCTTGAAGGATACGATATGTCCGCGCGGTAGATTTTGGGAGTTGACCAGAAGTTAACTTTCTCCGCGTTGCGCGCATAGAGGCAGAATATATCTTCTCTGTTATTTCCCTATATAACAGGGAATATATTCTACCTCTATGGTTGCGTGCAGCTAAACTGTAGAAAATATCTTATCTAATCGGAGGTAGCATATCAAGTTTAGGTTTATCCACGATCAAGAGAAAGACTCTCAGACAATGTGTTTTAAGCATCTTTTCTGAGAAAGAAAAATATATATTTATTATAGTCCTCGGAAAACATTGCATTCTCTCATTCAATGGCATTCATGAAAAAAGGAGAATATTTATAATAATTGTGCAGAAGAATAAAATGTATCTGTTATCAACTTGACTCGTTTCACTTGTAAATATTTTCTTCTACTCTGATCTTAAATACAATGCAGGAAGGAATACAATTCAGACGTTTCCCAATGACTTAAATCAACAAACTATTTATGAATTGTGACGTGATATTTTGGGGAGGAAACACAGCATCATGCGTCTGTCGAGTAGATGCGAGTGCGTGGTCACGTGAATGTGACGCTGAACGCGACGCACACATCAATGCGCAGAAGTATGAACCGGCTTTAAGACTTGTTGTCATCCGCAACATATTCGTGTTAACTTGAATTTCACAGGTATCCCAGCAAGGCTGACAATTGACCCGAAGAAAAAAAACCGGCAAGTAGTGAGTAGTAGGGTAACCCCTCCCGCACGAAGTCAAGTTGGGGAATTCCTGTTATGGACCGTCATGCCCTAAAGCAGAAGAGACGCCAAAAACTTTTCATATCATTGTCATTCGATGTGTATGCCAAATTTCAAATCTGTCGGCTCTCGCCTATCGTTATTGGTGTGCTTTTACATTTTGAATTCTGAAATAGAATACATTGTGAATTCGAACGTAGGCAATGATTAGGTATGCGGCTTATGTGTTTCAAAGTGTTTCGTCTGTTTGCACTGATGAGGCGTGCGGCTCATGAAATTCAAAGTACCTAGTCTGTTTGCGTTCACTAGCAATTACTCGAAGCAGGAATAGAGAACCCCCATTTTAATCAGCTGTTTTTGTCGAAGCGCTTCAATGGTTGACTAATGACCCTCGATGCGGCAGACCAATTTATTTGAACTTATAGTTTTGACCAGTCAAAACCGAGTCCTGCCCTTTCACGATTTTTAATGTCATTTCAAAGTGCAGCAGTCGAAAAGAGTTTTTTGCCATTTCCGCTTCAAGTGCATTTTTGTCGGTATAAATGCGTAAACTGGTGCTCATTACCAAATCTACTGCAGCACATCGCTTCAAATGCAAGATGAAACAATCAAAGTAATAAAGACGCAGATTTTTTCTAACTTTGTGGAGCCATCTTCATTCAAATTGTTCATAAATATTAACTGACTTGCACATCAAAAACCTGCGTCCTTCTTCTTTTTTTCGAATGACTGCACTTCCTTCGAATGTGCTGCATCTTCAACTTGTCAAATGGGGAAATGAAATCGGATTCTTAACTGATTGGATGTTGTTGGATTCATGCAATAGGGCCCTACAGAATGGACACAGCACGCCTTTGTCAGTTGCGATCGTGTAGAAAATGATTGAATAGAAGGATGACCTCAGACTTGAACAACTGAAGCACGAAATTCCTTTGCAGCCGTAGACGCTGCGTTTCGCCCTACATGGGCTCGTCAGTACGGTTCGCCGAAATGTCCCAAACTATCTTAAAATATCTAGAATGGCTGAACTAGCTAAAGGATTGCACAACAGGCTGCTTTTCGTTCGTTTGTTTATCCTTGCTGAGCCGTGTGGTTGATAATCGCATTGATTACAGAGTGCCAGCTCGCCTGGCCATAGAATAGAAAGATGTCCAAACCAGCCACTTTCTATATTAATATCAAAGACCACAAAGAAAGAGATGAATTCTATCCCTCGATGCCTATTGCCTCTGGCTTTGATAATCCTACTACCAAAGTTGATTGGCTATTAACTAAAATCCTTAGTCAACTGATTCAGTTTGTTCATACTAATTTGAAAAATCTATGACACGATTAGATGGGCTAAAATCAATAAATTTCAGTGACTTGTTCTACCATAGCGTTTTGTATCACTCGACGTTACGAACCTATACCCTAGCATCCCAATACAGCATGGAATAGAGGTAGTATCAGAGTTTATGAAACTACACTGGGAGTCTATTGAGTCATTTAACTTCGAATAAAATGACATAATTACTTGCCTCAAATTTGTTAACTACAACTATCTTATCCAGTATAACGATAAACCCTACCGTCAAATAAAAGGCTGCCTAATGGGAGCCCAATTTTCTCCAGCCTTCGCCATAATCTATTTATATCATACACATGTAGAGCAGAAAGCCCTGACTATCCTCAAACATGTCTACAATATGATTCCTACTTATTACGCTAGGTATATCGACGGCATAATCACCGGACCTTTCAAGAAAAATGATAGAAGGATAAAGAATATCACTGAAGTTTTCAACTTTATCTCTGATGATATAAAATTCACCGTCGAAATACCTGATTAAAATTACCTCAGTTTCTTAGATACTAGTATAGGTATCCACAATAACCAGCTCCACTACAAGTGGTATGTAAAAGATCATCACTCGGGGATATCTTTACATGAAAAGAGCAGTATATCTAGTCACATAAAATCAAATTATTTGAAAAATAGTCAAAACAATGTCGTCAACCATTGTTCCGATGAGGAAGAAAAAAATAAATCGCTGAGATTCCTTCATCACAGATTCAGGAAAAATGGCTTTTCTAAGAACGACCATATCCGCTAACGTAAGAATAAAAGAAAAATAATAACCAAAAGAAAGTCAGATGCGAGGTCAATTACATCAGCGACCGTTTTAACAGAAATTTAACAAACTTAGCAAAGCATTGTGACTTACCGATTCAAGTTGTCAAAAAACCTGGACCTACTTTGTTTAGTGTTACTAGTTTTAAAAATCGTTTGCTCTGACCGGTTTTTTGGTGCATAAATTTAGCTGTAATAAATGCGACGCGCTCTATGTCGGTCAAACTAACCGTTCTCTCATTGATAGATACAAAGAGCACCAGCGCGACATTAACGATAAGAAGAAAAAGAACGCTCTTTATGAACACTACAATAAATTTCACTTGGGTGATGACGCTTTGTCCATTGATGACCTTACAATAGATATTCTACGAAGTGTATATACTGTAGACAAAAGAGATAATGCTGTCGAGTGTAGAATAAGCGAAGCTCGCCAGATTGACAGACTAAAGCCATAATTACCCGTAGGCATGCATTACCGTTTCTGATCTAGTGAACGCACCTCGAGCTCATTGCAGTTCATACTTAAGAAATCACTTGAGATACATCACTTTCCGACCTTGAAGTATCCGTGACACGAAGCGTCAGTCACACATGGGGATGCAGTGTTCAAAACATACTTCAGTTAGAGATGCAAAGCAGAATATTGAGGATAGCGATTTCGGATCACGACGGTTATCCGGGTGAAGCATGGTTGCGTCTTCCAGCACCATGAATCAAAGGGACGTATGTTGCTGACAATTACCACGAAGATAGCAATACAGATATTTTTGAATTTCTCCAAGTCATTATCACAAACTTCATTTCAATAAATGTGAAATGGCTTTCGTTTCAACATCGTGTTCTTGGTAGATTTTGTATTTTTAGGCTTTGTTGTATCAAAATTTGAGTAGGCCTGTTTCAATTTTGCTATGAAGTGCTCAATGTACAATTCATCAAGTGTTTTCACGCCTTTCTTGAAACAGATATACAGCTCGTGCAATGAGCATGATTCCACTCTGGAGATCGTGATTCCAAGCTTAAATTCAAATTGTTTTCTCAATCCTGATTCAAAGGACGTTTTACCGTTTGGGCAACCCATACCCAATTCACTTGAAAAATTGTTTCATGAATTTCCTAAAATTTTCCGTAAAACCACATTTCATTATTTTTTGATGATTTTGTGACGAACCTTCGAATTTTATGATCTTCATGACACTGAAAGGCCTGACTTCGTGACATTTAGAATCGTGAAAGCAATCTACAGAAATTTAACTTCGCTGTTCCAAAATTCACTAACTTTCACAAACTTTTCTGAAAATCGTGAAATTCACAAACTTTCAAGGGCTTTGAGCCTTTTTTCAAAATTCACAAACTTTACTAACTTTCACAAACCGTACGAAGCCTGCCATTGTCCCTAATGAAAGTTCTATGATGAAAGAATCTATACGGGTGACCCTCTTCCTACCTAATTTCAATGCATTTTTGGACGAATCTCGAGACCCAACCAAAATCATGGAAAAACCGTCCGGTTTTTATTGGCGAATTGTCATGTCCCAGTGATATTTCACTGTTCTCTGATAATGCGATCAACAGATATCCTTAGGCTTGAAGAATGTGCCTCGCTGCTTTTCACCGACAGGCTCACCCAAACCAGGATAGGGTTAGTAGCGTTATATGAGAGTAGTGTACTTCCCCAGGCGGACAGACTCGAACCCTGGATCTTCCACACCTTCGTACCGGTGTGCGGCCCATAACCAACTGAGCGATTTTACCACCGATCATCAGATACCTAGTGGCTGATGTCAAGCGCACAGCAGCGCAGCACGTCTGTAGAATGAGCTTCTCCTCCCTCATGTTCAACGACTGAACTTCCGTTGCCAAACTTCTCACGAAGTTGGGCTCCAGGTTCGCACACATCTGATCAATGATTGTCAATGGAACATGGAAGATAAATGAGACTTGGAAAGGTCTAAATATTGCAATCATCAGTTATCGCGATAATTGTCCGACTCTCTGCCGGTTCGATGTCATCCATCAACCTTCCTCGACAATCTGATCGCCCAATTTCGAAGCAGAATTAATGACTTCCTTTCTACCCACCTGAGCTAGAGTGTTGGCGGTGGAGATTCCGGTAGTTGGAGGCTTGTTGATAGCAGCGGTTGTCTGAAAAGTCAGAAATAGTTGGTTTTATTCGAATTAGTATTCAATTTATCTGAAAACATGCTAAAATGAATTAGGCACGTGGGGGAAGAGAATTTTCTCAGTATTACTTTGATGCATTATTTGTCAAAACCGATTGACAACGATGAAAACTGTGACATCTGCAATTCATAACAAAATCTTGTTAAAGGAACTTTCGCTGAAAACTTTGAATCCTTGCAATGTAGGGAGCAAGAAGTTCTATTGAAATCAATTAAAAAGTTCATTTTCAAACTTCATTACAACCAACAGTTTCTTAAGATCAATACAACCAACATCAACGAAGATTCTATATGGGCTAGTATAGTGTCGTAATTGTGTCCTCTTTATTGGAGAAATAACCGAACAAATTTTGATCAAACTTGATCGGTAAATTACATTGAGAGACCAGACACTGCCATCTTTCATGAAAAATATGAGAATGCAGAGTTGTGTCAGGAAGTTACACGAATTTTGACATTTTCAAGTTGTACGACTTCTATGATCAACTCTGTAGCTTTCTCGAATCAGTTCCGTGCATCTTAGATCAGGATGCACAAAACTGACACTTCTGCAAGTTTAAGACTCCTCCCAGTTTCTTGGTCGATTGATCAAAAAACACAGCTCGTTTTATCTGCGCGAGACCTTCCGGCCTACGACGTAGGTCATCCTCAAGCGACTGATTTCTTCACAGAAGTAACACGATAGACAATTACACACGACGTTAAATAATCACTAATCATAAAATCAATTAGCAATGCGGATGATGATCGGAAATCAACAAAGTGGTAACAAAGAGAAAAATGCAAAGCTGGTAACTATGAACAACGACAACATTCAACATGGGCGCAGCGATGAAAGAAAATGTCTAGCTCATGGTCTAGTTTAATAATCACACTGAAGGTAGGTACATAAAACATGTTTAACGACAACGAAGGTTAAAGCATTGATATGCAATGAGGGCCAGTAAGGAAATAAGTTCACACATATATAAATACATATTCAAATGAATGAATAAATAAATCAAAATCAAAGAAAGCAAATAATAAGTAGGCCTACAAGTCAGTAAATTTAAATCATAAAAATGAAAAGCAGCAGGAAAATTGTATTTTTTTAAAAAGGGAAAAATCCTGAACCACTTTATCCTAGCTGGAACTGATATCACACTTGGTTCGGTTCTGACTGTCGAGACGTCTTGTCCACAGAGCCTCCTTGGTGATCCCCTTCCGCTAGAAAAATCACGCGTAAATAAAACAAAGTGTGTTTTTTTCAAATAATTGATCAAATATTGTGCGAGTTTCTAACTGGCAAACGTGATCACATTCCTATTCTTCAAAAACAGACTTGTTCATTCTCGACTGATATGAAGATCGCTAGAAATTCAATGATCTCTTTATTTATTCAATAGCCATTCGAAAGCGGTCGTCTGAATAGAAGTAGTGTTTTTTGCAGGCCTGCCATCAGGCTAATGGGGTCCCTCCAGCAATTAGAAATTGAAAGACCCTCACCTTTCAGTGAAATATAATCCTCTGCCTAATAACTATTATAGCGAGATCTAACAAAAATGCGAGTTTGAATTTCAAAATGCTATTTATAGAGACAATGGGTACTCAAAATGAATGTTGTCACGTGATTGAGCATATGAAAAGGAACTGACCTGAATGACTACATGAGAATTACACATTTATTTCAACAGTTAAAGTTTAAGGCATCGTTTCAAATTTATAATGATATTTACAAGCAACAAAGGACAAATCAAAACACAAGCCGGATGTCACCGTCAGAGAGAGCTCCCCGAATTCTGCATCCCCGGCTGTGGCATTTGAAGTGCTAAATTCGAATATCTGATGCAGGGGCCGAATCCAAATGCCCCTAATATCCGACTAGAAATGGCCTGAGGCTAAACTTATGCAATGAGAAGCTTGCTGACCGCAGATCATCCACGTGCTTCTTGTCAAGATGCAGTTCACTCATGTGATCAAGTGCTGCTCAAAAGTTGTACCGATTGAAATGACTTACTTGCGGGAGAATGTTGGGAGGTCGATAAGAAATCGGATTCGGGGCAGGAGGTTCGAATTGTCGATGTTTCTGCAGCTGATTCTCCGTCACTTGTTTATTCAGCCACTGAATCACTGAAATCAGAAAGAAAGTTTAGGATTTCATCGATGATATCGATATTCAGTCCTCGATGTCACAGATATTTCAGGAATCGAATTGACGTAACTCGTTATCCCTCATCGCAATGCCAAAGACAAGACATCTCTGGCACAAAATGAAAATCATCTGTTAAATCTCCTGTCTATAGATATCGGAGAAATCTGCATCAACGGGAAAAGTGACATATCTGCTCCAGAGCTGCGAAGCATCATTAGATTTGAATGGAATCCAACTCTACAACTTGGGCATACAACTTTGGTAAATGATTACATTTCACTCACCATTCTCATTGGTTTTCAGCAGCTGCCTCGCTTCGTTCAATTTCTCTCGGGTGCCTTCCAGTTGTTCATTCAGTTTTCTGACCTGTTGGATAACATGAAGATAGTGCTGCTGTAAAAATTCATTTGAAAGCAATGTCTTGTCATCTGAAGATGATCACAAGAGAAAATTGAAACTCCGATCGCTAGGAGGTGCAGCACGGTCTTACATATTTCTCACATGTTGTGTTCGACCCTCAGATGAAATGGAGGGAACGCAGCAGAGTCCCGGATGTCGATTGAACGGAGCTTGCTAAGCATTTTAGTAATATCGCCACAAAGCCGATTTAGAATGAAGAGCCTTGACAGAGGAAATGTGTAACTGAAGAGGCATTGTGGACCTAAAAGCTGAAGTCGAGTAATAAACCCGGCACTTCATACGACTCCATTTCTTCATGCTTTACTGTGATTCCATTTTATCAATAGACCATATCTTCCGTATATTCTAATTTGGTCAATATCCTGTAGTGTTGTTTTCATCCTAGATTTTTAATCTTCGCCTTCGTTTTTCTGTATTTCATTATTTATTGATGGATTGAAAGCGCTTGAAGTAGTATTGAAAAATTAGTTTCATTCACTTGATTAATCTAATATAAACAATGCTTCTCAGTAGCTAGCATGATATTTTCCAATGCCTGCAGCCTGAGCAGAAGATTATTACACATCAGAGTTGCAACCGGCCGCCGGCCAGGCTCCGGCAAAAACTTTTGAAAGCCGGCTGGCCTACCCCCAAGAACGCCGGCCGGTCAGTCTATGTCGACGATTGACAGCATTCTTTCTACAATTTATTGTCTAGTTAGTTAAAATAGAACTGCAACTTCGTAGGAGTATGATACCATAGGAGTAATAGCTTTTATGACGGAAACATTGCGAACGAACAGTTTCATCAAATTTATCCCTCAAATCATTATTCAAAGAGGCTGACAGAATTGCACAATATCACTGAAAGTTGTAGATGATAAATAAGTTTAGGTACTTGGACTAACCAATGCAACGAATGAGAGAAATATATTGATTTTTAATAAGAAAGAGCTTCGGTTATTTGTGGCCATGCGTGTTCCCTAATCATAATGCACCAAGAATGTGAAGTACAACAGCGGGACATGCGTCATAAAATGTGCTAGCCTTAATCATTAAAAGAAAATAGAATCATAAGTATAAAAAATTGCATCTTGTCGCGGGACTCAAAAATGAAAAATTTATATACAATCAAGTTACTTATCAATGAAAGAAAACTCACTTTCATTGATAAGTAACTCGTGATTACTTTCACACTTTTATAGTAAAACTATGAAATTAAAGAAATTTTTTCTTTTATGTCCTATGAAAGGATAACTAATGACTATGGTACAAGTTGTTATTATGAGGTAGGAAACCACCAATCAATGAGACTCACTTAATCTCGAACAAAATTAATGAAAGCTGCAAAATGGAGACCTTTGAAATCAATGTTAATGGCGTGTTACAGGTTGAATAAGACGCTATCGACGCCATGAAATTGACAAAGTCATATTCCAGCAGACTATGCCATTAACTTGCATAAGTCGGTTGTGAATTATGTACATGCAAATTCTACATGCATTAAGACGTCTATTTCTCAAAGCACATGGATTATTCGATAGGATTCATGATATGTTTGCTTAATGGATTTCCCGATTATTTTTATCATTTAAACTATCAAGAAAACCTAATACATAAAATGCCACGTTTGTTCCCCATCATTATGAATCATATCCAATCGTGAAGATTGAGTGACTGAACTTGAAGTCTAATTTTCTTTCTGTTTTATCATTCCATGGTAAAATGTACTACAATCTCTCAATTCTGCTGCCGTTGAACCTGATGTTTGGGTATCAGGAAGGGTCAAGAAGAACCATCAACCTCAAACAAGGGAGAGGCATTCTACAATCGAATGAAATCGGCTGGATGCCCCCAAACACATGCATCGATATCCATTCGTCTGAGATACGCGAGATCTTGCAGTGTTTATGTCAAATGCATGAGATTTCTGGGGTTGTCAACTCCACCACAATGTGTACATCTATCAGCAAAGTCCAGAGTGCCACTAAATCAAGAGCGCTTTGAACACAATCGACAGGGATGCACTGGTGCAAGTATAGAATCACCGACAGCAGAGTCCACAGCTCTAGCTGTGAAAACTAATTCCCTTCATCAATATTTTCAATACACTGAATTCTGTGACGGAAGCAAAATGTCAATGACCGAACTGTCGAAATTTTGTCAAGAACAAGGATAAAAAGACTAGGGTCAGCATCCTTTATTTACGTGATAGGCACAACATTGTAACGTTTGGAAACTGCTGACCACGACTACAGCACCAAAATAAAAAAAGAAGGATCTGATATCGTTGTGGCTTGTGACGTTTCCTCCGAATCTGTACGATTGAATCTATAACATGTATGCGTAGATGAAAGTCCGTCAGGTTTTCATGAGAAGTTGCTGGGCTGTAGGTCAAGTTTCATTGACCAGTTTTAACCATCAACTTATTCGACAATTTCAAAAGACGTAAATTTTATTTCTACCATTTTTATGATTTGTAAAACATAAGTAACGTTCAAGAATAGATGGTTAGAATGATGGCGAAGACAGCAAACAGTAAGCCCTCGATCCGATAGATATTAACTTCAAAATGAGATCGACAAAGGTGTGACGACTCATGTTGTGTGCGAGCGGGTGGTGGACTGTCAGTGAAGAAAATCGGCAAAGCGGAAATGCGAGAATTTTGCAAAATGACAATGCAGGCATTCATGTCATTCACAGCTTTCATGTTATACGATGGAAAATGAACATCAGACTGTACCAGGTCCCTGTTGCAGAGATAATGAAAGGCATTTAATTGACATTTTAATGCGTGAATGGGGTTTAGTGATTAACAAGGTCATCCTGAAGAGTTTTGTGTCACCGGTATTCCTGCCAACATTTTACTGTTGAGTGTTGTAGCGAATTCTTATTTGTTTATCGTTGTCCAGAACATGTCTTTGATTCCTGCAATCAATCTTCTGGTGTTCCTCTATCGATGTTGTAAATCAAATATTTCACAGCGTAGTGTCGCAAAATGATTTCGAAAATGTGTGAAGTATGAGAATTCCAAGCACGTATAGGCAACAATGTAGGAGACAATAAAAGATTATCGTATTATACCACAAAACTCATGAGAAACATGTCGCATTTGTATTCTTCAGTCATGTTAATACATGATTGAGTTTCCAGCAATTTTGTAACACTTTCTATCCGCACGCTGTGGCAGCTTAGCTAGGAACATTTTGTAACATAGAAAGCTTGGAGAAATGTGAGAATCCATTTTATTGTTCCATTGGAAAATCGCATCATCAATATTCTTCTGTTGGCCCTGAACATTCCGCTGTCTGAGAGACAAAATTAGCTCTCGTTTGTAATGCGGAAGACTCTACAGGACCGACAGAGATGCATATCCTGATCATAGCTTCATTGCCCATTATTCGGTGGAAACATAGATTGCATATTTCCTGATGAAAAGCTCTCGACCCAAAATAGAAAACAAAGTTCACCGATGTGCAGACATGACTGGTTCCTCCGTATCTAATTTTGTTGGATATACACTTTCTAAACATTGTCTTGGTGTCTTAACTTTTCCCTCGCATAACTTCAATTGTGCATGATTGACCCTGCATCTTTTTATCGATTTTTGAAATAACTGTCACTTTTGATGCAGTTATGTTTTGTGTTGGATTTTAGTTAATATTTTGTGCTGAAAATTTCAGAGATTGGAAGAATACTTAAGAAACTGTGCTTTTTCAAAATCACAATTTTTAAATTTCATTCTGAAAAAAATTATAAAATGGACGCTTTGTTTTGTGCTAAACTGAATTTAGGATTAGGTTAATTTTTGGTGCAATTTGGCGCATATATGATATATGAAGAAAATAAATGATATGTAAAGAAATAATTATGATTTGTAGTCACACTGCTAATTTCTATCATAGAAAAAGTGCTTACATATAGCAAGTTTACGATGGCAAGATAAATGAGAATAGATATTTCTCTATCGTAAATTGTTGCAATTTTTGTTCTATTTTCTGAATATTCTGCTATCATATCTGAAAGATTTCTGCATTCATAATTCATTTCCACATTCATGGAGTATGTTCGTGTTTTCATGATTCGATGCTAAAAAGTGACCTTTTGAAAATGACATCAGTAAATGCTATTATGCCTATTATGCTATCATGCATTACATAGTCATACTGAGATTCAGCTCAAGTGATATCACTCGTGTATTCTGATGATACCATGTTTTCAATAATCACTGATATTGTCCCGCAGAAATGAAGGCAAATGTGTATAAACATCAAGTTATGCGCTTCTATTAAATACAACAAAGTTGTTATGAAATTCATTTACCGTATTTCTTCTAATAATCGTCGGGAACTCCAATACTCTACTGTCACATTGTTCCCACACTAATCCACACGGATAGACCAGAAGCTTTGACTAAACTGGCTAACCTCATTCCGAGCATAGACTTGCTCTAGACGATTCCCTTGATTCATACTCTAATGCTTCCGATAGAATATCTGAATTATCGTGCTGTTTAAGGGACTGACGATTATATTTAGAACTTTTTCTATGAAATCTAACAAGAAGCTGAATAAGTTCAGGTTCCAGCAGTTTTCCTTTTTTTGGTGCAACAAGCATAAGCATAATAATAAAAATAAATGCGGTAGGAATGTAGCATATAAGCACAATGATGAATTAACATAATTCCCTATACAAAATAATAAAAAAGAATACAAAAACAACAATAAAACAACACGCCTAGCCTAGAGTGACATAAGAGGAAGCTTTATGCAGATCAGATTAGTGATGTAAAATCACTGGTAATTTGTAGGGGGTTATATTACCCGACATGAACTGGGCGTTAACTGAATGGCCTAACTTGAATGGCGTTAACTGGTGCCTAATAATAGAATGAAATAATGGCATGCTCACATAGAAACATATGAAGGGTGCCATTTAGGCCTAGGCCTACCAAACATAATCTAAATATTATTAATTGATTAATTCTCGCAATTTAAATACCGAAACGACAAACAATTTCTAGTAAGAATATTAAATTTCGATAATTGCAGGGTTAAAAATTAGTTAGAAAAAATATCGCCCCGGCGATCATTAGAAGAAATGCGGTAGTTGCATCGAGTACATGCATTGATAATGAATAGAAAGTGATACAAGTGAGAGCTAGATGATTCATGATGCAGGAACATATTTATATCCATGAAATTTGTCCACGTCATTTACATATTGGCATACCGTGTCCGGGAAATCATCTCTACCTAAAGAATGTCAAAAACATGTAGGCGTTTTTGTAATATCCAATTTATCTAATTGCTTGATATTTAAGTATGAAGCATTTTAGTAAAAACTTTTAATTAATGAATAATGATCTTTTCTTGTTGGCAGATAGGTCAAATGCACCTTAGGAAGGAAGTCTCTACAAACATAATTCACATGGAATGAAAATTTGTCCAGCTGTCTCGCTATGTACTTATTTCATTTTTTAAACCTAACATCATGGTTTAGGTGGAAGTTGAATATCAGTTGTCGATATTAACTATATTACTATTTGTTTGCATGAATATCTTATTGTCGCAGCTTTCATTTTATAAATTATTAACTGTGGATTGAGGCTGCCTTTGTGCAGGGTCCCGCTAGGGTGGGTTTGAGTGTTCAGAGGTGAGGGACCGAAACACGATTGCCCTACCCTAGTCTCTGCTGATGACCTCAGGAGTTCAAGGTTAATATTTAAGTTCCAATCTTGATTATAGTTCTTTGCTTTTATTTCCTGAATAAGAATCTGTTATTTTGACACTATTCCATTCACCTGTAGGGAACGTTTGATCAGTCCTCTTAAGGATTAAATTTCTCACTTATCTTTTCATCAAGTCTTCATTTCACAACTTCATTTCATTCGGGATTAATTTGATGGGTTACGTCTGGCATCACTAATGATTTTGACATGTTGATACAGTATGAGTATGATGGATAACAGACCTGATCGCCTTTATCTATTGGTAAGGAGAATCAGGTGCACGAGCGTTAGGATAGTTAATACCGCTAAGTACTAGGATAAATTGAAGCGACAATTCTGACAACCTCAGTTGGACAGAATTCACTCGCTGAGTAAGCTTGCTAAATTCTCTTTTTGTACTTCTCGATGCATGAATTATTAATTGGTATTCCGTAGCGTATTTTCAGTAGCAGTAGTTTCCCCCTGTTTAAACAATAATATAAATTGCTTAGAGGGTAGAGTACTTGATAGAGTTTAAACTAATTAACCCTATGTATTTGACCTATTGGTTAGCGTATAACGTTTTAATTTTGCCTCACTGTTACCGGATTATCTTTCTTAATCAAAGGATATCGAAGAGAAAGTTGCCTACATGCAGACATTTTGAATTAAATCTTTCTCGGAATTCCACAGAGTTCTAAATTCTTTTCTGGAGTAAACTAATGATTCCTGCAGATTGTCCATTCGCTCCCTTATGGTCTAGCAATAAAAATTCCATCTCAGCCAACATGGATTTTCCAATAGAATCACCGCGCTTCATAATTAGTATGTTTGCTGTAAATGATCAGTTACAAGAAAGAAAGGCAAGGAATCATGTTGAATTCACATCAACATTGAGCTCTCGAGTATTCTCCAGAAGAGCCTAAAAAGATTTTGAAACTAGATATTTTGCTTGAGGAGAAAATGACATTTCAAAAATTCTGCCCTCCACGTGCCTGCGTTAAAGCAACGCCTTCCTGGCTAATTCACGCTTTAAACAGATGGTGCGATGGCCTTGTGGATAGACGGCATGCTTGCAGTCCTATAGCTCCAACGTCTCTGGTTCTAACCTACCCACGACTGATGAGACTAAACAGTTTCGTAGTGCTTGAGATTTGATAAATTTATCAATTGTCAGGTGACAACTAATTCTTGTTAACAAGCAATCAAAACTGATGTAACTCACTCGGTCACTCCTCGTTTAGCGTCCTTGAGTTCCCTGGCGTAGTTGGACGGTTGATGGCTCGTCTCCAGCTGTTTCGATCCAAGGCAAGATCTTAATTGATTTTGAGCTTCTTGAGATCCTCTTTCATGCAGCTCCTCCATGACTTCTTCGGTCTCCCTGCTGGTCGGCGACCGCATGGTTCTACCTCTTCAGCTTCTTTCACGATATTGTTCGCTCTCCTCACATGTCCAAACCAGCGGGATCTACGTTTACGGATGGTCACTTCTAATTGCCTCAGACCACACCGGTTTAACACTTCATAATTTGGGATCCTGTCTCTCCATTATACACCTGCTATGAAGCGGAACATCGTTAGGTCACATGTTCTGAAGGCGTTCATCAGTTTGCTGGTCAGAGGTCATGTTTCCGAACCATACGGGAGAACAGATCTTAAGATTGACTGGTAGACTTGTCCTCGGCATTTCAATGGGATTCCTCTGTTCGTTAGGAGATTGGAAAGTTACCTCCATTTTGACCACGTAGTCGCAATGCCAGTTCTCACGGCTCTATCTACACCAACTTAAGTATAATCAACTTTTTTGGCTCTTTTCTAGCTTCTTACCGCCACTGCAGCAGTTCACACATTGTTGAGAGTTTCAGGACTCCTGCAAGTCCAGTAGTCACTTCTACAGTACGACATTTGCATGTATTGTGCTTTGTTCTGCAGGTGTCGAGCAGCACATTGTCTGTTGAAGCCTTGATTTACAAGGAGAATTACTGCGACGACACTTGCAATAATAAATTCTTGTGCAACACTTTTTCTTTCGAAGCTAATACCCGCTTCAGGAAATTGTGACGTCAAATGAGCAGTGTTGTTTTCGTCTTGGATTTGAAGGTATCGTTTTTTAAGGTCGGTTTCCGCTCAATTTTTGCACCTCTTCCAATTCATAAACAATTATTGTCAATTCAACAGTAAAATATTTCATGACAAATGTAATCTTCATTTTTGAATTAACATAGTCGATAAATGTCGTGCAGCTCACTGATCCACTTCGGTTTTTCAGCAGTTTATCCATTTGTTTTTCCAACAAAAAGGAAAAAATAACAACTTTCTAGATCACTCCTTTTTAATTTTACGTGCACACCACCGCACCACGTGTAGGTCAACGGCCGAGAATTCTGTGATGCTTTTATATTACTTAATTCATTATTTTATTGATCGCATGAGGAGTGACCAAGAAAGTTGGCACTACCTATTCATTGTAGCACCAATAACCTAATCATGGCTCAAGCAATAGGCCAATTCATTATTCGCAGTTGAACTTAAAGGTGTAGTTCGGTCAATTTCAGAAACAGACTTTATCACTAAAAATTAAAGTGTTCAATCACTACGACGATTTCCTGTCACTTTCCACCCATCTGCTCGTTAGTTTGTCTACAAATTCATGTCAAAGATACATGAGACGTCAAAGCTGCCAATTCACGCTTACTGTGCAACTGAGAAACAACGGCGCTCACGAGACAGCAGGTTCGCTGTGTTTGGTTGATGGAGGAATCCTGTAGCATGCAAGCACACAAATCTCTAAATGGTTCAAAAGTATGACCGAACGTATGACTACATTATTTGAATAATATCAAATGATAAGAGAATGAAATACATGCGGTTGATCACAATGCAACACATTCACTCCTACTTAAGGCAAAATACAACAACTGATTGTACAATGAGACTTGAGTTCGCTGTTTATTTGACTGTCAGATTCTAAAATGTGCAGTTACTACAAGTATCAGAATTCAGAGCTGTGTGATATGGTTGTGACTGGACTCGTGTGTCCAGTCGCCTTCACTTAAAGGTTGATGACTTCGCTATTTGGAAAAACAGGGTCATGATGTTAGTAAAGCACCGCATCTTTCGTTGTAAGAAGTTGGGTAGGAAAGATAATGGCAGCAGCGTTTGTGTTGATAAGGAGTTGTAAGATCTCCATAAAAACTTGATAGTCGTTCCTGTCGATAAAGCATCCAACAACTTTAGTTTCATATGTAAAAAGTTCTATCTCAAAATCCTGATGGACGAGCTTGGTTTTGACGTAGATTCTTCCACTGCAGTAGGCAATGCAACTTATCAACCTGAGCTTATTTCTGAAAAGGAAGTCCTTACTAGACACGTTAAAGATATGAAATCAAACTTTAATATTAATGTAAGTGACAAGAACCTTAGACTACCAAAACTTTTCTGGATTCCAAAATTGCATAAAAATCCTTATAAGTTTAGATTCATTGCCGGAGCCAGAAATTGTTCAGCTAAAAAGTTATCGGTGAATATCAACAAAGGTCTGAAAGTGATAAGAGAAAATTTCCATAGATACTGTGAGTCTATCAGGAGTAATACTGGTTATTCTTATTTTTGGAGTGTAGCCTCGACTCAAGATTTTTTGAGGAATATTTCTAACGTAAACGTCCACTCTATGCAAGTTTTTGACTTCTCTACTCTTTATACAAACTTAGATCAAGGTGCTATCAAGAATAATATTTTTTCCATCCTTGATCTCACATTCAATTCCACCAATCGTAGATACTTGTGTGTAGGATATGAGAAGTCGTTTTTCTCCAAAATCAAATATAAGGGGTATTCTTGTTATGACGTGGACTCTTTTAAGAAGGCTATTGATTTTATAGTGTCTGAAGTCTACATTTCTTTTTCCGGTCATGTGTTCAGACAAATTCGAGGAGTACCAATGGGAGGGAATTGCAGTCCTTTACTTGCCGACTTGTTTCTGTTAAATTGCGAATTTGCTTTTATGAAACAATTGGTTAAAAATAAAAAGTTTGGACTAGCTAAATTATTGTCAAACACTTCGAGATATATAGACGATATATGCGTAATAAATGACAAGCATTTCAATACCTTAATTCCAAAAATTTACCCACAGGAGCTTCTTGCAGATAGAAACGGAGTCAATGACAAAGCCGTTGTTTACCTCGATGTGAGACTCTAATCTAGTAGTGACGGTCTTCGAACCTCAATATATCATAAAGTGGAAGATTTTGATTTCCCTGTTGTTCTGTTGACATTTCCAGACAGTGCAATACCTTATAACATGGGAATTAATGTATTTGCCGGCCAGGTTTTACGTTATTATCTCATCTGCTCGCATCTTGAAGATCTAATTAAACGAATTAATATGACACTTTTTGTGATGAGCAGCAGAGGATATTGTAAGTCTAAAATGAAGGCATGTACTGAGAAAATCCTAACCGGTCATAACAATTTTCTAATCAAGCTTGGATGTTTCTCAGCCAGGCAGCTGACATCGCAGTGCGCATTTTAAACAATATAATTAACACTGTTTGTTTGTTTTCTTAGCATTTTTTTATTGGTTATACCATTTCAGTATTTCACACATATATTTTAGTTTGTTTTGGTTGTATCCGTCTTTTGCGGTTGTTTTGTTTTTGTTTTTACTATTACTATCAGTATTACTTATTATTGCACATATCATTACTGTATTGATTTTAGAATGCCAGCCGCATATAAGTTTATGCGGGGCCCCGCCCGCCTGGGCTTGAGCGTTCAGGTAGAGGGGCCGAAACGCGACCAGGCGGGTACCTGCTGACGACTGGCTATTGTTTTATTTGTTTTAACGTTATGTTTTTTTTATCGCTAACTGCCTAGTGTGATGAATGGACTGTGTCAGTTACTGGTCTCCATGGGGTTGACATGGTGATTACTAAGTGTCTATTTATATATAAGTTCCTAATCAATCGAGCCTGAAACTTTGACCAAGGAGATCACTTATTAAGCGGCCTTGTACGATCTCGTACACTTAAGGGTGAAGTCCAGCCCGTATAGCGCTATGTTATGGACCCCCGGGAAGGTCCGCCCGGCACGCAATCAGATCCGTCAAGTCCTTGTGCTTAAAGACCTTCATGCATTCATGCATTTGTCGAGGATCACAAGTCAAAGGACCATTAGGGGTAAGGTCCAGCCCCGCTTTAGAAGCGCTGATTGAAAAATGGACTAGTGGGAAGGTCCTCCACACCGATCTCGTCAAGTTTGGCTCTAAAATGTAGTCCTAGGATAGTCAAAAGTTTGACGCGCCTTGAACGTTTAATGCCTGCCGGTGGGAACGCACCACCTGTCCTCTTAACCCTTTAAGCCCCAGGGGACACCCGTGTCCCGCAGTTAATGAAGACGATAATGTTTAAAATACGTCTTAGTACAGATTTTTAATGTCATATAACTTAATAACTGAATACGGATGACAGAAATATTCGAGTATAACTGACATTTCTCACATTTTTGTACAACATATTTTACTGTTAAAAAGTGATGTTTCACTTTGGTACATTGATGATCTTACAACAGTGACGGCGCCAGGTCATAACATGTTGGAACATTTTATCTCAGTTAAATTTTTTGTATTTGATCAAAATTATGTAATAGACGTAATTGGTTCAATGAAGAATCTGATACAGTGTAAAAAATAGACGATTTTATCGAATGGGACACCAGTGTCCCTCTGGGGCGCAAGTGATTCTTAGGGAAAATATTGACTAAGTTGCGATGATGTTTCTGCTGGCATAAATACCGTAGTTACCTGGGAATCCCAGCAATGACAATCAACATTTTCTGCCACGCAGATGAATGGATTTCCCTATCTCAGTCGTCACGCTATAGTCAACGTATGAGATAGTGACTTTAGGGAAGTCCACGATCTCCCCAACAAGTATATATTATTCTTATTATCTATGTTTGTAGCTGTCAAGCGTATGGCGTGGTAGGTTAAAAATAGATATCTGGGAATCCCAGAGAAGACAGCCAATTGGCTTAGATACTCATCTAACAACCAATTACATGTACGGTATATCACAGCTTTCATTACATGTATATCAGGACTTTGTTTCCGAAATTCATTACTCGCAATGCCTCGTTCAAAGAAGATCATCTACAGTATAGACAAGCTGTCCAGTGATGAGATTTATGCTATCCTTGACAGAGTGGATAGCGAGGATGAAGACAATATTGACAACATCATGAATGATAGTGACACCGAATTTACCACCAGCGACAATCCGACAACATCAGAAATAGAAGGATCAAATAGGCCTACTGATCATGCACTGGAAAGAGGATTAGAAGCTGTCATACATGTACAGGAAAATGTAGAAAATATCGAGAACGAGAATGTGATGCGTGAATTCAAATGGAAATGCAGGGGACCATCGATCGAAAGAAGAACTTGTCAATCCGATGCACAAATCAAACTTGATATCGACGAAAATTCCTCTCCACTAGATGTGTTCTATGCAGTGGTGGGCTTCGATGATTTACTAAAATTGCTGGTAACCGAATCAGTCAGATATGCTCAACAAAATGGGAGAGAGTTTGTTATAGAAAGCAAAGAAATCGCTGCTTTTATTGGCATAAACTTCATCATGTCCTTCGATATTCAACCAAATTTGAAGTCCTATTGAACGAAGTATGTGGAAATTCGAGAATACAAAAGGTCATGACTCGAAGTCGATTTGAAGAGATACTTCAACATATTCATTTTTCAAACAACTTAGAATCAGATTCCTCCTCAGAGCCTGATCGAGCCAAGAAGATCAGGCCATTACTCAATCATCTGAATAAGCACTTTCAAAACGCACGGAATAACAGTGCAAAGCAGGCAATTGATGAGCACATGTGCAAACGTAAAGGCATTAGCAGTATGAAACAATACATGAGAAACAAGCCCATCAAATGGGGGTTCAAATTTTGGTGTCGTTCATGCTCTGAAACTGGTTATCTCTACGAAATTGTTATACTGCGGGAGGAGAGATCAATCTGGTGTTGGTTTAGATGAAAGTGTTGTGCTAAAACTGACATCAAGTTTACATGGTTCATTTATCACAATCCATGCAGACCATTTTTTCACATCCCCAATTTTGGTAAGAAATCTTCTGGATAATGGAATATATTATGTTGGAACAGCCAGATCAAGCAGAAGATATATGCCGAAAACATTCAAGGTAAGTTCCGATAATTCATACACGTAAATATTACGAAACATTGCATTTAACCAATTTGTCAATAATTTCTTCAATATTTTGCAAGTAAGCTACCATAGACGCATAAACAATATTTTTATCCTACCTTATGAGAAACTTGTAATTGGATTATTTTTGAAATATGTATCATGAAGTCTCTAATATGTCTATTTCTCATGTTCCATCAATGTAGGCTAATGGTAATTAGGCCTAAAAATAAATTCTGGTAGTAGCATAAAATGTAGCACGAACAATATTTTAGGAAATGTTATTACGTTATTCAGTTTGTAGGATGTTATTGCAGGTTATTATTGTAGATTATATTTGTGATTATCCAGTTCATATAAATTAATTACAAAACTATATACTATCCTTTACATGTACTTTTATAATGAACGTATGCAATGAAAGATTACCAAACTACAGTAAAATATGTTATTTGTAGAATGACAAGGAAATGAAGAGAGGCGACTACCAAACTTTGTACTCGAATGACATCATGGCATGCAAATGGAAAGACAATAAGTAAGTACTTAACTTGTTTGGAGTTAAAACAATTTCCTCTTAAATTTATTTCAATATAACCTCCACCACTGACATGTCATAGTACTTGATTGAATGCCTATATTTATCAAAGTGCACAATACATCAATTCTACTAAATAGTTATTGATAATGGTCTACATTTGAAACCATGATTTTCCATGATATGAAAGTCTAATAAATTGTGATATAAGTGATGTAATCGGGATCATGTTTTCCGATAGAGGGATATAGTGGTGTAAAACTTGAAATATGGACTTACATAGTATCATGAAAGTTCTAGAGTTCACAGTTCGAACATACATGTACACGTGCAGTAGATCCTATCAAATGCTAACGGGAATTGATGATTTCTTTGATTCGATATTTTGCCATTCAATCAAATACTGTGAAATATCTCCAAATCATTCAGAATATCTTCTTTTCAGCTCAGTTATTCTTCTTGCTTCGAACGTTGACGAGAATAGGGGTGAGTTGACTGTCTTACGAAGGCAAGAAGGAACAGCTGACAAAATTCGCGTTGTTTGCCCTAAAGTTATCGATAATTACAATAAATGGATGGGTGGAGTAGACCTCGTGGATCACAGAACCTCTTACTATCAACTGGATAGAAAAGCAAGATTCAGGTTTTACCTGAGAGTGTTTTTTGATATGATGGATATCAGTGTTGTGAATGCATTTATTATATACAATCAACGATTCCCAAGACAACTGACATTATTACAGTTCAAGGAGGCGATTTCTGATGGCCTCACAAGAAATTTCTCGTCTCGAAAGAGAAATTTTCCTCAAATTCGCAGCAATATTCTCATTAAAAGAAGACCAAGCAATGTAAGTCAAGCAGTGCATTTGCCCACGTTTAACAATGCGAGACGCCGCTGTGTTCAATGTTCAAAACAGTCAATTGAACAACGCACTTTCGTAAAGTGCACTTCTTGTGATGTGTCGTTGTGTCTCTTGAAAGAAAGAAACTGTTTTCTCGATTTCCATTCGTAAAAGACGTTATTAGTGTTTTCCAAAAGTTATCATTTACCTTGGTAACTATGTGTTGATTTGTCATCCACAGAGATTGCAAATAAATTTGTTCAAATTTAATAATATTTCTTCACTTGAGCCCCAGAGGGACACCGGTGTCCCAGTCTGGTGTGGGTATTATATAAATTAATTATGCAATGCTGATATAGATATCTTTCTATTGACCAAAAGCAACAAGAATTATGCTATAAAAAGTAGAAAATTATCTCTCAGTTACTTGTGGGGTTTAAAGGGTTAAGGGCAAACCTTAAGTCTTATTAACTATTGTTGTTAATAACTATAAGTTTATTAAAATTATGAAACATTTAGACGTCGTTATGGGAATGTCCCGGCTTCAATAATTACAAGAAAAATCTCGGTGCTGCAATTCAACTTTGAAAGCTTTTTGATTATTTGTAAAATCGAAAGTTAGATGAACTAAAGCAATTGGCTGACTTGGCTCCCTTGACTTTCTAGTCATGCATCACACAGAAACTATCAGAATGCACACCCATTTCTTTGGTAAAAATTTCAACTTCGACTGGCGAATGAATTGACAGATCCATCTCTAATTCTGTCCGACCTCCATTCACTTTTCCTAGAGCATTAGTTTTTTTGAAGGAGAAACTTTTAACCAATTAGCATCCCACTTTCAAGCATGGTGCAACCTGACTCAAGCAGAATAAAAGCTGTCTGATGTTGCTCTGTTCCTTCAACATCGTGCATCTTAGATTTCATATTTCATCTAATTCTTTGAAATGTTCAAAACATACGACACTGTGACTCGTCGGTTTAACTTGAACTAGTCCAATCACAAAATTAAATATTTTGTTTATCTGCTTCGGTTTGCTCGAAGTGTGATTAATTCGAAGTCGACGGCACATCGAGGAACTTATTAAGTGGGCAAAAAGGAATTCCTAATGCCTTACAGAGATAGGAAAAAGGGTCGTTTGCGTGAACGAAATGTTCGGTACCATTAATGGCATGATATCTTACATAGGATATTCCTGTCTATTGATGTCTACCCTCACAAAGTAAGATGATGTCATTTTTCAACCAAGGAAGAACCTAAATGTTCAATGATATGATAATACGACACCAGCTTGCCACTGGGAGACCAGTGAAACCATCCGATCGGTTGCGTTATGAATGAGGTCGTTTGTAGCAGAATTAACGTACGGCAGCCCACAGAAATGACTTCTGATGACATTCATCCTTACCTCTTCTTCCTTGTTTGTCATCAATGTTTCTATTTCCTTGATTTCATCCTTCAATTTCCCCACTGTTATATCTTTATCTACGATCACACGTTCCTGTTCCGATGCTATTTGTCCGCGCAGTTTCACCTTGGCATGATAGCTGCGTACCTCTGATTGCAACTTCTTGATGATTTCGTTACCCTGCAAGTGTGAATGGTTCAAGACTCAAATCACAAGGATTTCAAAGAGTTTATCCCAATATTACTCATGTTTGCCTGATTTTTAGGTATTTCCCCTGAAACCACTAAATTTTCAATTCCCCTCCAAGCTCCTCCTGACTATTCTCCTGGTACGCCTGCATTTGGATTATGGTTGATTAGGGTTAAACGCCCTGCGGATTGAAGCCTGCGGAATTTGAAACTATCTAGAAGGCATTAAATATGGGACCATAGAAACAGCTAGCTTAAAATTTTCAAATGCAAATAAATGTATGTATAATATATGTATATTTATTATATAAAATAATCTATATAAATAGTATGTATATAATAAATGTACATATATATGCTATATCTATAAATGTTTGTATAGAATATACAATTTGCATGAAAAGGATGCTTAAATCATTAATGAAGCACACTTAAAATATGGCTAAAGAGAAGCTTAGCGGCCACACGTCGGATCAACTGCTGATTTTAAGAGAAAGCAAAACTTGAACATTGAACATAACACATCAGAAATGATAGAATGACAAGATTTCCTGCTCCTTTCAAAGAGAAAACATCATTCGAGCCAGGCGCATAGAAGCATTGCTTCTACCTTCTAGAAAGCCAGAGGCATTTAATTCTGAAATCGATCATCCGAGGTCGCCTGGAAGCAGTTGCTACTGTTGGAGATAATACGGCGGATCCATGACATAAAACCTGGAACGAGGCGAAGTCGAGTGCTGTATTTTTGCTTAAAGCCTGTTTCACTCGCATTTTTCTTAACAGCAATTTATTTCTTGTCAAAATTATCTAACTCGTCATAGAAATTAGTGAAAAATGCTTGAAATGTATCTAGGCCTACGAAAATTGAAGCTGCCGTATATCACAGATATTATATCTCGGATGACTTGAGACAAATTATGGATATATCTCTAAGGAAGCTGTCCGATTTTCTTTTTCGAGAGAAAGTATAGCACTGCTTTCAAATGGATAATATGTTTTAAATCAGATAGAGTACTTTTCTCTCATCCTTTAAGAAAAATAAACCACTCTATCTAATATACATGGAGGACGGATGGAGCAGCTGTAGAACTGCTATCGAACATGCTATGGTCACCTGCTGTCGAATATTAAGGAAGTGTTTGTCATGACAATCTTGATATTCTCAGAAATTGATCTAAATCTGTGCATCTCCAACATGATCGCGTGCACAATTAGTAATCGATAACTAACTCAAGATATCGAATCAGATGCATGCAACTACTATCAACATCTCGACATATCACTTTACAATGACAAGTTAAACACGGACAAAAGCATTCGATAGTACCTTGCTCAGTTCATCGGTCAGTGTTTTGACGGAACGTTCCAATTTCTCCACGTGCCGCCCTCTTCTTGCGTTCTCTTCCTGCAGCAAGGTTCGCTGCTCTGCCTCCGCTTGTGCCAGTTCACGACTCTTTGTCAGCATCTCCTCTCTATTAGTCTTCTCCTGTTCCAAAACAGCAACACGAGTCTCCAATTTATGAATATGACATTCTCGTTCATGCGCAGATTTATCCAGCACCTCTAGCTCTCTCCTGAGCGACTGAAAACAGAAGAAGTGGGGCTACAAGGAGGCACTTCGAAATCTTATCAAATTCAGAATGAATTTTCCATCAATCAGAAATCATATACAAAAATAATGAATAAAGAGGTTTCTTGACACAAGGAGCTTTGTATTCATCGAGCATTATAAGTTTATAATCCTCATTATTTAAGATTTCTGCATCCTCTGCCAAAACTATTGAGAGCAACGGCGTTAAAAAGTGATACTGCGGGTTGGACAGTGCTGTCCAAGACTTTTGGGGCGTTGTGGTACTTTTTGTCCGGATGCTTTTCCTCTCGACTTCAAGTGACACTGTCGGGGCTCTACCTCTGGACCAAAAGATCGCTAAGCCAAGCACTTACCATTATTGTGTCATTGTCAACCACTACAAAAGAATTATTGATATGAAATTTTGAATCACCACAGATAGACATGAATATATCCGAATAATTACCTATCTGAATCGAGCTTTAATGACGAAAGTGTCCTGAAATTATCGTTATTAAAGCCTTCCTCAGATGGCTTTATGGCTTTATTTCCTATATTCCATTCTGTTCTGTCTCAGAATTTTAATATGAACAGGAATGTAAAATATTTATTTTTAGACCATGGAGTAGGTATTCAAGGTCTGTAGGTATCTATTCTGAAATATCTATTCTACGTAATCCCTCAAGTCTCAGTCACACTGCGAGCTTTCCCAAGCGCTTCCGAGCAAAGCGTTTTGCAACAAATATAAAGCATCATTGTTGCAGTTGGAGACTGTCACACAGCGAGCAAAGCAATCAAAACTTACAGACATACGTGTGCGTTTACTCGGGACGCTCATGTTTGCTTTGCTTTCAGTGACTGAGTCCTAACTCGCAAAGTTTATTGCTCGTATAATATATGAACATATTAAAATTACTTAGAACAAATTCTTTTCTCAATGAATACATAAAATCAGACTAACAATGTTTCCATTATGGCTAGAATTTGAAAAATGTCGAAATAGTCCCTGCTCAGTCATAATAGTCAAATACAGGAAGGCAGAGTGACTGCAGGTACCAAAATTTATAAACTTATGCCTTTTTTGTTACTTACGCATTGCCGCGACTAAGAATCAGCACACATATTGCTAGATTTGATAAACACCTGCAGTTCGGATTTCCGAATTCGTCTGTGATTTTTGATACCTTTTACCATTATTGCTCGATTCTTCTTTGTCTTGCTGATTCTTCAGAGAGATAATCCAGATTATGTTCTTCGTGAACACGCTTCCAGTATAAATTTTGAGGTATTCTTCGAAGTTCATTTTGCGACATATAAGAGCAATGAAGTGACGGAATGTTGATTTTAAGCTGATAGAGCCAGTATAAAGAAGAAGACCGTTCCAGGACAGGACACAAAATTCTCAAATTTTTTTCGGTGTCCTGGAACGGTCATGATTTTCAAGAGAAAAATTATAACTCCAAAAATTTGAGATTTTGAAAAATTTGAGATTATAAATATTTTCTTGCTCAAATCATGACCGTTCCAGGACACCGAAAATCATAAAAGTTAAGAATCTCAAATTTGAGATTATAATTTTTTTATCTCGAAAATCATGACCGTTCCAGGACACCGAAAATCATAAAAGTTAAGAATTACCAATTTGTGAATTATGATTATTTTCTTGCTCAAATCATGACCGTTCCAGGACACAACATCAGAAATATTGGTAATTTTAGGAGTAGTTGAAATAACCCCAATTATCCCTAAATTTATGCATTTTTAATCATTTTTATGTCTAAACCAGGTTAAGAACCCTCTAATTCATATTCAAAATAAGTCTAGGGGAAAAATATTTCTTTAAAAATGGAAACCTCAAAAATGGAAGAAACCTCAACGGGGACGAAAATGGAAGAAACCTCGACGGAGACGGCGACGACGAAAATGGAAGAAACCTCAAGAATATATCCTTCGTTATCCCAGTTAAAAATAACTGAATTGAACATCGAAAAACACAAAGATAGAGTTAGGTATATGAAAGATAAGGAATCTCAATTATTATTAAGATTAGAGCATTATGATAAATTAAGAAAGAGATGGTCTAAAGTTAAGAATGTAACACAAGGTATTGGAATTCCTCGTGATGAGATCTCTTTTTCTTCTTACTCATCGATATTAGGCGCTCTAACAATTGTTATATCTTCAGGTGTTTCAGTAATTCCAATAGTTGCTACTGCTTTAACAGGTACGGGTGTTTTTACAACTTCGCTTGTTACAATGTTAGATAAATCTTTAATTACTAAGAAACGAAAATCATTAAAAACTAAGCATTTACATATCAAAGAAGTCTATGACAAATTACATTACTACTTTCAAAGAGTATGTGATGATAATGTTATTACGTTAGATGAGATTGAAAAATTTGATCAAATAGCTAATGAAGTAAATCAAATATTATTTCAATTACAGTCAGAAAAAGTTGATGACAAGAATAAACAGGATGGCAAAATTTCTAGTGATGGTAAAACTTCTATTGAGGAAACTGATAAAGTTTTTTTAGAAGAACTAAAAGCTTTAAGCGAAACTTTCAGCAAAACTCTATTAAACAAAACTTAAAACGAAAAGATGTCAGACAACAAAGCAATAAAAAAATAATTTGTTCAGTAAAATGTTTTTGTTGTATTCCAATGTTACCACAAAATTCAAATATTATATTTTAAAAATGGATAAAATTAGAGCTGATAATCAAAAAAGAATCCAACAATTAGACGAGTTAATAAAACAAAAAAATATTATGAAAGAAAATCATACTCAGCATAGAATGATAAAAGCTGGTATTCAATCTGATATGTTTGAAAAAATGCAGCAAGCCGAACAAGTAAAAACTGATTTTGAAAAAACTATGGAACCATTTAAAAATCTTGAAAAAGAAAGTACAAATAATGATAAACAAATAATACAACAGATCCAGCTCACAAAACTATATTAGATGACTATGGTTTACTAGAATCAAACATTAATAAGAAATTACCAAAATCTATGCAATTTGAACATTCTATTTCATTTATAGATGGAAAAACAATACCTAGATTTTATCTCGGACAAAAAGAAATATTTCCACAACCTTTTCGAGGTTTGATTTTTTCACCAGATAAATCTCCTTTTAGTTTAGATAGAAATTTTGTTGGTCTTTTAAGAGGAGCAGATTTAGAAAATTATGCTGTAGAAGATCTCATAAAATATAAAGCTATGTTAGATAGATTTGGTGCAATAAAATCTCTTAGACGTTATAAACAATTAGAAAATTTATTATCAACGGGAGTAAAAGTAGGAAAGGGTTTTAAAACAGAAACAACTGTATTCTTACCAGATGATCCACAAGAATTACTAAATAGATTAAATATTTTAATATCTGCAATAAAAGAAGGACATAATTCTAGTTTCAATGAAATTCATGCTATATTAAAAGACTACTAGAAAAGAAGATTCTAAATGAAGAGGATTATAAAAGTATAGCTGAGTTATGTTGTTTTTAATTTTTTTTTATAAAAAAATATTTTTTCAAAATTTTAACTAAAAATGTGTTCAGCAGATTTAGACAAAATTAATAATCATTTAGAAAATCTAACAGAGATTTGGGTTCATCAAAATTTAGTACGACTTTAAAAATTATAACAGCTACTTCATCACACACTTGCAATTTAGAACCCATTCTACATTTGGAACAAAATAAAAATTACCAAATTGCATTGACTAGTTTCTCCACATTTAACACTATTCAAAAAGTTATCAAAGATGTGAATGACAAATTTAGATATTCTACTGATAAAGGTAAAACATGGAAAATACTAACTTTTCTTCCTGGTTCTTACGAAGTTGAATCAATGTCAAATGAAATTAAGAGACATTTAGGTATACCATTTAAAGATAAGAAACAACTACATTTTGCAGTTGAACCGGCAGTTAATAAATTTTCTCTTACTTTAGACGAAAATCATCAAATTGATTTTAATCATGATAGATCATTGTCAAAACTATTATGATTTAATAAACAAACCTATAGTCAAGGTTATCATTTAGGTGAGAAGATTCCAAAAATAGTTGAAATAAATTCAATTGTTGTACATTGTGACATTATTGAAGGAGGATATATAAATGGTAAACTGTCAAATTTAATTTTCAGTTTTCCAGCTTTTACTGTACCCATTGGTTATAGATTAAATGTATTTCGACAAACATTAATATATTTCCCTATTACAAGAAAAACAATTAATTCAATTACCATTAGAATAACAGATGAGAAAGGGCAAGAAATAAATTTTGGAGGTGAAGAGATTATGATAGATCTTTTGGTTAGAGAAGTTTAATTTTCTTCTTCTTCTTTAAAAATAAAAAAATAAAAATAAATTTTTTTTTATTAAAAATGAGTGAAGTACTACCATTAACTAAAAAAAACTTAAATTTAATCATCATCCAAATTTATCGAATAAAGTTTTGTCAGTTATTTGTGGAAGATCAGGATGTGGAAAAACATATTTATTATTTAAAATTTAAACGACTCCAAATTTTTTGGATTATAACAATCTTATAATTTATACAACAACGGCAGAACAACCCGTCTATCAATTTTTAAAATATGGATTTGAAAATAATCTTAAAAAAACAGCAATTGCTTCATTATTCAAAGAATATGAAAAATCTGAATATCAAGAAGAAATAAGTTCGTGGTGTGAGGAAGCAGCAAAAAATAATCAGTTAGTAGAATCCAATACAAATAAACACAGAAAGATACAATTAATAGATGATAGTGGTAATATGCAAGATCCTAGTAAACTAGATAAAACAATGAAACATTGTGTAATTTTTGATGATTGTGTTAATGATAGAAATCAGTCAGTTCAGAGAAATTATTTCACAAGAGGTAGACATAATAACTGTAGTGTTTTTTATTTAACACAAAGTATGTATTCATTAGATGAAAGTGTTATTAGAAAGAATGCAAATATATTTATACTATTTGAAATAAATGCAAGAAATTTATGTGATTTGTTAAGAGATTTATGTATAAGAGATAAAGATGAATTTAAACATTCGTGTAATAATGCTTGGTCAAAAGATTATGGCTTCATTACAATTAATATTGATAAAAAAATTCATGATAGAGTTATCGAACAATTGTTCTCTGACTAGGCTTCGTCCCGACTAGGCATTTGAGATAGATAATATTTTCTTGGAGTGATATTTTTTTTTTCTTCTAGACTGATTTGAATAATAAAAAATGTTTTTCTTCTAGATTAATTTAAATAATAAAATTTTTTTTCTAGACTGATTTAAATAATAAAAATTTTTTTTCTAGACGGATTTAAATAATAATAAATAAATTTTAGAAAGGTAAAGTAGTTATTCCATCAGGCAAAATTTTTCTTTTATCGTGAAATGGATCTAATGCTAATTTATGTTCCTCTTTTAAATACATTTCATGTTTCTTTGTATTAAGTCTATAATTACATGCTGTTTTTATTTCATTATTAAATAATGCAATCTTATAATCTTGAAATGTTATTTGGTTAGCCACTGATGCCTTTGAAATTCCTTTCAATGTTTTATGTGCTTTAATATTATTAGTTGTATTATAACAATAACATTTAGATTTTAAAAATATAGCTTCCGTTATGTACTCTTCATTTCCTTCTAGTTCACCTTTTACTTTACATAAATCAAAAGGATGAATGATATTTTTTATTTTATTAATTTCTTCATCAAGTGAAGAATTATACGGTATTGTTAATTCTAAGAAAACAGAATCGGTATCTGTAAAGTGTAATTTATAGCTTTCGCCATAAGCAGGTGCTAAATAATCATATATAAATCTATGCATAAATAGTTTAGCTAATTCTAATATAGTAAATCCAATAAAATTGAACATATCATGTTTTACGCTGATTCGACGTAAATGTACAGCACATAGTTCATCACTAAATCTAGTAGTTCTTTTATTTTTCCTTGTTAAATTTTGAAACCTATCTCTATCATAAACTATTTCAATATTTTGTCTATTACGCACATTTTCTAAAGTCTTACCATAAAATGCATTATTCATTAATTTAAAGAATACGTTTCCAAAATCATCTTTATTTCTTTTACCTATTTTACGTTTTTCAATGTTGAACTCTATATAATTTTTTAACCATTTAGATTTTTGATAAACTAGTTTTCGATGTATTTTAGTGAGAATCACCCATGTTCTAAATACGAATCTAGCATTCATCCTTCAACAACATACTTTCCTTTATTACTTTGTGTTAACATAAAATTCTTATCTGTATTTCTTAACCTTTTGCCAATTTTTGCCATTGATAAAGCGGCTGGTACGCGAAACGTCTGGCGCATAATATCTGCCTTTTTATTCAAATCACTCGCATATTGGAAAAAAGTATTGGGGAGAGACTAACGATAAATTATTGTTTTTCTCATATTAAGAACCTCCCGACGAAATCCATCAACTATATTTACCATTTACACCTTTTCAGATGTTTCAGAATCATCATCATCATCATTATTATCAGATTCTTTAAAATTATTATGATTATGATTATGGTCATTGTTAATAGTATAAGGTGTTGTCCACAAATAATTTTTTTCTTGCTGTGCTAAACCATTGATATATGATTTTAATAAATTAATATTTAAGTTTGAATATAATCCTAAATAAGTATCATTATCATATCTTTGGGGCATTTCTGATGTTTCTTTTTTTATAAACAGTATCTCTATAATAAACTTGACATAACCATTCTTCATTATCTTTTTTACTTTCAATATGAATATTACATTGATTAAACTCAGCAACAAATAATCTAATTTTTTCTTTCGAAAAAGATTTTAATTTTTTTACCAATTCAGTAACATTAATAAAATTAATTATGTTAATTTCTATCCAATCAGTATTACTAATTGGTAAAACGGCTCTAATAAATCCATAAACATTATTATGACCAATAATGACATTATTTTCTTTATTCAATTCTTCATATGCAACATCATTATATTTACCTACAATATCCATAAATTTTATAAATGAATCACCTGGAAATATACAATAATTTGTTTCAATAGAAGGTAAACCTTTTGTTTGTTCTTTAAATCTTTCAGCTTGTAATTCAAACAAAAGATTAACATCTATGCATGGATTATTATTATCATCAAAACATTTATTTTGAAATCCCGATGATCTCGTCGAATAAGAAGAACAGGATGATACGGGAGAATATAATTTTTCTATATTTGCTTTTTCCATTTTTTTCTTCAATATAATTTTTTGACAACCTAAACATATTACTTTTGCTTTTAAACAATCCGTACACTGATATTTACTATCATAGAACTCTGACTTCGGATTCATAATTTGGTACATTTGACTCATTTCCATTTTTTATTTTCATGTGAGAAAAAATTACTTTTTTATTGTTAAAAAATGTTGTTGCCAAATGTTGGTGGAGGTGCATATATCCCGAATAATCGTGAATAAGAAATAGAAATAGAAAATTATATCATGAAAACTGCAGACGTTTTATCTGGTCCATTGCATCTTTCTATTCTTCCGCAACAAAATATAATATATAATTGATATGATAAAATATCGTATCAATTAAAATTTAAATTAGTAATTCATCGTACAGCAAATTATGAATTCATCTTTTATGGTAAGAATGGAAAAAAGTATATTTAGAAATTGATAGACTTGAATGGTGGATAAAACATATTACTCCTAGTTAAGAGGTCGAATTAGCTATTGCAAAAAGATTAAATACTAACAAACCAATTCCAGTAAATTTTCTAAAGCGTACTGCTAGTTCTGTAACTTTTTCTGATCAAAGATTTAACTGGCATTTTACTAGAACTTCGAATACTCCAAGATATTTATTACTAACATCTCAAAGAAATAATTCTCCAAGTTTTGATAAGAACAGCAATCTTTTTCATATTAATACAATTCGAAGTTTACAAGTTGCTTTAAATAAAACCCGATATCCAATTGATCCATTAAGATTCGATGATACCAATAATCAATTTATGAAAGGATATGATGCTTATAGAAAGCTTTGTATAGAATTTGGAGTTGAACCACAATTAACTCCTGGAGATTGGAGACATTTATATCCTGTTTTCTGTTTCGATTTAACTGCACAATCTGAAGTAACAATTAATATTGAAAAGAAAGATTCCACAACTTCATTGATGGCTTATGGTTTATTGCTAGAAGATGCAAATATTCTATAGAAATTCTTAATGGAAAGATGGCTAGGAATTGTTAATTTTTTTAGTAACTTAAAATTTGTTCCTAACTTAATTTTTTTTATTAAAAATGTCGCAAGCGAAAAGTAATAATAATAATAATACTGTTGAATTAAAATTACGCAACATTGTTGACAAAATACACCTAAAACTATTGCGATTATCAAAAAGAAATATTAAATAAGTAAACCAATGATAGAGAATATTCAATTACAAGAAGAAAAGAATGGTGGAATTCTTCCATTAACTCCTCTAATAATACAGGGTGAATACCATACCTTGTCCGATACATTTTAATAAAAACTTCGATCTTTTTATTGCAAATTATGTGTATTCTGGATATCAGTGGATGGTATGGATATCAGAAAGTAGGAAAGTTATAACAAATTCTCGAAATGACCACCATCCTGTGATACACAAGCTTCACAACGATGAATAAAATTTTTGTAAGAGCTTCTGATGAATGAAATAGGAATTTCACTCAGTTCCTGTTCGATTCGACGCTTGAGGTCTTCATTGCTCTCAAAGCTAGATGCATATACCTTATTTTGGATGTGACCCCAAAGAAAGAAATCACAGATCGTGAGATCGGGGGATCTGGCGGGCCAAGGAATGGGACCACCTCTTCCAATCCATCGATTGGCCAATCGCTGGTTTAGCAAACTTCTCGTCCTATTGCTGAAGTGGGGTGGAGCGCCATCTTGCTGGAACACAGCAGAACGGTGAGGTCTTCGAGAAAGTGCTGGGAATACTTTCTCATTCAAAATGTCACAATAACGAACACTTGTCATTGTTTCCTCGCTGATGTCAACCGCTATAATGCCATGGTATGAAACTGCGACGAACACTGTTAGGCCTTTTGAACGGATAGGCACCTCGTCATAAACATGAGGATTGCTGTTTGCGTAGTAAAAGTCATTGTGGTGATTGACACGACCCGACATGTGGAAAGTACACTCATCCGAGAAGATTATCCTGTCGGACCATGAGCTTTCATCACTATTCTTTTGTAAGATAGCACGACAAAAATCCAGTCTTGACTGTTTATCATGGTCAAAGAGTTGTTGCATTTGATAAACTTTGTACGGCTTGTATCCATTCTCTTTAAGGGTTTTGCCAACGGTCCTTTGTGAAACACCGACTTCCCTTACGATCACTCGCTGTGATGTGCGCGGATTCTCCACAACTGCGTTCACAATTGAATCTTTCTTTTCATTCAGCACTCGTTGGGAACGATTCCCGGAGCTTGAACGCGGTAAGATGGAGCCCGTGCTGAGAAACTTATCAGTCCATCGTCGTATTGTTCTTCCATCGGGTGCTTCTTCTCCATACTCCTCGTAGTAACGCCTTCTTGCTTGTTCACTGTTTCCATAAGTTACGCAGTAGGCAACGAGTCTGGCGTTTCGCTCGACGTCTTCCATTGTACACATGTATCAGTAAGTGAAATAATCAATGGCTAAGATTCATGTCAGATGGTTTGAAAATTTGAAAAAGATTAGGTTGATAGATATCTATGCCAAACAATGAATCATCAACTATCACCTCAAAATTTTGAACAGAAATGCATTCATAGATATCTTATCCACTGATAGGCCAGATAAATGCACTTCATAGACAATAATATGATTGTAAATTTTATTGAAATGTATCGGACAAGGTATGGTATTCACCCTGTAGGTGGCATAGCAGCAGCAGGAGGTGTTGCAGGTGGGACAGCTGGTATTGTCCAAGCAGTAAATAAAAATAAATCAGAGAAGGCAGCATTAGAAGAACAAAAACGTCATAATAGAGAGTTAGAGAAAGTTGCTAGGGGTGAAGGAATAGTAGATAATTTTATTAGAAAATTAAATTTAGTTGATGAAGGAAAACCATTTCTTAAAAACATTCTACATAATGTTGATGATCTAATAGAAATAAAAGAAACTAAAGATGGTTCTGGAATATATCTAAGTCCTAGTATGATTAGGTAAAACATTTATTTTATTTTATCTTTAAAAATGAATTCCACAAAATCTACAAGTTCTACAAATTCCGAAAATTTAATTAAATTAAAAACTTCAAATCTAGATCTAATGGATTATCTGTTAAAAGTACATAAAACCCCAAATTGTCAGCACACCGGTGGTGATTCAACTTCGTTGCATTCCGGAGGTGACATACCAAAAACATTAGAAAACTTTCCTGGATTTATTTGGAGTAAATATTCAAAAGAAAAACATCTTCCTGGTCATTCATATACCGGTCCAGGAACTCGATTAGATATATGACTAGATGAAAATAATAATCCAAAACCAGGTGAAGAACCAATAAACAGAGTTGATGCAGCAGCTTATAGACACGATTTAGCTTATCGAAATCATGATCTAAGTTCTCGACATGAAGCAGATAAGAAAATGATTCAGGAATGAGATAGTATTCAAAATCCTACATTTAGAGAAAAAATTGAAAGAATGTTTGTTAAGAAAGCTTTACAAGCTAAAATATTATTCGGTCAGAGTTTAGACAAAACTCATAACTCTGAAACCTACGCGTCCGAAATTCACAAGGAATATGGAAAGCGGAAATATCTATTGAAAGTAAAAGTATTTAATAAAGATGATATTTGGAGTGCTGATCTAATCGATATGCCGAATGAAAAAGATTATAAATACGCATTGACCGTTATAAATTTATATACACGATACGCTTGGGCAAAGCCTTTAAAAAACAAAAGTGGTCTGTCAGTTAAATATGCGTTTGAAGAAATCTTTAAAGAAAGTAATAGAAAGCCAAAAAAATTGTTGACAAAGGATCTGAGTTTTATAATAGAAATGTTAAGCCATTATTTGAAACTGTTTATTCCACAGAAAATGCTGGCAAAGCTGTAGTAATAGAAAGGTTTAGTAGAACTTTAAAAAATAAAATATTCAAGAAATTTACAGAACAAGGTAATCAGAAATGGTTAAAAATATCACCAGGAATTGTTGATAATTACAACAATAAGATTCATTCAAGTATTGAAGAAACTCCAAAGAATGCTTCTGACGATCCTGATTTGATACGAAAGAAAATATTCGAATGAGAATAATCCGAATTTACAGAAACGCAAGCCGAAATTTAAAATTGGAGATAGAGTAAGGATATTTAGATACAAAAATAAATTTGAAAAAGGTTTCGTAGGTTATTGGACTAAAGAAATATTTGAAGTTTTTTAAAATAAATCAAACTTATCCGATTACTTATGAAATTAGAGATTTAGATAATGAGGAAATCACTGGCAGACTTTATGAAAACGAATTACAAATAACCGAGCTTTAACCTTTAGGTGGCGCTTTAGCTAGCTTCGCTTGATTTTTTTAATTATTACTAGAACTAACGTTTTTCGGGAATTAAATTCCCTTATTCAATTCTAACATAATATCAAGAAATGGTACTTCTTCCTGTAATTTAAATAAAACATAAAGACATAACTGACCGCAATAAGCTGTTCCTGGTTTTTGAATTTGAAAAGTATTGTATGTTCCATTTCCCAGTATTTCTTTTACTTCATTTGTAGGTGGAAGTCCGTATGAGTCGAAATAGTAATTGTCACCATTTTTATTAGACCTAACCGCTGACCAATGTACTCCTTTTTGATCTGACGTGCAAAGATTTGTTACGAAATTTACAGTTGGCTTCTCTTTTAGCAAACGTAATTCATCCCTCATCAATATGTGAAAATTCTTTATTCCCAATTGATTTGCGATCTTATTTAAATCGAAATTTGTAGTTGTTTGTTTACCGTATTGTTTTAAGAACTCAGTCATGTTAACCCTTAAGCTACCAAGGTATTTAATAGTCCTTAGGCTACCAAGGGTGGCTTTTAGAGCCACCCTAAAAAAACAAGTTTTCCAGTGAGTTTCATGTTTAATACCAAACATAAGGAACAAAACAACATGTCAACAAAACGAATGCCTATTTCAGTAAAGTTTACATACAGTTTGAACAAACCACCTGGGCCACGAGAGCGTGTCGCCCGCAAGCTGGTGCATCACACTCTCGGCATCTGTGACGAGTTTTGTTACAGTCGCGAGTTGGCTTGCCACTGTCTTTGCACCTGGCGCATCTTAACTGCGGTGCTTCTTGGCCTTCTTGCACAGGTGCTTGTCGACGTGGATTTTGCTGACCTGTTGCTTTGGTGATCAGGTTGACAAGCTCCGTTGAAAGTCCGATAGGTTCCTGCAGTCGGAACAGCATGTGATCTTTGGCTAACTCGGTAGCAAGCTGTTGTAGGAACTGTCGACATCGCTTGCTCTCCACAACCGTTGTCCAGTCTGGATGGGACATGTTGAAGATGGTGTAGGCGTTGATCCCAGTCACATCCAACATGTTGTGCATGTGGACCATGGGCCACCTGTGAACTCGAGTCCTGACCGAGTAGGCCTTGCACATTTCGTCCACTACATCAACGCCTGCTTTGGTTTCGTTGTAGTAGAGCTGCATGTTGCTCTTTCTCTTGCCATCAGGTAGTGTTTCAGCAGAGTGATGCATAGAGGATATTAGATAAACCTTCCTCTTTGGTTTGACTTGATAGGACTGGACTGTGAGTCTCTTCCGGTCGCCACCGAATGCGAAGATTGAGTCAAATTGCTCCCGTGGGTCATGCAAGATCGCCGGAATTTCCCTCTTATTTTTCTGCATTGTTCCGAGATACGTGGTGTTCCGGTTCAGCAGTTCAGTAGCAACATCGAATCGAAGTGAAGAATCTGTCCCCGGTGACATTTCTTCCGTCGTTGAAGAACGGTCCACACAAATTCATCACAAGTGATTTTGCTCGATTTGACTCTTTGTGAACTTCAGCCGCGACACTGTCTTCCGGACGTTTAGTTAGTGGGCTGCCATTCAAGAAATACCTGTTCTTAGCATCTGTGCACCATCTCACAAGCTCGCCATACTTTCCCGGTTTTGACGGATTGTAGATCCGGTGTGGTGAGCGACAACGTGACGCGACCAGTTGTTCATCAATGGTGATTGAATGGCTGGCTTTGTAGAAAGTACGGAGTCTTTCATTCCACTCAGACCAGATGTCTCTCAAGGCAGCAAATGAATCTGTTTTCTTCCGGTCTTCTCTGAGCTCTGAGTCATCGAATCGCAATACACGGTTCCAAGTTTGGAATAAGTTGCGACTCATAGTTGTGCGGTAGAACGTATTGTAGTTCTCACTCCAAAGTTGCTCGATAGGAATCTTCTGATCGCCGAAAACCCCTTTGAAGTACAGAATTCCAAAGTAAGCTTTTAGCTGGACAACAGTCAACTGAACTTCAATACCCAGAGCATTTGCTTTCATCTGAGAAAAATGAACAATTTGCATGAGCATAGTGTCCGGGAAGAAAAGTGACCAGGTTTCCAAAATGGTTTTCTTCAATGCACCTGGTTCGGGTTTCCCTCCACCAACGTGAACAACATTTGCTGCATCGCGTCGACCTCTCTGCTGAGGTGGTTCAGGTGACCACAAGTAACCATTCTTATCGTTGTAGGGATTTGCTTGTGCCTGTCGAGGTACAAAACCTCGTCCACGACCGCGCACAGCCGGTTGTTGAGACGAAACAAGTAATCCTCGCCCTCTTCCTCCGCCAACGCGTCGTTGTGGCACTGGGGCATCTTCATCACTCGTATTATCCTCACTCGATGCCGAATCATCGTGAACATCTACAATGTGCTCCACGTTATCTTCCTGGTCTGAATCAGCATCTACTTCTGAGTCCGATTCTGTTGCTCCGAATAGTGCAGCTTGAGCCAGTCGAGCAGCCTCTCGTTGCGGTCGCATGATTGAGAATGACAGTAACTGACAATGTGTAGGGTTGCGCTATCGATTGGCTTTGACCTAGCATCATGGAGCATCGCTCAGATCGGCCGGTCAGACGAGCGTTCGTTCTGCTTCTGGCGTGCACCTTAGCGCGTGCACTTTTGCTGACCTTTTCGCACTCCAGTTCTGACGCCTCGACATCGACGCGTCATCATTCTCTATACCTCTTTCTGTTGTCTGTCTTATAAATGTCAATCTTTGCAAGCCACGTCGTACGCCTCTGTAAATGGGTAGAACCCAAAAGAACTGCGCTGATTCAACGGTCAATGAACAATTAATGAACAACGGTCGCTAGATCATCACAAATCGTTTAAATCGTTTGCTAATATATCTAAGAAAATTGTCATGAAGGGATTTGTCACTGATTGAAACAAACTGAGTAATACTCACGAAAACAGCACAGGGTGGCTCTCAGAACCACCCTTGGTAGCCTTTGATCATTTTAAATGGAATAAAATCTATTTCAGAAATTTCTCAAAAGAATTGGCGTGTAGCAGCTGCTAAAATTGTGACAGCTGAAAAGGGTGAGGCAAATCACAAACAATAGCGCATAATGCGGGTTGTGAAATCTCATTCACACTGTAAGAAAAAAAACAATCTAAACACAATAGACATATGAGAGAGAGGATAAATGAATGAATGAATGTGCATTTCTATTCATTTTGGTTTCCATAACAATCATTCATGCGACATTATTTTGAATGGAAAAATACACCGACTGTCGAACCATGTCGGCACTTTTATCGACAACTATGTCGGCGCTTTTATCAACAACCATGTCGGCACTTTTATCGACAGCCATGTCGACAAACTTTCTGACACTTTTTCTGGCTCCCAGAACGGTTCTGGTGTAAATTTCCATTAGCGTTCAAGGTCATTCTATTAAAAGCATACGGGAATTATTCTCATTGAAGACAAACAATTGTTTTAAAGAATGCATGTCATTGTGAATACAATATTCCTGTAACAGACAGGATCGAGAGAGAGAAAGAAGTCCCGCTGCTCCGTAAAAGTTTTAATTGTGTTGTCCAACCAAACAATGTCATGGCATGATATACATATCACATAACACGGATCAACAAAGACAATGAATAGACATCAGATCACTCAGTCAATCAGCCGCATCACGAGAACAATTGTCAAGTGCGATTGTCACTTATGTCGATGAGTAAGAAGAAAAAGTGATCTCATCACGAGCAATTCCAATACCTTGTGTTACATTCTTAACTTTAGACCATCTCTTTCTTAATTTATCATAATGCTCTAATCTTAATAATAATTGAGATTCCTTATCTTTCATATACCTAACTCTATCTTTGTGTTTTTCGATGTTCAATTCAGTTATTTTTAACTGGGATAACGAAGGATATATTCTTGAGGTTTCTTCCATTTTCGTCGTCGCCGTCTCCGTCGAGGTTTCTTCCATTTTCGTCCCCGTTGAGGTTTCTTCCATTTTTGAGGTTTCCATTTTTAAAGAAATATTTTTCCCCTAGACTTATTTTGAATATGAATTAGAGGGTTCTTAACCTGGTTTAGACATAAAAATGATTAAAAATGCATAAATTTAGGGATAATTGGGGTTATTTCAACTACTCCTAAAATTACCAATATTTCTGATGTTGTGTCCTGGAACGGTCATGATTTGAGCAAGAAAATAATCATAATTCACAAATTGGTAATTCTTAACTTTTATGATTTTCGGTGTCCTGGAACGGTCATGATTTTCGAGATAAAAAAATTATAATCTCAAATTTGAGATTCTTAACTTTTATGATTTTCGGTGTCCTGGAACGGTCATGATTTGAGCAAGAAAATATTTATAATCTCAAATTTTTCAAAATCTCAAATTTTTGGAGTTATAATTTTTCTCTTGAAAATCATGACCGTTCCAGGACACCGAAAAAAATTTGAGAATTTTGTGTCCTGTCCTGGAACGGTCTTCTTCCTTGTACTAGAGCCTCCATTCATTCCTCACTTAATCCAACACTTTTTTTCATCCAGTTCCTGCTTGTTCAGTCAAACGCGGAAATGTAGTGTTTAATACAGACATAGTGTTTAATTCAGTTACTCCAGAATTGTTCGAGATAAACAGGATATTGAGGATAACGATTTCAGATCACATCGATTATCCGGATGAAGCATGGCTACACCCTCAATTACCAAAGGGAAGAGACGTTTGTAGGTTGCTGAAAACTATACCACGAAGATATTTTTGATTTTCACCACATCATTATCACAAACTTTATTTTCAATAAATACGACATGGCTTTCGCTCCAACATCGTGTTCGTGGTAGTCCTTCTGTTTTCAGTCTTTTCTGCATCAAGTTTTGGCAGGTTCACAACAAACTTCCATGTTTCCTGCGTCTTGTCAGATCCAGTTAGCAACTTCTTGGTACACTTCTGCATCAATTCCAGCAACAGAAATGTTAATCCAAAAAACAATCATAGGTTCTCTTCTTTGGTACTTTAGCACAAATGCCTCTAAATGCTGATGGACGAAAGTTAAAAGGAAGGAGTAAACATGCTTGTGATCAAGTGTTTTCAAGATCACTTGCGACCTGGGGCTGTTTCTCATCTCAACAATTTTACAATTGTAAATTCGACAGAGTTTTACAATTGTGCTACAATTTTACAATTTTTCTGTTTCTCATGTAATTTGCAATCACTGTAGAGTTAAGAGGGGACTCCTACTTACTCCTAAGATATCTTTGGCAAATCATGATACTCGAATGACGCTGAAAGCTTTCGTAGTTTATCACGTAGCTTTCGAAGACGAATCAATGCGTGTACTGGCTGTCACCGTGTCTCAACAAATGAACAAACAGCGTTTTATTGGTCGATAGTTAGATACTTACTTCAGTTTCTTCATTCGGCAAGACTGCAGATGAACTTGCTTTATTGCAACCACAGAATTAGATTGTTTAACTGTATTACTATGCTAGAAGTCCAAACTGATTCAAAATGATGGCACATGCAGGAACTTAATAAGTGGGCAAAAAGAAATTTTCAATACCTTACAGAGATAGGAAAAATAGTCGTGCGTCGCTTGCGGATTGCTCTGAATTCCTTTAAAATGCTCCGATCGCCACGACTCCTTCAGATTCGAAGAATTCAGATCATTGAGCAAAAGTTTTCTCGATAATGTTGGGCCCTCCGATCATTTTAAAAAAAGTTAGCAGGCGCACGAAAAAACGTTCACAAACTTCTCTATAGAACTTGACATCGACTGTGTCTCTTTGCTGTGTGATCCGGTTGATAGCAGTCACTGAAACTTCGCACCATTTGGCGTGTTTAATGTTGAAATGGCTGCTCATTGTTCGATTGCTATGGCATTATGTTAGCAGATTGTGCCATTTCATTAACGTTACATGTTCCAATGCTTCCCTTCTAGTCAAACAGAAGAAGAAACGACCTGTTTAATACTGTGATTGCAACAGATCAAAGAAAATAAGAACATATTGTTTGGATTAATCACTACAAATATTACTAGAGAAAGCAAGAGCATCACATGGAAGGAAATTTATGACAGATGCCATGCTCGCGGTATCAGTGTTGGTAAAGACTATGTCTACTTAAGAGATAGCCTACTATATGGCCGAATTTACGAAGTTCAACAGTCGCCAATCCATGCATTGACCAACAGTCCATACATATCACCATTACATGGATTGAATGACCGCTTTTCCTGTTAACAAAGGCAGTTTCGTTGATTGAAGGAGCCTTGATAGAAAAATGGCTACCGTCAATGCAACCGCATACAGTTGGAAATCCGCCAGTTGAATAAAATTTATCAGCAACAGTAGTATTCCATGATATAATTTCGCCGAACAGTACTGCTTTGATTGCGGTCGTCACCTCTTTCACACACAGACACACAGTTGCTTTGGAGATCACATGACTGTCAGCAATATTATGAAAAAATCCTCCAGACGGTCAATAATTGAGTTCTCGGATCCATATAATGTATCTGTGTGTCACGGTTTGATATGAAGTGACCAATTCGAGATAGTAGTGCTTTAAAGCAAGATGGAGTTAATCGAAATCGCTCCATAAACGCGGGATCTTCCATAAAATTAATCCGCTGCTTTTAATTGCGCTCATGCTGATTCAAGTAATTATCAATTATATTGTATTCGTCGCTCTCCGACTCGTACACACAGATTTATAGAAGAACACATGAACTGCTTTCCGCAATTCACGCTGACGGCGTAGAAGCCCGCCGATCGGTGTTTACTTTGATGACAATTTGCAATAGGCAGGCAAGAAATGTGTTGGTCAGAACGGATACTTATCGCGTTGAGGCGATAATATCTCACATTTTTGACAGTTTGATGATTATGCTCATGTATGTGACTTATGTATGTTAAACCTATTTTGAGATAAATTGATGTCGACATGCATCATTCTACAGCAATTCTGTAGAGCTGCTTAGAGGGAATTTAAATTAAATGAAATGATACGTCGTTAGTCGTTGCAGATGTTTACTTCAGATATTGCAGTAAGTAGCTCAAGCTCAATACCTAAAGCTCTTGTAGACATCTCAATACCGATTTTTTCTGATTTAAATGGATCTGATTTAAAACTAAAAGCCTGGTGTGTATAAATGAATTTGAATGATAAAGCACATATACGTTGACATCAATGAAACCCAGACGTTGGCCATCGTGAATGATACTTATATATACCGAAAAAGCTTAGTTTCATTCAGTTAACCTATCGCTTTTCATAATTTGTCTGTCTGTTCATACAGCATTTTAGAAATTTACTAAAATCTTGATCGTTTATCAGTTGTTACATTATACCTATGATATCTCCCTACATACACGGGAAATGTAGGGATTAAATTGAAACAATAGCCTAAACGTAATAAAATAGCTAAACGTAACTTATGTTCCCTCCAAGTTCCATCAATAGACGATTTCCTTTCCTGGCTTTCCATAATATAATCTGATGTTTGATCAACTGTTTTTGCCAATAATTATTCTGTAGATATTTTCTATTCCTATATTTTATTTGTTACCAACATTTTGTAATTTTTGCTGATTGCTCATAAATTTTTGTAGTTCATATTATGAGACCAACTTATTTCTAACTCAATTCAACGTAGCAAAGTGCGTCAAGGTAACAAAGTTTAAAAAAAAAACAAGCTAATGACTAGTTAATTTTCATTAGGTACAAAGTATGATTTAAGAGAAAAGTTTTATATCCTAAAATGTCTAAAAATTTTAAAAATACTTACTAGAAGGACAAACAACGCTTCTCCTCTCCTCATGTGTAATGAATTGGCGAGTAAGTCGTTCTGTTCAAAATTATGTTTATCACTTATATATTGAAAAGATCCTATTTAACAGTCTGCCCATTCAGATGATAAGAGGACAGGTCTGTTTCCAATCAAAATACCAGATCTAGCTAATAACACAGCGGGATTACGCTATCGAAAAAATCTACCAGGTGTGTAAGAGAATTGATATTAGTTCCTTAAGCTAAAACGTGAAATAGAATTGTACAAAATATGCATACAAATTATTTGACTATTTTTAAAGAGGTCATGCTTATTTTTAAGAGGGTTGCTTTTATACAGACAGGATGCATATTACTACTTTGGTTTTTCCATTGAGTTTATTTTCTGTGGATATTTTGCTAACATTCGAGAATTAGTTTTGTATACTTATATCGATTGCAGCATTCCTGTTTATTTCTTGGAGTACTCTTGGAGTATGGATACGTCCTCATTTAAAAAAAATCATTCTGCGATGAATAGGAATTACACTTAAATATAAATGAATTAATCTAAAAGAGGTTCAATGTCTTGGGTACTTTATTCACTAATTGATAAGTATGTGACCAGTGTTTTTGAGCGAGCTGAGCGAGCGAAAAAAATATTCCGTGAGCGAAAATTAAGCAAGCGAGCGGTGATTTTTTGTCGTGAGCGAGCGGTTGAGCGAGCCATTTTTAGAAAAAACTAAAAAAATTCAAATAATCAAAAAAGCGAAATATTTGAAAAGTTATTTTAAAAATGGTTCCTAGTGCATGCATGTATATAACTTGATTGATGAACAAAACATCCTTACTTTTTTTCTCTTCTGTGGATCTCTCTCTTGACAATATGCATTGAATGCCTGTCTGGATTATGCTTGTGGATATGAACTTAGCCAGAAGGTCTTTGTAATCGATGATGTGCTGAACATCTGACCATCGACACATTATTTATTCACATATATTTTGAATCGGTCTCCCAATCATCGCTTCGCCCTATAGATGTACTAATCGTCTACGGAATTGCACGAAGCCATAATGAGATGCTTTAATTTGACAGAAACATTTCGTTGCTGGAACATATCCACATGCAGATCCCTGAGACATTTCAGCATCGTCAAGCGTGAAAGAACTACAAATTGTGGAAAAATTGAAACCAACCAAATTAGGCCTACACACGGACAACATATATGGCTTCCACTGTACGATACATTGTTTTTAAGACCTTCATTTTAACCCTATCCATACCGGACTGTGAAGCGCGTAGGACTGAATCGGTCCCCCCTTAACTTCCGTACCAATGTTTCAAATAACATGAAATTCACGGTACAACATATTTAGGGCTTTCTTATCGCGATGTTCATTTACTCCAACTGATTCATCTCCATGTTGCAAAAAGCAATTCAAGATTTAAAATCACCAATTTCGGCAGATTTTTTTAAAGTTGAAATTTACCGAACTTAATGATTTAAGTGAAAAATTTAAAAATACGCTAAACTTTAGGTCACAAAATTGTAGGTCAGGCGGCTTAGTTTTACGAGGATCACATCAAAAAATAGGGAGACCGAATCATCCCTCTCCGGAATGGATAATTATTAAGTCTTTGAGAATCTTCTAATTGTTACATTTTTGAGTTTATTTTGCTTACATCCTTTTTCTGTTAGCCTCCTTTAGTTAGAAAAGTCAGGTTTTGAAATGTCTCCTTGATAGTTATTGATCTTTAACAGCTCATTTGAACAATATACCAGAAGCATTGTCAAGTGAAAAGGAATACAACATTTAATGGTGTCCAACATTTAAAATAATGAGTGGCAATCAGTTGGAGTGATAAATCTTGGGTGATCATGCCGACTCCGCTCTGCTGCACCCTTCTTTCTATTCCTTGCCACGGTGAGTGTCATTGCAAAGACATCTCTTTCAACTGTGATTTATATGCTGTACTTACAAGTAATTCTTCTTTCTTCACTTGAGATCAACATGTTGGACAAAGGATTGTTGGAGGTCAATAAATAATAGTTAGACAACTTAAAGATTGATTTTTCCAACTCGTTTAAAAAACCATTAATCAATGTGTCAAAGTATATATTCTAACATTTTATGCAGCTTTCGTAATGCTACTGTCTCGATTATACAGCTGCGATGATTTCTTTGTAGATAAAATGTAAATCGCTGAGAGTTGATTACAACTAAGACATTGAAAATCGAACCATTTCAACTGTACCATACAGTTGAAATACATTGAGTTCAATTTAGGATACTGTACTTGCAATTAGATCTTTTGTTGTCTTATGCGTAAGGTTATTCATTATGCAACTTTCCAGGAGGTAAGTAAAATATTGCTATTTCAAGTTTATTACGATTTTTTTCTAAGTAAAATTCTTCGATGCGCTTCGTCTCCATGGTCAGTCTAAAGGCTCTTCACTTTCAGTCAATTTTACTTCGCAAAAAAATCAAAATCGTCCTTAATTTAAAGGAGCGATAGTTTTCCTGCCTCGTGGCAGTTTATACAACACTTGCAGTTAATTTGCTCTATCTTCGCATGCAGTCTACTGTACTATTTACGTGCGGTGTACAGGCTATAAACAAACTTACTACGATATGCAGTAAGAAATAATCATAGTGCTTATGGAAAGTGGTCGCAAGAGTGTGGGAGTCTGGAAAGATGTCCAAATGTTGGACATTGGCAGATGGCTCAACTGGGGAGTTGAAGTTTACAAGCTCTCATGGAACGATTGGTGGAACATGGGCTACTGGCAGTGAAGCGGAAGCATCAATGGACATATGATGTGTTCCATGCCCCTGCTAATCTGACACGTTGAGGAATACGGACCGACCCACAGTGTTACCTGTGTGACATGCCAATCCTCGTCGTGCCCTCTCTGGTTATCATGTGGCACTATAGAGAGCATGCTTGGTCCTTCAAGCGATTGCGGAAGCAGTTTCTCTCCCACACGTTTGTGAAGTTAGCGGAACCACCCAAAGGAACCACTACTATCTTTAAATTTGAATTTCTCTTTAGCGACTGCGAATTTGTGGAATCTGATCAGGGGCTGAAATTGATGAAGTAGAAGTTGTTTCGAACAGGATCTCGCTGTACTAAATAATGATTCCGCTAGGCGGTTCCGCCAACTTTACACAAGTCTCCCCTACAGGTAAGTAACAACGGAAATTGACTTTGTACCGAGTGGTAAAACCAATAGACGAAAGACTCATCGTGCGATCTGTACCGCAGAAGTAGGAAGTGATCGGAAGTGATTCACTTGAGTGGATAGACAGCTGCCAGATGAATTATCCCTATCTGACCAACGACCTCATCTAGTGTTGATCGACGCGGTAGGGAAAAAATTATTATGTGCGAACTAACTGTTCCCTGGGAAGAGAGCGTTAGGGATGCCCATGAAGAGAAAACTGCGAAATATATAGAACTGGCCGAAGGGATTCAGAAGCAAGGGTGAAAATATGAGCTCATGCCTTCTGAGAGTGGGATGCCGCTATTTCGTTGCTCCATCGGTGAGGAAATTTCTTTTTAAAGCTTGAGTCTAAACACCACCATGAAGAAGTTGAGTGCAAAAGTGGATGAAGGTAGGACCTGGGCGCAACGAGCTGCTGCGGACCGACCATCTTGACAGATACTGAACTTAGTGGGCCGAAATCTCAGTGACGGCTGGCGCCAATGTGCCAGGTCGTTTTGGGTGCAGCATTTTCTGCTTCACATAATTCAGCAATTTCGTTAATCAAGCGATTCTTTTTATAGCAGATTTCCAACACTCAGTAATTGATTACTACTGAGTTGATTACTCAGTACTCAGTCACTCATAAGTCATGTATTTTATCTTTAGCTACTTTAGGAATTATCTATTATTTTGTCACGATTTCATTTAAGTTCATTTTCAATTGTCAACACATTACATGGTTTCTTGACGCACCTTGCGAATTTTCTCCAAGTTTTGTGCCAAGAATTGTATATGCTGATTCATGTGATCAGCATGTAAGATTAAGTTTAGATTATTGCTCATTTCCATACACATGAAAAGAATTCTGTGGTTGTGTACATCAAAATATATTGTTTCAACTAATTTTCTGCAATAGCTACCTTCTTAATACATTGGTACGATGGTCTACATTATTTCATTGTGGTTCAAATTTCACTTAAAATGAAATGATGAATTTCCCTTTAACGCCTAAAAGGTGTTTATTAAAATAAAAGCATGTAATTAGCTTTGAACATAAAAAAGGTTTGTAGAATAAAGGAGGGCATTATCGAGAAATGAGCGAGCGAGCGGCATTTTTCGGTGATTTTGAGCGGTGAGCGATTTTGAGGAAATGAGCGATGAGCGAGTGAAAGGGCGAATATGAGCAAATGAGCGATGAGCGAGCGAAAGCGGAATTTCGATCCGCTCAAAAACACTGTATGTGACACAATTCACTGAGTTTACTTACTTTGTTGACAAAGAAATCATTTGACAATATGACAATGATCGTTTTCAAGCATGTTTACCCTGGAAAAGTCATCGCTGTAATCATATCGCGATTTGCTTGTCTATCGCACATCAGTGTCTCTCCAAACCTGTGTTTACGGGCTTCACCCAGTTGTGTAAAAAAATCTGCTCCCTATCTAAATCTGTGCTCGTACATGACGCCACGCGAAAAAAACATGTGTGTAAACCTACAAGCCAATTTAGTTATGTAAATAATCTTACTCATTTCACAATGAATTGTAAATCACTAGTCTGACTAGTCATTACTAAAAATAGATGACGAACAGAGAAGCCGAAATGCTACAATTATTGCAAAATTGTTTTACAAATAATTGTAAACGCTTTGTAAGCGAGAAACCGAAGAATTGTAAAATTCCTACAATTCATTGTAAAGATGAGAAACAGCCCCCTGTTTGTCGCGGTCAGTTGACAAGATAGTACTTTGGAATTCCTTCTGTGATGGAAGATATCCGAGAAAATGCGAGTTCAAGTTTTCACATCGATCCAAAAGTTGAAGTGAGAGTGGCTTGTGGCTAAGTCACTGTCAGAAAACAGACCGAAATATAAACCATCCAGTCGCACCCGTTACTTTGTTCCAGAATAGTTGTCTTCACGCACTCGTCATTTTAAGGAGTGTACATGTACACATATAGATATACTATGTATAGCTCGACGTCCAATTCACGAAGTGTTTAACACTTTTTTCAAAAGTTAATGCAATTTGTACAGTGGATATGATTCCAGTTTCAAGAGCGTAATTCCAAACTTGGATTTCAATTTCTTCCACAGTCCTGATTCAAACTACGTGTTATCATTTGGCCCGCCCATCACATTTTTCGCAAAACTCTATTTCATGAATTATTGTTTCGTATCGGGTGTACGTATCGGGTATTCGTAGAAACAAGAAGACGGGGTTTTGGGAGAGGAAACCAAAGACATGGAAATTACGTGAACCTGAAACTCAAGCAAAATTTGAGGAGAAGATGAATGACCTGTGGCACCGTGATCCATCAATGCCCGGCTGGTTGAAGTACAAGAAATGCGTCTCGGAAGCGACTGAAGAAGTTTGCGGCATCAGCAAAGGTAAACCACAGCACGGAGAGACTTGGTGGTGGAACGAAAGCGTTCAAAAAGCAATTGCAGAGAAGAAAACAGCATTTAGAGAGTGGTCGATTGGAAAAAACGGAGATAGCTCATGTGAAGTACAAAAAAGCGAAGAAAAATGTGAAGAAAACAATTGCAAAAGCTATGAAAAACGAAACAGAGAAAGAGCTAGACACCCTCGAACGAAACCGTCATAACATCTTTACAAAACTTCGAATGATGAAGAGAGATTCAGCGGACATAAATGAATGTAGATGCCTCAAGGATAAAGAAGGGCGGATCGTTTTTGAAGAGATTGAGCAAAGTAAAATGTGGAGAGACCACATGGAGAGCATCATGAACCAAGAGAACAGTTGGGATGGCATGGTGGAAGCAGATGTAGTTGAAGGACCAATTTTCAAGTTTGAAAAAGAGGAGATCGGAAAAGCATTGAGGAGTATGAAGAATGGCAAATCTGGAGGCCCTACCGCTGTTGTGAAGGAACACCTAGTTGCTTCTTCCCACGGTTTGGAAGTGATGCACCAGATTACAAATGAAATCTTGCAAGGAGCCAGCATACCGAAAGATTGGAGGGAGAGCACCCTAGTACCGATTTACAAAGGCAGAGGTAGCAGAATGGAATGTGGTTCGTATCGGGGTATAAAATTGTTAGAACATGGTATGAAGGTTGTCGAACGTGTGCTTGAACGAAAGCTTCGAAGCATCATTGACATCAGCGACATACAGTTTGGATTCATGCCTGGGAGAGGAGCGATTGATGCCATTTTTATCGCCAGAAGAATGCAAGAATGCTACATCGAGAAGAAAAAGGATCTTTACATGTGCTTTGTTGATCTTGAGAAGGCTTTTGACAGGGTTCCTCGACCAGTGATCGCTTGGGCACTCAGAAAACGCCTAGTGCCGGAATATCTAGTCCAAGCCGTTATGAAATTGTACGAGCATCCAGTGACGAAAATCAAGTTTGGCAGAAGTGCGAGTTTGTCGGACAGCTTTAGCGTTGGAGTAGGAGTTCATCAAGGTTCTGTTCTTTCACCGCTGCTCTTCGCCACTGTTCTGGATGTCTTATCTGAATCTGCTCGAAAGGAGGCGCTATGGAATATATTGTACGCTGATGATCTGGTGTTAATGTCGGATTCTATGGAGAGTTTGGAAATTGCATTCAATGACTGGAAGAAAGTGTTCGAAAACAAAGGTCTGAAAGTAAACATCAAGAAAACGAAGGTGATGAGAGCGAGTGGTGGTCAAAAAGTAATTGATGAGGCCAAGCAAGATCCGTGTGGAGTGTGCCGCAAGCGTGTAATGAGAAATTCTGCACGATGTAATTCATGTCGAAAGTGGGTACATGCCAGGTGCGCAGGCGTAAAGAGATTCACGAAGACCAAAGGAGATGGATTTGTCTGTAAGTCGTGTCAGCGAAGTGACGGGGAAAGTGAGATGAACAGCACGAATGAAGAGTATATGAAGGGTATTGAGAAGGTGGAACGCTTTTGTTATCTCGGTGACACAATCAACAGTGGTGGTGGATGCGAGATAGCAATTGACAGAAGATGCCGTCTTGGTTGGATGAAGTTTAATCAGCTCTCATCAGTACTATGTGGAAGACGCTTTACTAACAGACTAAAAGGAAGAATTTATAAAGTATGTATCCGGCCAGTCATGACCTACGGCTCAGAGACATGGAATATAAGATCTGCGGAAGAGGGTGTCCTCCGAAGAACAGAGCGAGCCATGATAAGAAAAATGTGCGGAGTAAAACTTGCTGACAGAAAGAGCACTGACGAATTAATGAAGCATTTGGGTTTGACGGAGACGGTTGTTGAGGCTGTGAAAAGGAGTAGCTTAAGATGGATGGGTCACATCCTGAGAAGAGATGATACACATCCACTTAAGAAAGCATGGACCTTTGAGAAGGAGGGAAGACGAGAAAGAGGAAGACCAACCACGTGGAAGAGCATGGCGCTGAGGGAGTGCAAAAGAGCTGGTCTGAAAGCAGAAGATGCAAGTGATCGAGCGAGATGGAGGAATGGCGTGTCAGCGTGGTGCGAACGTCAGTAACCCCTCGCAAGAGGGAAAAATGCTGACGAAAATAAATGATGATGATGATGATGATGATGATTGATGATTTAGTGACGAACCCTCGAATTTTATTATCTTTATGACACTGGGAGGCTTGACTTCGTCATGTTTAAAATGGAGAAGGCAAGTCATCTGCAGAAATTTAACCTTGCTATTCCAGAAATTCACAAACTCTTCTCAAAAATCGTGAAATTCACAAACTTTCAAGGGCCTTGAACTTTATTTTCAGAATTCACAGACCGTAAGAACCGTGTGTAATGTTACCTGATTTGAAACAATTATGATTATGAAGATACAAATAAGGTAGAGTGATGTAGTTAATATGATTTCCCATAACTCAATTCCGAAGTATATGTTAGATCAAAATTTCCCGGTTATTTTGGCTGAATTCCGGGTTTCTCCCGGTTTCCAGAAGAGATGGCCATTTTTCCGGGTTTTCCTGGTCGCGGTCACCCTGCATCTCATCCATTTCATTTGTAGAACATGAAAAACATGCAGCTTCAGATATGCCTCCGATCTAAGGTATAATCGAGACGCTTGCATTTCATTAGTTCAGACAAAAGTGAACGAGGTCATAAGTATTCAAAATTGGGACTTCGTTTTCCTTAATTATTATAACTATTTTCAGTAGACGAAGTTTTTCTGACTTTTTGGTACCAGCTTGGTGCTCTCAGCGTATTTCGTTGGTCAATCGACCGCTTTTCAATTGAATAAATCCTCTAAGCACGACTTCAGCAAATTCCCCTTTAGAGAAATACATTCATATCATCATGCTTCATCAAATATTGGCCTTCCTACTACTGTCAATAGTAATCTACGGCAACTAGAGAATCATTTGGAGAATAATCAAACAATATAAAGAAACTAAGTTGCATCATCTTGACGCCTCAATGAAGCTTCATTACTTTCATACTGAGTAATAGACTACTCCATAAAATGTGCATGGATGTAGACACTAAATATATGTAGGGTTCAATAAAACTTCGGTGATATAGAAAACAGTTTTCCTGACTTCAGTTTCTCAAACTTCTCACCTGCACAGTTCTCTTCGACTCCTGATATTCCGCTTCCATCACCTCCAATTTGCTCCTCGTCTCTCGCAGTTGAGCTTCCAATTTGAAATTATCTTCAGACAGACATTTATTCGACGTTTCCAAATCATACATCCGACCCTCCATCTGTTTCACGATTTGTAGATGAGCAGTCTCAATTTCTCGCTTCTCCTTATCGAATTTTTGTTGATAGAACGTCTGCGTCTGAAGATAAGCAAGCATGAAATTTTGTGTAATGATAATAATAATGCCTTTATTTTTCAATGAAAAATGAAAATCAGAAACCAAACGAGGGATACGAAAGAAGACACAAAAGAAACACAATTTCACGGTTACATAATGTAGCCGATATGCAGTCAATATTTCCAATTATGCATATTGCTGTATACGTTGGTCGAAAATATGGTGAAACAATTTCGCCGTCTATTTGTTCGTGAGTATGGGACAGATGCACTTTGGTCACGAATATGTGGGATAATTGAATGAATGGGATGATCAGGCAAGTTCGCCGATAGAAATAGCTTTCTGTGAGATGCGAAATATTTCGTGTAAAAATCGCTTTCGGAATGTGAGCAGTTACATGTATTCGAACATACAATGCGTCGTGCTCTGCGAAAAATTCTGTTGATAATCTGCCGACTTTTCGAATTTAGTTTGCCAAAGAAAGGAGCGCAGTATAGGAGTAAACATTCAATCATCGAACCGTAGACCAGCCAAAGTTCGTCGTGTGACAGAACAGGTTTAAGTAGGCGAAGCAGGTAAAGCCGCTTTAAGGCGCGTGATCCTTGATATTGAAAAAGTGGTGTCCATGATAAATCAGCTGACAAAATCACTCCTAACAGCTTGATTTGTGACACGCTGTCGAATAGTAGAGGGAGATTCAATTGAGAAAACCTTTTGTTGAATATAATTACATGTGTTTTAGATTCATTGATGCGCAATTTGTTTTTGGATGACCATTTGCAAATGTTAGTGTATTCCGCCTCAAACAAGGCGCTGTTCTCTGTAAGTGGTCTGTCACCATCGTCGATTACAATGTCCTCGCTAATATCATCTGCATACTGCATTAAGACAGTCTGTTCTAGTTGCGGACGTAGGTCATGACAATACAGAACAAATAAATAAGGTCCAATCTGTGATCCTTGTGGCACACCGCTGTGAACCGGTAGAGTACTGCTTTGACAATTCCTTATTCTGACGAATTGAAAGCGATCTGTGAGATAATTCTCCAACCATTTCAAGAATCCAGATGGGAAACCGAGATAAAGCAATTTTTCTAATAGGATGCGATGTGAAATCAAATCAGATGCCTTTGAAAAGTCGTAGTTTACCAGAATACATGCTGAAACATCAGTTTTGTCAAGCATACTTGTGATATTGTGGTGCAATGTGATAAGAGCAGATGTTGTATTCGATTTCGGTTTATAAGCAAATTGAGAAGCCGGTATACATGAGATGCAGAGATCTTTAACTGAATTTAATGCATGTTTTTCGAGAATCATACACGGTACACTGGGTATACTTATTGGACGCAATTGATTGATTTTTGGTGACGACGTCCTTGGAATAGGTGAGATAGCACATGTTTTGAATAACTTCGGAACTTTTCTTTCGATTATTGGCGAGTTCACAATGTTGCAGATAGGTTTGGCAATAATCGGGCTCGCTAGCTCGTAAAATTTATTCAAAACTCCGTCAGATCCAGTTGCTTTAGAGATCTTCAAGTTTTCAAGGGAGCAATAAATATCTTCAACACTCGCCAAGAGCAGCCATAGACCGTCATTATATGGATATGTGAAATGTCTGAAATCTCAACGGAGGGTGCATTAAACGTACCTCCGAAGGTCAAGAAGCAATGAATTATCAGCATTTTATTGACTGCCAAAAAAATTCAATTTCTATGAACTGATTGAATTGAAAATTAGAAGAAATTCCCTCAGACACTGAATCACTCAATGACGATGAATGATAAAGCTTTAAAGCTACTTACGATTGGACGACATTTTTTAGATATAAGCTTATCAAATGTGAAGTAACAAAAGATCTCAATATTAGCGAGAAAATTAATATTGTGAACCCCTCTGAGAAATTAGGAGAGAAGTCGGGAAACATTTTCAAATGCATGCCTTCTTTCTGGTTGAGAGAGAGAGACATTTTCTGCAGAATTTTTAATCTGAAAGTCTGAGCTCTTGAAGTCAATTTTTTTGATTTTCGAAATTATTTGAATTTCTTGTGCTTGTTTTCTTATCTTCCTCTTAGGCCAAATGTAGGTGTGTATTTCATCCTTACCGCAATTCTCTTTACCTTCTGATGGCAATACGTAGCTCGCTTCCTTTACCTCTTTGTAGGCCTTGTGAAAATCCAAGTACCAGTCCAATCGATGAAGAACTTGGTGCACTAGAGTGTCAGATAATCAGTCTCATGATACTCAGTCCCTGTATTTGCATGAAACATGCTGGGCACAGCCGTAACGATCTGTCTTCATATGTCCGGAAACATGTCAGTATTTTGGAGGCAATGGAGCAGGCATATGGCAAGTTATAAAACAATCCTCACACCGCTCTACTTTCTGTTCACAAACTGATATTACAACAAATAGACGGAAGATGTCCTCAGATGTCAATAATTTAAGAACTTCATTCCTTAGGGTGCGCTTACACATGCAGCTTTATTGATGACGCTTTTCGATTCATGATGAGTCAGAAAAGAGTCGACAGACAATGGAAGCAAATGCATGCTTTCAATAATCGTGCTTCGAGGGTCACCAGACAATAGCAATTTAATGAATGCTGATAAAGAGAAATGCATGGACCTCATCAGCCTATTATCCTGTGATTGTCAGTAAATAGTGGCAGCTGAAGTTCCACCTGTAAGCGTGCAGACAGCTGTAGCAGCAGACACTGAGTTCGCCCTGACTCATCGCTACGGTTAGAAGGACCGACACTAGCTAACGATATCCAGGAAGACGAACAAGCTGAGAGTGCACACCAGCCGAGTGGACTTACCTCGAGCGTCTTCTCTTTCTCCATGGTGATCTGTTGAGAGAATTTGTTAGACAGCTCATCAGATCGAGCACGCCATTCAGTCTTCAACTGATCAAGTTCACGAGTACGATCCGACAGTGTCTGAAAAACATAGCAATGAAAGAATTATCGACAACATTCACTCACAATGACCTTTACTTTCTGCGAGTCGTTGAGCATCTTCGTGAGAGAGCTCTTCGTTGATTCAAAGTCCGCAGAAATCGTTTTCTTCTCCAACTGAAAGAATGAAACGATAGATGTGTAGTAAAACGAAACTAAATTCTTTTCCTAGCCTTTCTTAACCCTCCCACGATAAATACTGTCGTAGAGACATCACAGGCGGAGAGGGGTAAATAATTCTCCATGTTACTCTCATTATGATTTTCAACATTATGCTACCTTCATTATCAACAATTCATTTCGAAGTGATAACTTAGAAATATATTTCAGATCTCTGAGCAATGAGAAACAGATTTCATATTTACCAGGACATTCTTGAGACAGTGAGCGAGATAATCCTTCACATCTCGATCTGTCCCAGGGACAAATTTGAGAGACAAATGAGTGAGATGTTTGAATGGATTCGTTTCTATCACATTCAATGTCCATGATTCCAAGCTTCGTTCTCGAGCTCCGACGAATTGAAGGATGTATCTGAAAGGCATTTTATCATCATCGAATATACACGAGGCAGCAGAAGAGGATGTGAACTAGGGAGGATTACAGAGGCTTCATCGGCTCATCCGAGAGTGGAGTTTTGGTGACAACAATTCTGTAACAAATCACCTGAACATTGTTTTCGCAAGTTACAATTTGAAACAGTATTTCCAGATTGAACAGCCGAGCTTCGTCAGCTTAGAAACTGCTTGTTTACCTTGCCTCGGACAAAAAACGAGAATGTATAGCAGATTATTTAGACTGCACCGGCATATTTCGGATATCGAAAACTTCGCTTACTACACAATGAATTGAGTCATTCCAAAACTACACAGTGAGGAAAACAAATGGAATCTTCACAATATCTCACCGAGGGTTGAGATTGGTTTCTTCTCCATGACACAGTTCCAGCAAATCAACAAATTTCTGTGGAAATGCTCCGAAATCCACCAATAAGCCTTGCTGGATCTTGAGACTGAAACAAAAGAACGACAAGAAGGTATACAGTGCTGTGCAGCAAATTTGCCCACCCTGCTAATTTTGGAGGAGTGCACTTCCTCTGGAGGTGGCTAAACACGCTTTTAGTTCTTCCGAGACTACAACGTTCATTCAATGGTAATTTGTATTGATAAATGTGCAATCAATATATTCGTACTTTTTTACAAATTTGATAGGGTGGGCAATTTTGCTGCACAACATTGTATAATCTTAACAATCAGCAAGGTAATTAGTACCCACGACGCTGTCAATAACACGAAGTTCAAAGGTTTGTAATACAGTAGATCAAAATGTCCAATTTATACGCTACAATGGGAACCGTTGTTCATTTCACATAGTACAGGGTGACTCGAAAAAAGTATTTTCTAGTTCTTCTAGTGCATTGCTTACGAGCAATCAATAGGACAGATGAATGTCGCATTATATCATGGATTTTTAGGGCAGAAATAGCAGACATGGACGAAGCGTTAGCAGCCGAGATTGCCTGATATTTCTGTCCGCAAAATCCATGATATAATGCTATTGTATGTAACTCTTGAGAAGTCTATGAATATTGCAATTATTGATCACTGCTAGTAACAGATAATGGATAGATGAAGAAATCTTTGATTGATTTTTATTGAAATCTATGAACGTTTGCTCTCTCAATATTTAATTCATGAAAAGCTTGAAAGTCTATGAATGTTTGCAAATGTGGATAGATTTGAAATTCAGATTTCTATCTAAAGATGATTTGAAATATGAGTTTACCAATTCATTCATTAATGGATTCTGAAGCTGGAGTGACGGACGACGGTTCATGGCTATCTGGTGCGGTGAGAATTCTATGTGAAATTGGCCGGCATATGATGGTACAATTAGCATTGTATTTCACTCTCGATGGCTTTGGAGGTCATAGAAATAATTGAAATGAGTTTGAAATGCATTATTGCCCGGCATTCGAGGGTATACAATGTACCATCATATGCCCGCCAATTTCACATAGAATTCTCATCGCGCCAGATAGTCATGAACCGTCGTCCGTCACTCCAGCTTCAGAATCCATTAATGAATGAATTGGTAAACTCATATTTCAAATCATCTTTAGATAGAAATCTGAATTTCAAATCTATCCACATTTGCAAACATTCATAGACTTTCAAACTTTTCATGAATTAAATATTGGGAGAGCAAACGTTCATAGATTTCAATAAAAGTCAATCAACGATTTCTTCATCTATCCATTATCTGTTACTAACAGAGATCAATAATTGCAATATTCATAGACTTCTCAAGAGTTACATACAATAGCATTATATCATGGATTTTGCGGACAGAAATATCAGGCAATCTCGGCTGCTAACGCTTCGTCCATGTCTGCTATTTCTGCCCTGAAAATCCATGATATAATGCTACATTGTGTGTTGCTCTCAAGAAGTCTATGAATATCGCAATTCTTGATTACAGTTAGTCACAGATAATGGAGAGATGAAGAAATCTTGATATGATTAACTCTTATTGAAGAACTCTTATGACACAAGAACTTTTTACGTGTAGAAATGTGCTGCATCGCAATGCTGGATATTGAAGGCCACGAACTTCATGCTCGGACGAAAAAACAAAGAAGCAGCGCTCAGGAAATCTCCAAAGAAATCAATTCGTCGAGCGAGTGCTGAGATGAATTTGAGTTACTCGGATATTAGCCGTATTCTTGATCAGTCCGGCTTTACACCCTACGGAATGAATATTCCATTCCCTACAGCCAGATGACATGGATAAAAGATAAGAATTTTGTGTATGGGGTCTTGAAATGATCCTTTAGAACGATTTTCAATTAGAAAGTCATCTTTCAACTTCATGGGAGAGTCAATAGGTATAGCTGTCGTATCTGGGAAACGGAAGAGCCTTCTGAGTATCACGAGGAGCCTCTGCACTCCGATAATGTTGTCGAATGGTTGGCAATGTGGTTACTGGTCAAGTGACCTAATTGATCCATTCTTCCTTCCCAACAGCGTTACTGGTCAATCTTACCTCGAGATGCTGAGGACTTTCTGCTGGCCGAAAGTCTCAAGTTTGGATAATCTGAAAGCTTTTTGGTTTATCCAAGTGACTTTTCTCTCGACTATTTTTGGTACAAAAGCTGATCAGTTAATCTTTTAGGATGCTGCACCACCACACTTGTCCCACACTGTGCGCTGTTGGCTGGACGAACATTTTCCCATCAGATGGATCGGTCGTCGTGTTGCAATGGAGTGCCCCCCTAGATCCTCCGACTTCTTCGCATGGGGTTATCTTAAACATATAGTTTACGCAACGATGTCAAGAAATAACAATGATCTCAAGGGGAAAATTCGGCGGGTTGCTCAGATTATTATTATTAACACTGGTCTCCTCGCAAAAGTGATGCTAAGTTTTCGTCATCTTTCTGTTTGCCACAATGACCAGCTGGAAAGTGTCATTTAACTGACACTTGATGATGGTCGAATTCGTACAACTACATTTCACCCGATTTGTAGAATACAGACGTCTTTTGGAGTAACATTAGTTTATTTTTCTTGATATCTTTGAGAAAAAATGCATATGATGCAGCTTATTACATGCTACTTATTATCAAAATTGACTGTCATATTTAGTAACAGCATACCCTGACCATTCTCATGGTACATAGTGCTTCACACAAAACGCCATATGAAATCAGAGTTAAGTGTTTAAAAAAAATACTTTTTTGAATCACCCTGTACAATGTAATAAGCAACAAAAATCACAAAATAATTTTTGTTTCAAAATGAATCGTTATCCTTCGAAATTCAGCCTAGTGATGAACAACAACCAGGGAAAATTACAGCGCATAAGCAACTTGATGAAAGTGGAAGGCCAATGAGGAAGCTGAATAAGCAGCTGAAGCACACGTCCTCTATAGGCCTACAATGAGTTATCTCAATGAAATTTCAATAGAACGGACATTTCATTAGATTTGGACTGGGGCAAGAATTAGAATTTTATGAAAATTCGATGCAAACGGACCACTAAGAATCTCTAATGTCCGGATAAATCGTTCTAGCTTTCTCAAAGTCATAACTGCATTTCTTTCGCCCAACATTTTCATTAACGGCTTTGTATATTACCTAAGTTTGGTACATTGAATGCGGTGCGGTGATTGGTTGAGTTCACTTGTAGCATCTAAATAATTTTGAATACAAGTACGGTATTCAAAGATTTAGTCAAATGGTAGAACCAGGTATGAAAAAATATTTATTGATAGCTATGACAGCATTAGTGTGGCTGCATTTTCTTATTTTTATAATTTCTCTGATAATTGTGAGCTGATCCTATTGAAACGCCTCGAAGAAGCCTTAACGTCATTACTACCGTACTGGTTCCTGGATAGTGCTAACATAGACATCAAATGAAGCTTCTAGTCAGGACCCCTTCCTGGCGACTTCCAGTGACACTCGGGACTCGACTTCTTAAGCATAAGATCGCTAGGCCAGACACTTTAACACTATGCCAGGAGGACTACCTTAAGATTTAACTTTAAAGTTGTATAAGTTTGATACACCTAAATAGAATGAGAATTGAGTCTTTTGAATTGAATTTACTATTGTCTGAAGAACATCTCAAGTCAATTATTCATCTGGCCAAGAAACAAGAACTTACTGTTGAAAATCCTCTTCGCTGAGATGCAAGGAGTACAAGAAAAATAGGTCTTCATCATCGGTCAACCGAACAACCAGTTCCTGAAAGAACATGAGAAATTAAACAATTAGAACTTTACTTTCATCAACGGGACGCAGGGTTGCGACAATGGTAATGAAGCCGTCTCATTACCACATGTGGTAATTACCACTCATGCCAATAAAGTCTGTACTGACTGCTGTTTAGCATGAGAAAGTTATCAGGACAGTGGATGGAGATCAGGAATGGGTACGTGTCTAGAGCGTGGTAGCCTACGTTTGAGCAGTCGAACGGAAAAGTGAGAAACTTTTGAGGCGGAGCAAGAGCGGGACTAAGTCTGGGATTTGAGAGGACAGGCAATTTTCCGACCTTTCTAGATGACTGATATCAATGTTGGTTCTATTCCTATTCGACTCTCATTGCGAGTTCCTAAGCGAATCTTCGGGTTTCTCAAACCTTTTGGCTCCATTTTCTAATGGACGAACTCAGTCTACAGCGATCACATTGACACTTCGAACAATAGGATGGCAATAGGATTGCTTCATTCGATTAAATATATATGTCCAGGAAAAAAGCCATTCAATTTTTGAACCAAGTAGGTCAAACCTATACATATATTATGAATAGATATGATCAAAGGAGTACCTCTATAACTCAAAATCCTTACCGGAACGCGATTTCTCACCCTTAAGCATAATAAGAGTCATTGCTCTATGTAAAACAAAACTAAGTCTCACCCTATGCTAACTAGCTGGAGCTTTATTAGTATATACACGTATCATTTTGATATTTGATGTGTAGGCTGATTTTAATAAAAGATCATCACAAACATCCAAATATGCGGTGACCGTTAATGTATAACGCACCGGCAGATGCAACTGATGTTTTAGAGTCGATCTGAGTGAAGCGGTGAAAGCTTATAAAAATTAAGCCATTAGATCACATTTTAACCCTCAGAGACCTGATAGGAGTCTAGTGGACCACCGCTCGTTATCTACCATACTTCTAGCAACCAAGCGGAAATGAAAAATTGCATGGAGAATCATGTTATAAATTAGGAGTTTACATAGGCATGAAACATAGACATATTTTCAAGCAAAAAAGTAAATTAAAAAAATAGGACTCGAGGTCTCTCAGGGTAAAGTCAAAAGCTATGGTAGGCTACCTTTCGGGATTATATTTAAGACCTTGTAATTGTAAAATTACTTCTTTACAGACGATCTCTCGATTGAGTACTCCTCTGAAATATTGGAGGTACATCGACACAAAAATTAGTGGAACCTCTGATGGAGCGATGGGTGATTTCGCATCTTTGATGAAAAAGATTCATGTTTTGCCTCCTTCGATGAAAATATTCTCAATGGGCCACATCCACACCGATTTGAGGAATCGGTTAAGTAAAGACACGCTAAAAAAGCTAACAAAAGTGCATCGTGCATTGGTTCAGCCAGATGAATAACTCCCGGTATGAATTTCCAACTTGTTTGTCCCTAATTGATACAAACTCTTTTAATGATTTGTTTTCATCCCATCCGTTCACTTGATTAGATTGAGCCACATGAAATTTACTCACGTAAGTACTTTTGATGAGCCTGTTCGTGCTACAACAGTTGTTAGTTTTTGATATTGATGTTATTTTTGAATTCTGATTATAACTTACATATTTCTCTATAACTGACTTTTAAAACGACGGAAATTTAACTTTTAAAATAAATTTTCTATTCATTCAAATTGGCAATATCGAGAATCTCTTATATCTAAGCGTGTAAGTCACTGCAAAGATCTTGACAAAAAATCACCACCGTCCAAGGAGGTTCCTAAACATTTATGTTAGCTATCGGCAAGTCTATGTCATTAGTTATCACTACTGATTATATGCTTGTATGCATACACCTATATCAATATAATTAATGGAAGTCTACCACATTTTTTTAATATAATTCCAAAATCACGTGAAAAAATTGCACCGATCAAAATCTTATCAACTTGAAAGAACGGAATACTTTATGCAAAAGCGTCAAGAAAAACTGCTGGTAATTAATCGCGAAAAGTGAATGTACCAGTCTATTACTTTCACTTAGATTCATCACCCACTGACTGGCACTTGAGATTTTGCCGAGGTTGAATCCGAGTTCACTGGGCGGGACGACAGGTTCTACCAAAATTAAACCCAAAGATTTTAGCTATAATATTACCGGTAATCTCATATAACTCGATGCCCGTACTCTGTTCTTGAATGACACCAAAGGACAATTAATTTGAATAAGTGACTTAGTGACTTGATTGTTTTCAGTTTCATAATCAAAATATTACCCACGCAAATTAATACCTTCTTCATGTGTGATAACTGATAAGATGTTCAATAGCATATTCAAAAAAAACTGCTGGTAATTACTATGCTAAAAACAGTTCTTCATTACCGACCTCTGGTGCAACCCTGACGGTAAGCGACAGAAATGTCACCACAAGAAGTTCAGTAGCAGCCGAATAAATAAGAAATTCAGATATTTCTGAGCTCCAAGTGAGAAGTCAGCGGTCGTCGAAAATTTACCCCCAATACGACACGAGCACGACTGCACTCCTTCAACACGTTCACTGCCGACGAGTTAACTCGTCGCTACAACATTACAGTCTATCTTCTCTGTCACATTTTGTAATACAAATTTCTCATTGTTATGTTTTTCAAGGCTGGTATACACGTCACTAACACGAGCATTTTCATTTCGGTGGAAGGTTGCTACGATGGTCATGTATGACATGTACATTATCGAGAAAATGTCAATTTAATCAGGCCGATTTTATTCGGACACAGGCAGAGGACAGTCCATTTCCTCAATATCAAAAAAGCATACTGATAAAATTTGCATATAACATGTGTGCTACATTTTGTTCGTGATGAAGAAGATGATCATTTATTGGAAGAACTCGATAATATTGTTTCTTGATCACAAGGACTGATTTTGACAGCAAAAAAAAGAAATTAATGAACTTTCAGACAAAAAGATCACTCTCATTATCCCCATAAGAAGATCCTCACTCCAGCTGGGTTATTCAAGTTGTACCCTCAATTAAATTTTTAGACCTTACAATTGATTGCGACTTGTCATAAAATACTCATGCCTGCAACATCCCATGGAAAATTTAAAAGGGAGTCGACGTGCTGTATTTCCCTCGTCAAATAAAAGCACCTAAGACCGTGTTCTGTACCATGATATGATCAATTGCGAGCTATGGATACCCTGCCTGGTGTAACATCAATAAATGCTGTATGATAAAGCTAATCAAGTTTGAAGATCGTTTGTGCAGAATATTTGACTTACCTTGCAAAAAGAAATGTATTGAATTTTGTGATGGCCTAGATGTGAGTTTATCAAAGATAGCATTGTGATCTTCTCATCCTTTGAACTCCATTTATAATAACGAGTCAAGATATTCCAGTCGACAAGGGAATCAAAGCAGGAGAGTGAAATCCAAGACATCTCGATATGGCTGCCCTTACATTAAATTTCTTGTAAAACAGATGTACGAGGGGTGATTGATAAATTCGCGGCCTGACATAGAAAGCTTTGATACAATGGATACAATGGTACAATTGATACAATGGAATGTGATGACCATAGAAATTGACAACAATAAAACCTCTAGAATGGAAATTAAGCTTCATGCAATGCACAATAACGGCACATAAATCGCACGCATTTTCACTTAGATGCACCTGCCAACGTCTGTATCATTGGGTTAGAATCAGTCACATGAGTAAATCGAAGCTTTTAATTGGCTCTTCATGCCCCAACTTAGTTCCCTCGGATGTACCGCGACCTTGAGTCAATTTCCATTCTAGCGAACTTCAGATAAACAGTTTATTTCTATGGTGCTGACGGCGCATGACGAGTGATCAGTCGATCCGGTGCATAGAAATAAACTGTTTATCTGAAGTTCGCTAGAATGGAAATTGACTCAAGGTCGCGGCACATCCGAGGGAACTAAGTTGGGGCATGAAGAACCAATTAAAACCTTCAATTTGCTCATGTGACTGATTCTAACCCAATGATGCAGACGTTGGCAGGTGCATCTAAGTGAAAATGCGCGCGATTTATGTGCCGTTATTGTGCATTGCATGAAGCTTAATTTCCATTCTAGAGGTTTTATTGTTGTCAATTTCTATGATCCGGTGAACTGTTGGTAAACCACAGCTACTTAACTTCAGTTACTAACTTATCAGTCAGTTAGTCAGATAAGTGTAGCGTAAGATGGATCACGTTTCAAATCGAGCTGTCATTCGTTATCTCGGCTTGAAAGGACTCACACCAAAGGATATTCATGATGATATGGTTGGAACACTTGGTGAGAAAGCTCCGTCCTACACCACAGTCAAGAAGTGGGCTTCAGAATTCAAGCAAGGAAGAGAGAGCTTGGAAGATGATCCCCGTTGTGGAAGACCAGTGACAGTGAGCACAGAAGATGTGATCGATCATGTTCAAAAGATTATTCTTGATGATCGCCGTGCAACCGAGCGAAAGATTGCCTTCGAACTGAAGATTTCACAAGAGCGTGTCCATAACATAATCCATCATGAACTTGGCATGAACAAAGTTTCCGCTCGATGGGTGCCATGACTGCTCACACCGGAGAACAAACGAGCCCGCTTTCTCATCTCAAGGGACAACTTGGCGCTGTTCGTAAGAGATCCTGAAAATTTCATGGAGCGGTTCATTACGATGGATGAGACTTGGGTTCACCACTATCAGCCAGAATCGAAAGAACAATCGAAACAATGGAAGCATCCAGGATCACCAACTCCGCGGAAAGCCAAGGTCACCAGGTCCGCGGGAAAGGTCATGGCCTCCATTTTTTGGGATTCGAAGGGAGTTTTGTTGTTGGACTTCCTAGAGACTGGTCGGACAATTACTGGCGAGTACTACACTCATTTGTTGCAGCAGTTACGAGTGCAGATCAAGATCAAGCGGAGAGGGAAGCTCACGAAAGGCGTGCTCTTCCATCAAGACAATGCGCTTGCTCACACCTCCGCTACCGCCATGTCTGCCATCCAAGGTTGTGGGTTTGACATCATTTCCCATCCACCCTATTTTCCTGATCTGGCACCATCAGACTTTCATCTCTTCCCAAAAATGAAATTGGAGCTCAGTGGTCAGCACTTCGCATCCAACAGTGACGTCATGGAGGCCGTTGAGGAGTATCTGGACTCCAAAGACTCACACTTCTATGAGCAAGGGATCCGCGCACTGCAGCACCGTTGGGCTAAGTGCGTTGATTGTAGGGGCGATTATGTCGAAAAATAAATATGTATCGTATGCGAAATATGCTTTTTTCTATATCGGGCCGCGAACTTTTCAATCACCCCTCGTATTATTTTTCATTGTGTAAACTGTACTGATGCCATGTCCGAATGCATTATGACATGCAAATAAAGCAGCCATTATTATTATATTAACACAGATCAACCCTGAAAGCCTAGTCACATATCTTTAAATCTTATATGAGTTACATTTACATTTCTAAATTGATCTCCGTTATTTAATGTGTGTAGTGTGGATGAAACATGACCAGAAATTCATCCATGGATATTACCAATACATGCACAAGTGTAGGTACATACATCTATACATACAAAGTGCATTGTAGTGCATACCGGTGCATGCAAGGATTGGCAAGCTTGATTATGAGATGGATGCTTCGACAGTGTGTACATGGCTTATACATGAGCCTGCAGGTTGTCGAACATGTAACTATGCATTTTCACCTAAAGCAACAACAAATACATTTTGTTGATTGTCATACATTTTATCGATAGCAGCTTATGTGGAATCTATTGGTGTAATACATGTACATGCAAATGAATGTTATTCTTGCACAGATGCCCGACTATCTTAGTGAGAATCATTTGATATGATGGTTACTTCTGACAACCGTGACCTGAGAAAGCGCTTATATATGGTTAGGTTAGAATTGGATAATGAGGCTAGAGACATACTATCGAATCGCAAAATTATTGAGCAGTTAGAATTAACGTGCAATTACGAGATTGGGCCAAGGGCGAGTTTACTCGTCATTGGCGATGGAGACGGGTGGCTTGCTTCCATTGCCAATGACGAGTGAATTCGTACCTTTCAAATTCAAACAAATCATTTGATTTCGTAATTATCAAATCCAAATCAATATTTTAGGGATATTTTCAATCGGTGTGACGCAATACTTTTCCTTGATAATTGGTGTTCCAAAAGGTACTTATCCACGGCAGCGAACGAAGTTCTAAAACGGCCTAAAACCGCCTACATTCAACCTGAACACGACTGCACTCCTTTAACACGGCACGACACGAAGCGGTTGTGGTAAGATGTCATCTTCTTATAGGGACCGCTCACGCTTCAGGCCTGTAGGTCAAGTTTTGTCTCGTGCACTTGCAAAGCGAATGAAGCAAACACAGAGCAAATGGTCAAAACAAAGCTTCCTTTCCGCAACTTCGATTCTCCGATACATTGACCAACATTTGACGGCCACTTCTAACCGAAAAATTGGGATAAATGGAAATACTTCTGATCACCGAATTAGCGGTATTTCTAACCTATAGAGATATCCAATCCCTTCCAACGACATGGTGGACATTAAACACTGCACATCGCTTAGAGTTGATGATAGAAGTAGAACAATCCTCTTACCTTCTGTTGCATTGGAGAAGATTGAAATTGATTCTCTACGGTGATGCAAACCGTCGATTTCCTGAAAACAAAGATTTACTCATTTAACTTGACGGCACAATGTCTAAACTGAAATAACAGCTGCTTAGAATTCACTCATTGAGCTATTATAGGTAGGATGCAAATTCGACATCATCTTGCATCCAGAGAAATCGGCTTCAACCAGACAATCGACACTGACATTGTTCGATTGCATTCTCATAGAATTATTTGTACGAATGGATTCCGCCAATTCAAACATTCAATGAAAACTGATTATCCCGCCACATCCCGTTTACCGCAAGTTCATATTTCCTCACTATCTCATGATATTCGTCATCCATGCTTTTTGTTGTCCACCAAGTGATTTATTTTGAACAAAAAGAATAATCTGTATTCATTTTTAACCAGAAGTTAGAGTGATTAGAGTACTTCTGTAAACCAATCAATGATTTAAGAATTTCATTTAACGGTTATTTATGTTGTGTAAAAGCATGAAACATGACTGATGCCTCCATGAATCCCTCTGAGTGAATATACTAGTATGCTAACTCTCCAATATACTTTGATGACATGAGGAGTCAAAGGGATGTATTTTTAAAATGAGAATAACTTAATGAGCGATCAATGAATTTTTTTACAGAACTCTTCATTGTTTTCATCATCGTATTCATATTTACAGAGAAGAGTTACAGATCAAAGGTCTTATGTTCTTGGGACTGTTCAGACTTACTATTTTGACTCAACCCACTGATAATTCCTGAATAAAAGTACGTAGAAAAGCACCGAGTTACATTGTTGAAGACTTTTCAAGACATTTTGGCATGAATGAAAATGTCAAGTGAATCTAACAGCTTATCAAAAGTTGAATTAAGTTGAAATTGGGCAAGTATGCTGTATTGCACATTCGAAGAACTTGTTTTCTTGAGAATCACACTATAGAATTTTCAATCATGATGCAAAAGTGTGTTGTATGTTCCCAACAGTGAGAGTAAGATCATTAAGTCTAAAGCATTAGATGCGTTGCGCAACAGTTTTGCCATAAATCATGTTCGCACATTGGGCCACATTTTTTTACACATTTGCTCCAGTTTAAAATGTCAACTATGATAAAACTGATGGCTAGATCATGTTGTCATAGCTAGAATGTTCAATTTCACGTTGATATCGTGCTTCAAAAAAATCCTTTGTTGGATCTATTGACCACAATAGTAATGGCCACTTCAGACACAAATAAATACCAAATTCATCTGGGTAAAGCATGTCTGATGCCCTTTCTTTACTTCATTGTAGGTTCTTGTGACTGTGATTTCTTTGCACGCTTAGCGCCATGAGCATGTTAGGGTGCATAAATTAATCAATATATGTAGTTTACAGTTCTGTTCAAAATTGAATTTCAATTTCAATACAAAATCTTCTTTAGAAAATAAGTCGAATTACAGTGAAACGATTTATGAAGCCTGTATTATATGGTCTGTAAGGTAAATATTAATTGGGATTAGAAAGTAAATGTGTCTCACCTGTCATCCTTATCGGGAGCTTTCAATGAGATAAGTAGATGTTTGTTATAAACACAATCTGACATCCTGTTCTGAAAAACAGTGAACTGTATTAACTGAAAATTATTGTGATTTAAGCCTAGGTACATTTAAAAATTACGTACAATTCAAGTAGACTAATGGCGACATCTCTAGGCTGTCACTCTTATCAAAAATAAAAATCGGAAAGTTAAATCGGAATGGGCCCCTAAAAAGGGTAGCCGTGCACCCCCCCCCCCAGAAAGAATCTTACGTACGATCATTCGATAGTTTTGAAAGCGTTCAGGCAGAAATTGGGTCTGTTCTTATAAAGATGTTTCTGAATCCTCAGTCACCAAGTAACTAGGTGGTATGAAATTATTACTGATGCTTTTTCGATCATCAGTTTTAACAGGGTGCACTACGAATTGGTGTTCAGCTGTTCGACGTTTGGAAGGCTGATTCACCAGACCGGTCTGGTCACAGCAAATATCTTTATACAAAATCCATGGATCAGCGCGGTGTAATTGTTTGGGCAGGCATTTCCTTAAGCCATTTTCTTTGGAAAAGCTATTTTTCTTTCAAGAAACTGAGAATGTGTGATAAAATCTTCCTTTCCATGCTGTATAAAAAGAGACCGAATTGGAGTATCTTCATGCAGGATGCAATGCCAGCGTACTACTACAGATTTGAAAGGGCCCCTTCGCAGTACCGAAAGGACCCACTCACGATCTTAAAGTGCCATTGCACAATTTCAAGAGGGTCCCTCCACATTCTTAAGGAGTCCTTCACAATCTCAATAGGGCCCCCTTCACGCAGTCTCAAAAGGGCACCTCGCAATCCTAAAGGGCCCCATCACAATCTCAATGGTCCCCTTCCGAATCTCAAAAAGGCCCATTCACATGCTTGAAGGGCTCTTTACAATCTCAAAAAGGCCACCCTCACGATCTGAAGGGAGCTCCTTCGGGGTCTCAAAAGGGCCCCTCGCGATCTCAAAGGGTCCCTTCGCAGTTTCAAAAGGGCACCTCGCGATCTTAAAGGGCCCCTTCGAAGTATCAAAATGGCCCCTTCACAATCTTAAAAGGTTCACTCGCAATCTCAAAAGGACTCCCTTCAAAATCTAAAATAGTTTAAAATCTAAATTATTTGTTCCTTGGCAAAACATTTTCTCACTACTTACTTTATTCTAAAAAACTGGAAATCCGGTTTAAACCGGGAAGAGTGGCAGCCCTGTATAAATATCATCAAATTTTAATAGGCTGCCAGCCAATCCCACACTCTTGAAATGTTTTATTTGACCGTCGAATAGTAATGCGTTGTGCGTCAAGAAATACATACGTGTATATCGCGGTTAACCAGTTAAAGATATGCATCCAGGCCTTATTTCTGCACCTATGGTATAGTCTAGCAAAATTTACTTGTTTGTTATCTAGAACGGGTTTTATTTATTTTCTGCCTTTCTGGCATAGTTGTGGCCGGAGAAAATCAAATAACAAAATCTTAATCGCTAGCAGCTCCAGATGGTTCCATATACGTATTAGCGACCCCATTTTGGGTCGCGATCCCGATATTCGGAAGCCGTGGTCCATACGTAAGTCCCATTAGCTTAGGTGGCCTTCTTGTCACGATTTACTGTGAGATTTTGGAACTCATCACTTAGCTTGGCCATTGATTTTTATTCAAAATACCAACAAAATTCTTATGCACGTATCTCAACTTGGTGTGGATGAAGGCGTATAAGCAAACCACAGTGTTAAGTTGTGCTATTCTCGCTCAAATTTGTTTTATGGCTCAAACAGTTGTGTACCTGTAAAATATCTTACAACTTATGAAATTGATAACGTGAATATAAATGATCATTCAGATATGACGTTTTTGGTATGCAAAATTCGCAACTTTAATTGTATCATTAAAGGCTGCATAATTTGCCAATTTGACATATTATGAGTCTGTCGAGAAATCGCATGTAGGCACATAAAGAAATACAAAAAACAAAAGCAATTTTTTGCCGATCGCTATCGATTGATTGCGAGTTTGTACTAGCATGTAAAATATATTCTAAACATATTCTTAATTGATTTATTGTCAACCCAACGACTTCTACGTGAATAGCTACAAAACTATGTCCTTAACGATTTCACCATAAGCGACGCGTCGACGACTGTGGGATCCGTCGATCCCATCCATCTAATATATTTCTAGGATAAAGATCAGTCCGGGGATATTCATGAATCAGTCATGGATGGACTATTATTATGTAGAATTCTATGGTTGAGTGGCATGCATTAAGTTGTCATTCAATGTACTTTAGTTTTTGAATTTCATATCTATTGCTGTAGAGAAATATACTCTTTATCAGACAGCCCTAAAGGCAGGTTCTTATCCGGAGTCCATGATAAGGGACATCAAAGACGGCATCTGGAAAGTAACCGGGATCACCGTAGATCAAGGGGTAAAACACAACATAAACATGACCTCAAAGATATCATTGACAGTCATATGGAAGCGAAGCAAATTTATGAAGTCATGAATAGTTGATGGATTTCGTCGGGAGGTTCATAATATGAGAAAAACAATACTTTGTCGTCAGTCTCTCCGAAATACTTTTTTCCAATATGCGAGTGTTTTGAATAAAAAGGCAGATGTTATGCGCCAGTCGTTTCGCGTACCAGCCGCTTTCTCCATGGGAAAAATCTATTAAAATTTTACAAATCGAGTATTATAAGAATTGCTAAAAGCATGATGCCAGTTCGTGACGACGATTTAGAGCCGGCTTCATTTGTGCAATCAATTATGATTCGCTGATGCTGGTTTTGACAGGGCAATCTAAAATTCGCAGTATGCTGACGTCAAAGTCTTCAATATTGTTCGCGGCACATTTCAAGCAGTGATCAGCCAAGGCACTTGCTGTGTCTCCATTCACGATGCTTCTGTGATGTTCATTAAATCTCAACCGAAATGGGCGTGAAGATTTACCTATGTAACTAGAAGAATAAAAATGACAAATAAACTGATAAACTACAAAACGAAAATTGCAATTAATATAATTAGGTAGTTTACTACAAAGAAAACAATTATCGTGTTTATTATTCCTATCCTTACTGCGAAATAAATGACATAATCTTTTGTTGCGTTCAAATTACGATCTTCAAATTTATCGCTCCAACGCATTTGAAGATCGTAATTTGAATGATCAAAACGTTATCATTCCGTTTGACCGTAATAGAGTCAACTTACCGCCCCGTATGGATCCCGATAAAGAAAAGAGACTCGAACTCTTTAAATTTGAAGTATTAAACGTTGTTGAAAAAGAAATCGCAGTAACGAAGAATTTTGTAAAAGACAATCTTGCGGTTATACCTACTGATAAGACTAAAAAATTATGTATAACTAACAAAAATAATTATGCAGAGTGGTCTGAGTCTATACTTAATGATTCTTGTAACTACGAAGTTCGCAAGCACTCTAAAGTAAAGGCCATTGAGAACCAAGTCAATAAAGTGATCAACTCAATTTTTAAAAATAAGCTCTCCAAAAGTAATTTAGAGAAATTGCGTGTGACAGGTAGTCAACCTGCTAATTTCTACACACTAGAAAAAGATCATAAAGATTTGAAAGACTCGGCTTAACAGATGCGCCCGATTGCATCTTCGATAAATACCCCCACAAACAAAATTGATTGGTGCTGTAGTAGGCTTTTGAACCAACTTGTTGAGTTTGTCCCCGTACACCTCAAAAGCTCTCATCAGTTAGTTGATATTCTCGATCACTTAAATAGTTCTAATAATTTTGCGAATCATATCTTCATATCGTTAGATGTCAAGAATCTATATCCGTCGATTCCATTGAGGTATGGTTTAGAGGTCGTTAAGGAGTTTTGCATAAACCACTGGGATTTAATTGATAATTTAAATGTAACCGTTGATGATCTCATACGTATGCTTAACTTTATGTCTCAGAACTACGAAATAGCTTTCAACGAAAAAATATATTTACAAAAGAAAGGCTTCCCTATGGGAGCTCAATATGCTCCGGCCTTCGCTATCATCTTCATGCATAGCATTGAAACCAAAGCCTTAGGTATCCTTAAAGATAAGTGTGATATTGCCCCCACCGTCTATAAACGTTACATTGGTGACGTCATCACGGACCCGTTTAGCTGTAATTTTGACTTCGATGTTATCACCAATGTCTTTAACTCAGTAAATAAAGATATTAAGTTTACGATCGATGTCCCTGAGAGTAACTACTTGAACTATCTAGATTTGACAATATGGATTAATATCAAAATTCATTTTTGTCATTATCGAAAAGAAATAGCGTCTGTTTGCACCCTTACTAAAGATAGTTGGGTCCCCAATCATGTAAAGAGGAACTTCATTGTTGAAGCTTCAAGTGGAACTTCACTTTTGACAGCATCGATAAGAGAAGTAGCTCCAACTCTCTTAGCGTCGAAGCTAAAGCCAAAACTAAATCTCGTCTCAAGCGTAATGGTTTTTCAGATAGAGATTTCGTTATTAATAAACGCTCGCGTACATCAAAAGCTAGTAATGAAAATAAAGTTGTTTTAAATATCGATTTCAATAGTGATAGTTGATCTCGTAAAATTAATTATCTCATTCGCAAACATAAACTTAACATTAGATTAGTAAATAAATGCAACAAAAGATTATGTCATTTATTTCGCAGTAAGGATAGGAATAATAAACACGATAATTGTTTTCTTTGTAGTAAACTACCTAATTATATAAATTGCAATTTTCGTTTTGTAGTTTATCAGTTTATTTGTCATTTTTATTCTTCTAGTTACATAGGTAAATCTTCACGCCCATTTCGGTTGAGATTTAATGAACATCACAGAAGCATCGTGAATGGAGACACAGCAAGTGCCTTGGCTGATCACTGCTTGAAATGTGCCGCGAACAATATTGAAGACTTTGACGTCAGCATACTGCGAATTTTAGATTGCCCTGTCAAAACCAGCATCAGCGAATCATAATTGATTGCACAAATGAAGCCGGCTCTAAATCGTCGTCACGAACTGGCATCATGCTTTTAGCAATTCTTATATATACTCGATTTGTAAAATTTTAATAGATTTTTCCCATGGAGAAAGCGGCTGGTACGCGAAACGACTGGCGCATAACATCTGCCTTTTTATTCAAAACACTCGCATATTGGAAAAAAGTATTTCGGAGAGACTAACGATAAATTATTGTTTTTCTCATAGAAGTCATGAATATTTCATCCATATGTTGTGCAAACTTATCGGTTATTTCAACCAAAATTCGAAGAAATTTTATAGCTGGGTGGGTTCAATAAAAGTCATGATAATAGCAGCTGAAATAAAGAAATGATGCTCGTTTAACTTAGTGGCAAAAAATCACAAAAAGCATTCCCGGGCTGCTTGAGGAATAATTGTCTATTTCGCTAAAATTTAAGGGAGATTCCCGGGTCCCAACAAAATCCCCCGGGCTCGGCCGCCACCCTAGGCATAGATTAGTGTTTAGTGCTGATTAAATCGGAAACTCAATGGAAAATATTGATTTGGCTACTCTAATTTCCACCCCTCTAATTTCTCTAGGCCCGGTCGCTTGAAATCGTTAATGAAATGTCACTGTGCAGCAAGTAGAACTCGTTCACATAGCTGAAGGAGTAGTGCAATTACAGAATAATCATATCACTAAATCATGCAATGAAACAGTGCTCGAACGTGTTCTGGAAAGAGGATGCGCTTCAAATATCATTAGATATGTGGAGCGGTTCTGTGCCCGGCGCTGGAGGTAGAACAACATATCCAATTTTCATCAAACGGCAGGCAGATAATTGAAAATTGTGATGCAAAACGCATGGTGCATGGACCATATATGGAACCTGTATGCGAAAACCATCCTCTGTGACAGCGAGTTATGGTCACTCTTTCATTCCATGAAAGGATGCTTGACCGAATGTAGATGCGTGCTTCAGTGGATGTGTGGTGGGCAACAGCAGAGGAAATCGAATGAAGGCATCAGAAAAAGCAGTGAGACTGTTGAACATCACTAATATCGAGAGAAGGCGGAGACTGTGTTAGCCAGGATACGTCAAAGACGAGAGTGGATGACAAAAGAGCAGGAAAAATAAGGATAATTGGAAATGTGGCAAAGCAAGAGAAAGTAGAAACCGCGTCATCCGCATCTTCTGAGACAAAGGCAAAAATATAATGAGATAGCTCCCATCGAGCTAGAAGACAATATGAAAAAGATTGGGCCAACGTAACCCGAAATCACACCGTGCTGTCATCTTGTCATTTAGAAGGCTCTCATCATCTCACGGCATGACTGATATCTGCATCAATACTACATAGCATTGGCTAAATTCATCAATCAAATGAAGGTGATTGAATATATCAACGATTTAATACACAACTGACAGAAATTGAAACAAGTTTTAAACAACAATGCCAGGTCAAGAAAAACATGATAATGGACGCGTATTTTACGTTGACATGATAATAATATAATAAAAAATTTAATCTTTAATGCTTAGTCAGTTTGATGCTTGGCATGGCGGTATAAATTAGAAAACACGATCAGCTTTCCATCATCAGAACGCCGAAACTTGATTTTGTCGAATATTTACAATACATTTCAAGTTGGAATGATAAAATGATACAGATTTAAAACACAGCTGGCCACGTTAATCAATTCAGCAAAATCCTTATAACCCAGTGAATAGAGTGAAACAGAGTAGCCAGTGGGCCTAAAATTCCTCTACAACGGTGGTTGTCTGCCTCTATGGAAAAATGACTTATACAGACATACGTCATCCACTAATTTTTCTACAGCTTTTGCATCGCAAAACATTCTGTCATGATGTCCTATAAATTGATTCACGCCTACAAAATTTGGTTCGGTATGGTTATCAAATTTAAGAACACATCACTTTAACGTGGCACTGGCCCTCCATTAAGTTGCGAATACGAAATGAGCTATGGAAATAAGGTTGCAAAGTTGCAAATCATTAGTTGCGTGAATTAAAATAATTGTTTGTAACACAATCCATTTTAAATACATATCACTGCAGCTGATTGCATTTTTCTACAGATGCACGCGTTTAGGCCTACGACGAGAGGGTTAATGGGCTTCACACAAATGACGCCTTTTTTCAGAAGATATTGCAGAAATTTTTCTATTCTCGTTGTCGAAGAACTATTTCTTTCCTAGCATGGCGCTTGTGTCATGACCTTGCCAAAGACTTCAACAAAAATAGTTAGATGACAAGAATATGTATATTCCCTAGCTGTATTTTCATGTTAATTGCGTAAGTTTTCTGCCACACAATCTTCAACACGAAGTTGTGCAATGAACAAGGTCTTAGTTGCAACTTTTACATAGCATTGCACTTTTCTTGACTGCTGCAACCTGAATGTCTGCCGGATCAGATCATTGTCGCAAAAGACTTTGTAGTGAAAGAACCCATGGAATGTCAAATGAAGAAATTGTGGCATATTGATTGTAGACAAGATTTTGTTCAGTTATTGACTTCAAGTTTGTGTCATGTAGACATCTTTCAATATTTTTTTGTATAGATAGCGTCTACTTGTCATGCACTTTCATGAGTGGTTGTTCGAAACTAATGAAATAAGTGCAAGTGTATGCACAATTCTTATCTGGATGCGAAATGGCACGTGTAGTCTACATGTGCATTTGAAGAAATCCGCATGGAAATGTTGGGAAGTGATTCAACACATGACTTTTATGCTAGTCTAAGAAGTAGGAGGCTGAATGAAAGCGACCAATCATCCGAAAGAGTAGTTGCAACCTATGCGGATGCTAATCACATTTAAGTGTCTTCGACTCAAGATTTCAGTGACTCAAGATAATCATGCTACATCCTCATTCGTCACAATTTCTCCATTTGAAGAACATGTCGGTTTTCTTGCCAAGCTGTATTGTAGATGTACAGCTTGGCACCAGTCAAGTTATTTTGGACTCGTCGAGGACACTTCAGGTAGGCCTATGTCTTCGTTCTCTGCACAACTTCTTAGCAACTAAGTAACTGTTGTGTTTTTATCCCATTTAGCAAGTTATGAAACAGCCTCTTCTTAATTATTTTGGTTAACAATACATTACGAACTTGGAAGACCAATCGATCTAGATAAATAATGATAAGTTTTTACTCGTGGTGCCTCTCTCCAAGGTCTGTCAAAAATTAATTGCAACTTATTTGTCGCAACTAAAAGATTGCTGCTATTAAAGGGTTACAATTATTCATTGGTGCAATAGAATAATCGCAATTGATGGAATAATGTCAATAATTGCAATGAAATGATTGGTGTTAATCAGTAATTGTAATTGTAAATCACATTTGATGCACATCCAAAGCAGATTTAGACATGGGCGCTCTACGATTGAAACGATAGAACAGGCAGTGACTCTTCAAGGCATAGTTGACACGTGTAGAACCCGTAAATATTCAGTGTCAATTGTCTTCGCAGACTTCAGGAAAGCTTTTGACTCTATTTGCTGCCTTAAAATGTTGTCCATTCTGAAGTTATAATAATAATAATAACTTTATTGGTACACATCTGCGGTGCGCGCAGTACGGAAGCATGAAACAGTTAAACAATGCAGAGTTCATGATACAAAAGAGACAATGAATGAATGAAGCATGATAACCAGCATGGAGAGAGGAAATTATGAACACGTAGAACAGTACTTGATGAAAGAGTCGGAGAAGCGGACAGCACGGCATCTGGGTTTTTTGAGGGTGGAAGAATTCCTGTGAGTTGGTGACCTTTCGTCGAAAAATTGACGCAAAGGGTGGTTGATAGTTGTCATAACACTGTGGAATAGGCGGGTCCCAGACCTTTGGTTGGTGCGTGCCAATGTAGTAGTTATTGAGTCTGGTCCATGGGAAGTACCGAAAATTATTCTAGAGGCTCGTCTCTCTACTTTGACAAGGAACTTGTAACCTTTTTGGGACAGCAAAATGCAGCAGCACGGATGGCAGTAGGTGAGAAGGGATTGGATAGTTTGTCGGTAGACACTCCATAAAATCTGAGCGTTACAACCTGCTCTCTTCAGGTTTCTGAGGACAAAAATGCGTTTAGAGGCCTTCTTGAAGATCTTGCAGTGAATATCCCAGTGAAGATCCTTTGCGAAATGGACACCGAGGATTTTCCATAGAGGTCACGCTTGGAATGACAGTTCCTGCAACGTCCGCAATTTCCGAGTCGAATACCAGTTCTGGTGGCGATGTCCATCACCGCGGATTTGGAAGTGTTTAGAGGAAGCCCCGCTCTAGCCGACCACTGGCAAATGTGCTCGAATTCGCGTTGGAGGTTGTCTTCGTGTGCATTTCGCATAAAGTGGAGTACAGTTACGTCGTCAGCGTATTTAACATAGCGAGTGTTAGAACACACAGGACGTAGCGATGCGATGACAGCACAGAAGAGGTACGGTCCGAGCACGCTTCCCTGAGGAACTCCGCTGGGTGCGGAGCACCATTCGGAGGTGGCGTTGTTGTGCACGACACGCTGGAGTCGGTTGGATAAGAAGTCAGTTATCCAAGAAACCGCCTCAAAAGGTAGCTTTAAGTCGGTGATGGTGGATAGGATGGTATTATGGGGCAGTTTGTCGAAGGCCTTGGCAAAATCAATGGAGAGGACACGCACGGCACCGGATGACTGATCGAGATGACGGAGAATGCTCATGTATGTAACGGTAGTGGCACATGTTGACCCCGAGCCAGGTTGGGGTAGGTAGGCGAACTGAGTATTGTCAATGTTTTGTAGATAGGGTGCGACCCACTTCTTCACGACTATCCTTTCGAGAGTATTGGACAGAAGAGGAAGGAGAGAAATGGGGCGGAATTGGGACACAGTTTTCGCGTTGGTTACCTTGGGAAGTTACCTTGCAACTTTATGTACCCGGTTTAGCACACACTGGGCTGCTTAAGGTTGGATGGCGGCGATCTTGAAGGAACTGAGGACGCGGCCTAGGCCAGACTGCGGTTGAATGAGATGGTCATTGGAGGAGCAAAGAGATGTGCAAGACAGCGGAGGACCCAGAACGGGATCCCATCAGGTCCCGATACAACATACCCGATATATTTTGCATGGCCATTATGCCATTGTGAGTCTAATACGTCTTTATCTGTGATTACGTCACAAGGACCAGCATCATTTGAAACCTCGTCTGGCGTGTTACAAAGTGATACATTGGCCCCTTATCTTTTTCTCGTCGTCATGGATTATGTACTTCGTAATTCGCTGACAGAGGAAGATGGGTATGAAATATATCGGAGGCGAGGATCAATACAGTCAAGCGAACGACTCGCGGCTCAGGCATATGCAGATGATATTGTTCTCCTGTATAAATCACCTGAAGCATCCCAGTGTGTGCTAAGAAAGTACATGAAGTTGCAAATTCTATCTGTCTGAACATCAATGCCAAAAAGACAAAGGTTATGTACTTAGGGACCAACAGCACCTCGTCACTCTATCTTCCGACAGAAGAGATCATAGTGGAAGTGACAGACTTTAAATACCTGGATGTCAGAAGCCGCGACATTCAACATCTGGTCAGGGAAAGAGGTGATTTGGCTTAGGCGACTGCTAATAAATTGTGTCCACTATTGACTCAGCGATTGACGACAGCATGAAAGTTGGGGTGTTTCGGGCGGTGGTTGAATCAATTTTCATTTATGGACTCGAGGCTCTACCGCTGAAGGAGACATTAGAAAGCCGTCTTGACGCGAGACATCGACAACTGCAACGTTTCGCAGTGGGAATCCACTACACATCAACAATTTCAAACGCTGAACTTATTCGACGGAATCGGCGGCCACCATTAAGTAAAACCGTAAGGAAGCAGCGCCTTCGCCTAATTGGGCACACTCAGAAGCTTGAACGCTACTCCTCTTCAAGACGTGCTCGTTCTTTGATCGTCCAAACATCTCAGACAATGTCAAGATAGAATTCTCACCATATTAAAAGACATTGACACACTTGGCGTAAAACCCTGTGACATCTCTCGTATGACAACTAATTACTTCAACCAATTGCTCAAAGCCTTATGAGTTTTTGTATCCTTATACATTTTACATCTGAATAAAATGTTGTAACATGTAATTAATTGAGCGATTTGTAATATGAAGATGATGCTTCACTGACTGCTTTACTTACAATGCTGTTGCCACTCATTGTACAAGCATTTCGCCATCAGCGATTTATTTAGATATCTAACTTACGTAACTTAGTTTTTCACAAACTGACAGCATTCAAGATTCCAATCATGAACTACGGGTGTCATTATATTAGAATACTTTTATAATAATATTTTATAACTCTAAAACCTGTAGTCAGTTTGTGTTTGCTTATCTAGGCGCGCGTGATTATTCATTCACTTGTTTCGATTTTTGATTATCACTAAAATTGTGATTCACAAACCTTTGTCTGTAATGGAATTTATCAAAATTCACATCCATAACCATAGATGAGTATCTCATATGGCGTCTTTTCAAGTCACCATCCGGTTACAGGTCAAAATGGTCCTTAAATTAAGTTTTGATGAAACTTTCCAAGCGAAGGCGAGAAAGTGGAATGCAAGTAGCAGAAACGTTTTCAGCAACACATGAAGCCTAGTAGGCCGAAGTAGGCCTACTTTCAAACTCAGACGCTAATGATTTCTCGGCGATAATTTTAACAGAAGCCTTGGTTTTAGATATTGCTGAAATTGTCTATGTTGCTATATTGCAATGCTATTGAATTGTCTACCTCAAATTTCTGTTATTAAAATTTCATTTTGTGGCTTTCCCTTGAGCAGTTATCAAAACCATTTTGCACGAAGACCATTTTGATATGACACCCATTATCCAAATTGATAACAAGTCGTTCTACAGGTGGCATGCAGGACTGTATCCTATGTAGCCTAATTCATTGAAGCGGAAAATTCTAAGTCAAGAAATAATATATTTGAATGTTACAGTTAATTGATTAATTTTCGATTAGATTACGATTACTTTATTCAAAATGATTGCATTTACATGTGGTTGATTGATAACAGCAATTAATCACAGTTAACTGCTGCTGTCATCACACATTTACAATTAAATGATTAGCACAATTAAATTGTTGTAATTCATTGAGTGCTTCCTGCAGCAATCAAAATTCATTGATTTCTTTGCCAAAATCAATTGCAGTCAATTTTTTATAACCTCTGCTTCTCTCAACCTCTTGAAATGAGTAGAACTGAATTTCAATAATAGAACCAATGACTACCTATTGGTCAAATTGATGTTCTAGAGATCATCAATCAAGAACTCTTCGAGTCCACAAAAGCTCCATAGCAGTCAGAAACTCGAATATTTAAACCTTTCGAAATATTTTTCCATAAAACAGTCACAAACTTTCGCCTATTAACAATGGTGATCTGAAAACAAATCTATATTCTGTAAGTGGCTCAAGTCGAGGAATAAGATGTGAAATTGGGCAGAGGCACATCTGGTGCTAAAAATTATATTTTGAAATATTTATGTAGACTTGTGTAGTTTTTTCAACACCTTTTGAATTCTTGCCAACATAAAATGCAGTATACAAAATGCACCGTTAGGCCTTTAATAACTTCTATATATCATATTTTGAATTCTTTGTTTGTCAAATTTCACTCAGCCTCTCTACATTTTGATCAATGTCTATAAAATTGTTGATTAAAGAAACCCACATCCAAGGAAACATGAGAAAAACATTTGTAAACTAATTTAAATGAATCGTAATAAAAACCATAGAATGGAAATTATTTCAAAATTTTGATAAATGATGAAGCATAATAAGATATTTAAATATATAGACCCTAATAAAATAATAAAATATATTATCTTACTCAACATTTGACTTTTGGCGTCTTTGATCTCGCTCTTTGAAGTAAGTTCAAGAAATCAATAAAAGAGGACTCTATGCCGTGTACTTCGTAGAAATGTGGATTCTTACGTCTTATAGTTTGCATTTATATCATTGTATCAATCACTGGAGAATTTCCTACAGGCCCTACGTTCACATTTACTACATTTCGATGATAATCACTAGGCATAATCATATATTGTCAGTCACATAAGGATTCAGTAAATATCTATGTGATCAGGTCCTTAGAGTAGGAAATGATCCGTCTAATAACCAAGAAATAATTAATTTTTTGATGAATGCTAAACAATTATTGTTTTCCTTAATGAATTTTAAGTAGGCCTTGCTTGATTGAAATGCTGATAAGTATTTTCTGCATGAATTGTAGAGCACTATTTTATCACAGCGTTGCTACTGCTGCGCGGTTCCGCGCAGCTGCGCGGATGAGGGGGTTGAGCTGCGCGTGCGCGGACATCTTGTAAAATATCATGATTCTGCGCGGATGAGAGATCTAAGAAAAATGAACTTGCTGTTTGTAGTTGTAAACAGCTCGAAATCAGGTTTTCACTACAACTCGATTCACTTTTTTCAAATTACAGACTTACAATGTGTGTAACCTAAATGCTCACATACATTTATTTTCAATAAAGGTGTAGTCTCAGTCTCACTGCATAAATCCAGGGCGTGCTGGACTACATAATCACATTCTTTTCAGGAGCGAAGCTATCCATTGCTTGTTGATAGCTGACGTCAAGAATGTTTGTTAAGGAGTAGAGATACCGTAGGCCAGCATAAACCTTTTGAAATCTGTACTGGACGGGGGATGAGGGATAACAGACATACCACACGTGGATAGGTCGCTAGCCTGGCAGTTTTTTGTTGTTTCAAATTTTCTCTAATCATCCTACGGTGAGTTTCCGTATCTTTTTTAAATTTAAAGAGTGTGCTTTGATATCAATGCGCTTGGCTGTCTTCACAGCACCTATTCCCGAATGTCTTTTCTTGTATTCCTAATGTATTTTCTTACAAATACGGGCCGGCATGTTGTCTTGTTTAATTGATGAGTAGAAATGCGAGATGTAGGCCTATGTCATGTATAATGCCTTTAAACTACCTGTTCAAGATTTCAATATATTGATTTTTACAACAATTATTATTTTTTCATCCTTTCATGTAGCATGGCCAATATGCATTGATTATGTAGCTACGTTGTGTTTACTATGTCTTCTGAAAAAAGACCTAGTCTGATAGAGGCCTAACTCTAACGATGGGCCTGTTTGTATATGAGACTCAAACGCAAATATGTAAATGACTGTGATTTAGTGAAGGCATAGGCCCTATATCACAATTTTATTTTATTGATTCGATTCATTTCTAGCAGCTCATCAATGAGCGTTAATTACCAGATATTCATGCGTCTATTATGTACATGTTTCACAAAACTGATTTCATATTCTAATTGCATATGTTCTATTAAAATTAGCATGTTCCTATATACCGTATACTCAAACTATGTCCTACAGGTATGTATGTCTCCACCGAAAGTAAGTCACTGCACAGTGTTTGTTGCCAATTGGCTATCAGAAAAGGATTACGCTGGAGAACTAATGAGTACATGGGCAGAAAAATCTAAGACAAGTGACGAAAAAGTGTATTGCAAATTCGGTCGTGAGACAATAAATGTCAAAAGTGGAGGTGTTACAAGAATGAAAGAACATGGAAACACCGAAAAACATAAGCGAAATGCTGCAGACATCCGGCAATCCCGACCGCTGAAGGATTTCTTCGTTCAAAAAACTCCTGCAGTTGATATATCGGATGACATTTGTGACAGTGAAATTCGTTGGTGTCTACTTACGGCCGAACATGACTTGTCATACCGATTCAGTGATTCTGCTTGTGACACTTTGGAAAAGATGTTTCCATAGCAAAATTGCCGAGAAAATGCAATGCAAAAGGATGAAGACCATGTACGTGACTGCATTCGGCATTGGGGCATGGATCAAAGATGATGTAATAAGTCCTCGGTTGAGAAGTGCTCCTTTCTGCCTGATGATAGATGAAGGATCTATCAGATATACAAGAAAATGGCTGGTCATTCTTGGAAGGTACATATCGGATGGGCAACCGCGCACTGATTTCCTGGGTATGGAAGAGCTGTCCACAGCAGCAGTAGCGCAAGACCTCGCGAACGTAATAAAATCACAATTGAGGTCCAGGAATATTCCCTTGGAAAATTGTCTTGGTGTTATGTCGGACAGTGCAAATGTAATGCGTGGAGAGAAAGGCGGTGTTATCGCAAAGCTAAAGGGAGAGGTCCCTTTACATTCTGGATATCGGAGGATGCTGTTTGCACCATGTGCACAATTCTGCGTGCAAGGCTGTGGAAAAACTTGATATATCCCACATAGAAGAATTCCTCGAAGACTTCTTCCTTAAAGGAACTCGAAATCCGCGAAGGCTTTCGAAGAGTTCCAAAAGCTGCTGGATATGCGGCATATTTCATCCAGATGGCTACAGATCTATGATGTTGTTTCTCGACTCGTGCAATTGTATGATGCTCTGAAATCATTCTTTGATCAATTGCCCGCAACCGAAAAGAGGAGAAAGAGAGTTCAGGACATCGTGATCACATTGAATTCCCATGATACAATCATTTATCTTCATTTTCTCCTGTTCGCATTCCAGCCGTTGAAGGAATTTGAAATTCTGTTCCAGAAATCGAACTCAGTCATCCATCTTCTGTATGGAAGGATCATTGATTTGATATCCCATGCTTTGTCATGTTTCGTAAAGCAACAACACGTCGATTATCTGAAAGATCTGAAACAGATCGATGATATTCCACGAAAGAAACAGCTGCCTGATCACGAGCTTTTGATTGGTCGAAACACAAGACAGAAATTGAGAAACGATCACTTGACAGCCATACAAGTTGCGTTGTTCTATGAACGTGTTCGAAGCTTTTTCGGTGAATTGGTTAAGGCATTCGTTCATTATCTGCCATTTACTCGACGCCTGATCCGAGCGGTTCAATTCATTGACCCTTCTAGGAAGAATGGCGTGAGTGAGGAGGACATCGTATACGCAGCAAAGAAACTTGGCGTCTCCTGTGATTCTGACAGACTTCGGCTCGAATGGAGGCTCTACTTGTCAGAGCAAACGAAGGAAGAAGTGAACATTCCGGAATTTTGGATCTCACCAAGCCACACAATATTACGTGAAGTTGCACAGCGGACTTTGATACTTCCACATGGCAATGCCGATACAGAGAGACTCATGAGTTGGTTGAAGCGCATTGTGACAGAAGACAGTAATCGTCTTCAAGACACATCGTTAAATGGACTGATATCAGTGAAGTCTTACTTGATTTCTCGTGGAATCACCAGTGACACTTTTGAGATCTGCCAAGATTTACGTGTGAAGTGCAGAAATGCGAAAGCGGCATATGAAGCCGATTTACGACAGCGGAAAGGAAATGAGAAGGCAAAGCAAGTGCAGAAAGAGCTGGAAATTTCGCAAGAAAGAGCAAGGAAGGAAGCATTGAAACAAAAAGAAGGCAGCTGAAGAGCCAGCATCAAAGAAAAGGAAACTAGCCGAGGACTACCTTGCAGAAGCTCAGAAGCTCATGGCTGAAGCATCAGCAATCTCCAAAAAGCCCAAATAGTCCAGTATAATGCTGTATCTGAGCAGGAAATATGAGTTGATTTTCGTGATGAGATTATTGCTGTAGCCTACATGTATACGTGTAAGCTAATGTACACGTAAATAAGCTAATTTTCTTTTTTAAGTAATCCATCTAATGCAAGCTGAGCTTTATTCATCCAACATTCATCAATACCGACCAATTGTAACGAAAATCAACTCGATATTTCCAGGTAGCGTTGTTTTTGTGTTATTGTTTTCACGTTCTGATGTCAAATTACGAGTATATATGGTAGCAAGACAGCAAGTAGGCTACATTTATATTGCATAAGTTTTTGTGTGGTTGTTTGTACCAACATGAGACTTCCAAAGTGATTTCCAAAGTTAGCATATAGTTTGTTTTTTGCAATAAGTCTTTGTTTTTATTACAGTCAAATGTAACACATGTGTATAGTATGGGTAAGCGGACAAGGTCATTAATACATTGGTGGCCCATTAGTAACTGCAGTTATATAGGCCTATACCACTTATTATTGGGAAGATAAGTTTGATTTTAAGATTTCTTGCCATCATTACACGTTGCCTAAGCTCGATCGGTATTGATATCAGAGAGAAATTCTCTCAGAAAGAAAGTCAGATTCAACCCCCAGGATCACAACTATATTCGTTTTTATCAAAAGTGCGTGTAGGGGTTCCTGGTTAACGGTTAAGTGAGCCTGCGCGGATGACATGGCTCTGCGCGGATTGAGGGTCGAGGCTCAGTAGCAACGCTGTATCAGCGTTTTGGATGGTTTCGTATAAGGTTCATTCTATCCATAGTATTCTAAGTTCTGGAGATCAAATGTGGGCCAATCTTCAACGGTCATCATCATCATCATATACGTTTTACGTCCGTTATTCCACCGTTGGCTGGGTTGGACGATTGCCTCTGATCTGATGGCAGTTCTCTACCTGGCGCGATCCTTTGCATCTTCCTCGCAGAGACCCATTTTCTTACAGTCTGCTCGAACTGTTTCCTCCCATGTGATTCGAGGTCGTCCTCTGGGGATTCCCCTGGCACTTCTGACTTCCACACCTTCTTCACCCAATCATCATCTGGTGGTGAAGTCTTTAGTAAAGATAATAATAATAATGCGCATATTTTGTTGAATATAAATCATCAGATATGTTAACATGAATCGAAGAAAGTTACATATTCAAAAGCGTTCGCAAATTGTCAACAAAGTCACAGTAGAGAAAGAAAAGAGTAAACACATTTTAAGCACTAGCAGTTCCTCGTAAATCTTCATTTAAAAGATGAGTGACATATGCGAAAAACGAATTTTTCCGAAGAAGGGTTCGAGTTAATGGAACGAAATATTGGTTTCTTAGCTTTCGGGTGATGCGGTGATTTAGTACATGCTTTCGATTCCCTTTGATGTTGTGAAAGAGGTTTTTGCTTGCAGATTCGCGCCGAAGCTTGATTTCTGCATTTCGGCATTTGCATTTCCTCTTGTTCTTACTTCCGTAATAGATATTGTATATCAATCGATGGGCTCTATTATCCACTTTGCAGCTTTTTCGATAACTTTTTGTTTAATCCGACAAAAACAGGACTTGCATATTCCATCACAGATCTCACAGATTGAGTGTAAACTTTATGCAACTCTTCTTCCTTCAGATACCACTTTAGTCGTCTCAGAAGGTGAAATCTCTGATATGCCTTCGGACACATTTTGTCCACATGCTTTTTCCAATCAAGTGTATCAGTGAGATGGACTCCGCAAATAAACTTATCGCTCACTACGGGCACCATGCTTAGAGATGTAAATGTAAATTGCCTACGGGTGAAGAACATCACTTTTGATTACTCTATGTTAAGCGCGAGTCTCTTCATTTCGCACCATTCCTTGACTTTTCGAGTCTCTTCATTCAGGCTATTTTTGATTTCACCTTCGCTGTTTGACTGAAGGCGTGGTATGATAGAAAATCATCAGCAAATTTCACACTGTGACTTAATGTCGTAAATAATACGAGAGAACTCACGTACGAACAGAAGAGAAAAGCAGCAAGAACAGATCCCTGAGGGACGCATTTTTCTAGGCTGACGCGCAATGATAATGCTGCACCGACTTGAACTCTTGCTGTCCTGCCCTGTAAATAATTTTGAAGCCATATCAAAAAGGAGTTCGGAAAATTATTGATTTGTCGGTGGGATATCAATAATTTATGTCCATATCAAATGCTCGTGACAGATCGAAACTGATGAGTGCAGCGCCGAAATTTGTTTTTTCATCCCTTATTCCACTGACTTGGTCAACGATATCAATAAGAGCAGGTGTGTTGGAGTAGCCACGACGGAGGCCATGCTGTTGAGAGGGAAACGATTCTTCAAAATCAGCCCTTAATTTGTCGGCAACGATTTTCTCCAAAATCTTGGCTGGTATTGATAGCAAAGTGATGTAGCGCATTTTTGAAACAGTTGCAGGGTGGGTTTTTGGAATTGGTATTATTATTCCTTGCTTCCACTGAGTAGGAAAGATTCCTTCTTTCAAAGATTTATTGAAAATAATCGTGAAAGGTTCAGCTAGTGTGCATGAGGCTTCCAAATACACTCTTGAGGGAATTTCGTCAAGACTTTATGCTTTCTTCATTGAAATATTTGAGAACAGTTCGTATACTTCGTAGTCTTCAACTTTCATGTGGCAAGCATTATCATTAAAAGTCTTGTTGAGTGAGTTTGGCTGAATTGTCTTCCTTGAAAAGACTGATCAAATCACGTGATAATTCCTCCAACAAATTGTGAGTTGACCCATACTCTTGAATTAGTTCAAAGATACCGTCATTGTTCCAGGATTTTGTCTCTTCATTTATAAATGACCAAACTTGCGACTGAAGGAGGTGGTGATTATTCGCAAACACAAACCGACAATTAACAGTCGCATCGAGTGTGAAGGGTTGAAGGACTTTTTATTCCTGTAAATCCTTCCTTATTCTTGAAGACATTGGCATCCCCACATTTAATGTAGATATCGGAGGTTGGGTGGGGTCCAACAAAATATTGGGTGGCTGCATGTCTTTTTCATCATCAATCTGGGGATAGCTTGACTTCTATGGGATATATTGCTATATACTTGCCAAAGCAAATTTTACAACCTGCTTGTGTTCATGTTCATTTCTTTTGTATACATGTCACAGTTTTCTTGAAAATGTCTATGGCACATGAATAGCGGAAATACATAGATTAAAAATAAATCAAAAAAGTTAACAACTTCTACTTAGCAAATCTTGAAAATTGATCATTATCGGCTTGTTATTGGTAAGGATGTTGTAGAGTAGTAGTACCAAGACATTTCTGTAGCAAGCCATTCTCCAACGTCCTCTGTTCTCGTCCTTGCCCGGGTATCGCCAAGATAATCAGGGTTACCACATGGAGGTTCTTTTCCTAGCCGCAAATCAAGGCAGTGTCTTTATCACTCTGAAGTGGCAACTCTGTGCATGCCTATACACTGTTAAATATCTGACTTAGCGTGCTTTGTGCAATTGTGCATGTTTTAATGTGATAATTGGGCTAAAACCAACGACACGTCAATCGACACTATTAGAATGTTTCAGGATGCTAAATACATGCGTCATGCATGCCGTATTTAAACGAAACTAGATCTAGATATCAAACATGATTACGATGTACATTTAGCCTTCACAACTTAACTCGTCCTTTACAATGGAAGTAGGACAATTGACGAGTTTATTCCACATTGATAATGAAAGCAAGAAGATTGGCTAGCTGTACTCTTCCTAGATAATTAATTAAGCCGATTGACTAGTTAATTAGTCCAAGATAATGGAATTAAGACAATTGATCAGTTTATTCGTCCCTGATGGTGAGCACTTGAATGGACTCATAGAATGGATTTCACTGCACATCGTTGTCTGCAACTACTCTCTGAAAACACCTTCTCTGACCATTTATTGTTCGCCAACATTTTAGATGAAGCTTACATGTATGCTGATGACATGACCCTCCTGTTTAATATGCAATGATTAGAAGCAATAAATTGCTATAATGGCAAGATTAGAATGACATGTATAATCTGCAGATCACTGTGAACGATGTTTCAGTCTGGGCTAATTAGAAGGAACTTGCGATTAATAAGTTTGCAGAACCAATGTTCATATCTCGTTCCTTTGCTGTTCATATGAATATTTCGATCAATAGCTGTTCTCTTGATCAAGTCAATCATGTCAAAATTCTTGGTGTTCTTTTTTCTGCAAACTTGAATTGGGACAGGCAATTTTCAGAATTGTGTGTTAAGTGTTGTCACAGTCTCTCCCTGGTGAAAAAGTTGAAATGTAGATGTAACAATGTCCTATGATAAAGCAGGCCTGTCAGTGTTTATTACTGTGTCATATTACATACCTTTGGCCTGAGATGCGTGATCTCAAACAAAAGTATTTTACTAAATTGGACAACCAGAACCGTGTTTCTAGGAGATTGGCAAATGTCGATAGTCACCTATCTTTCCGTGAAAGTCTCAGCAAGACCTGCATCAGTGTGATTAAGATCTCGAGCAACGTTGACATTTATCCCTTGTCCAAATTTTTGAAGCACGAAGAAAATCATCGTATCAGACACTGTCGAGCATAGTTGCCATCCATGCGCAAAACTAAATTAAAAATAGATTGTATGGAAATACGTTTGTAAAATGTTCTTATTTTTCGTGAGTTACTTTGTCAAATTCCGCCTTTGCATTGTTGACCGAAGTATAGAATTATTAATTGTTATAATTATATGAAGTGATTATGTAAAATTGCATTCTTTGTCTTTGTAGGTCGATTGATGACTTGGCAATGACCGGAATACCTGAGGACTACAGACCTGTTGTCGAACAGCTGCTAACCTATCTGCCGGATGAAGACGTCTTGAGCCTTGCTACCACCGTATCTCGTGGGATGGTGAAGCTTTCCGATATCCAAGGTAATTCTCTCAATCAATGCACATTTGATATTCCCAAGACATCTTGGGCCAACTAGTCGTCTTTCGCTGATACACAATAGTATGTCACATTATATGCTGTATACGCAGCACATGACATATCACATTATATCAAATGCCCTGAAATCATGAAATCTTACATGAGACGTGGGCCTACTTCTAAATAAGACATGATCAAAGAGAATCAAAAGTCTGAAAGCACGGACTAGACTTTTGCAGCACGTTCTACAGATAGTCTAAGGACGAAATATTGCACCCATTTATTCACAGCTCTCTCTTTAAAGCTTAATCATAGTCTTCCGCCCATTTTCAGCTACAGTTATTGCATTTGTTGCAATATTCCTCTGTTAATTATCAATAAAGAGGGATGTGAATTTTCCGGAATTTTTGGATCAATCTTGATAATGCTATTTGTAATTTTCACGAATTTGGGTCTCCCCACTGCTATTGCTCCGGGACTTTTCGTCCTCTTGTATTCTCATCCCTGTGATTGCATGAGGCAGCTTACTGTTTTTACATGCCTCCGTTACTTGTGTACAAAGAAGTATGCTTACTAGCCATGTTATATCTAGAACTTAGTAATCTAGCAATAGTCCAGTTTCTGTAGGGAACGAGGCCGAAAATGAGACTTTTACAGAATGATGTGCACCCTATGCCTGCTGCGAATCTGCGCGTCTGTTGAAGTCTAGTTAGTTCCTCATTTTGTCAGGTAGGATCAAAGGAAAACATTTATTAATCCAATGGGACGCAGATTGACGTTTTTTGACAAAAAATGAATGTTTTTTGAGCGAAAAGTGTTAACCCCAGAGTGATAATTTTTGACATGGAATGTCTTCAGGTTATTAGCTCCCCCGTCTGTGAAGCTAAACACATTTAGATTTGGCAAACCCCTTAATGTCGGCAAGCACAAGCTTTTTGAGTTATTTAATCCACATTAAACCATATTCTCGCATACATTGCTGAGCAGAAGCTTGGCAGCATCACATGCACATGATGGGACATGACCTGAAGACATTCCATGTCAAGATTTATGGCTGTACCCTAGACGTAGTACTTCTCAGTTGATAAGAGAAAGCATAGAAAATCTAATTTTTGGCAAAACCTGCAATCTGCGTCCCATTGGATTAACAGGTGTTTTTCCTTGATCCTGTCTGACAAGAAGAGGAACTAGCAAGAACTCGACAGACGTGCAGATTCGTAGAAGGCATCGGGTGCACATAATTCTGTGAAAGTCTCATTTTCGGCCTCGCTCCCTACAGAGACTCGTTCTGGCTGCCGCACTACAGATGCCTCTAGGCTTGCATGTTAAGACATCGTTATACTCACATAGGTTTCATATTCTGATTAGAAATACATTGTTGTTCATGTTTGTATAAATTCCTCACGCTCAACATTAGCATTACAGCTAGCTTTTCTATGTCGAGGTTATGTAACGCTCTGCTATCTGTCTGTGATTGTGTGACTCTGTTTAGATTCAAAATACAATTTAATCCTTTGGAACTTGAATGGTCATTTAGCAAACGAGGATGTGTGTGAAGTTATTACCATCAAAAGGCGATGGAACATGGAGAAGCTAGCCTGACACAGATTGACTCACAATGAAAATACTTTCCCGCCTAGCCAGAAGGATTTTCGTATATTGAAAGTGCTTCCGACTTCTCTTTTGCTTAACCGAATCATTTTTTTACCGAAGATTCAATTAATTCATGGCTATGGAAGGCATTTACCACAATCTTGATTCGAAAATATATCATGCTTGTAAAAGTTCGAATATTGCTTTTCTTTCCGACCTTGAGATGATCACAAGCGCATTACGAGTACCATAATCTGCCTTTGCGTCCTAAAAGGTAAGATGAAATGCATGGTACATGCATAAGTTACTTAGTAATGTGTGGAAACGGTGTCATGTCAAAGTCTTCGTGCTAAATGGTCTCCAGAATAGTCTTTTTGTAACTGTCCAAGGGAAAGCCACAAAATAAAATTTAATTAACAGAAACGATTTCAGCAACACCCAGGCCTGCTATTTAGGCATACATCCACGAATTGTCAGAGACTATGGACTTTTTGGCTAAATTTTTAACAGAAGCCTAGGTTCTATATGTTGCTGAAAACTTTTCTGTTATTAGAATTTTAAGTTGCTGCTTTCCATTATACAGTTATAAAAATGCCATTTTGCATGAAGAACGTTTTGACGTGGAACCTTGGAAACCATTGAATTTGATCATCGGGAGAAGATAAACAGGCATTTTCTCAGATGAGACTATGGTAGATAAGATAACTCGTATTTTAAGCACTGCAATACAAATAGTGCAATTTCTCAGCTTTGTGGAAGGTGCACATTTTTTGAGATCTGAGTAGAGCAGACATGCATTAATTTGACACTGCAATGCAACATCTTACAGCAGTATGAATAATTCGAACATCGGTCTACAAACAGTATGTTCAGTTGTTTGTGACCGCCTTCTTTGATGGACAGTTTTGCATTGACACATTCATTTTACTACATAATTGCATTATCATTATGTTTTCACGTTCATTTTTTTACTCTCGACGCTTATGATCGGTGATTTTCATACCCAGTCTCGGAGACTTACCAAGTCCCTGGTAGACCAAGTCTCTAGGTGCATTCGGAGGATATGCGCACTTTCAAGAAGCGTTGCTTTCTGCAACTTGTGAATGACATGACCGACCGGTAGTCTGTGGAGGCAGCCCTTCAATTGGTACAACTTTCGCTTTCGTTTTTCATAGTCTTTGCTCTTCGATTTTGAGGTCTTGATGTTTTCAATCTCCTTTTATTCTTAATGTTTCTATCTTCTGGGATTGAGATATCTATTAGGCCGGTTTATTCTACTGTCCGTCCGGGTTCCGAAATCCCAGAGAATCTTGACTCTCTCATTCTCAGTGACTTTCTCTGGGTTGTGTTGCAGTATTTCTGTTTTGTTTTGATTCTGTAGTGCTGGCATATACTTAAGCGTACTGTTCTTCCAACGTCATTATGTCTGGTTGTATGGAGGCAAGTGACTACATGCTGCTACGACGTGGGCTACAGTTTCATCTTTTTCGTGGCACCTTCTGCATTTTGCATCTGTTGTTGTCTTCATTATGTCTTTCTTTTGTGCTTTTGTTGTTCGTGTTTGATCTTGAACGGCTATGATCAGTGCTTCAGTCTCTGCTTCTAGCGTAACTTAAGTCATCCAGCCATGCATATTTTCCCTGTTATGATGTCTTTCATTTCCCTCGGATATTGACCATGTAGCGCTTTTCGCTGCCATCTGCTCTGCCTGTCTTGTATTGTCTTAACCCTCCATAATTTGATGTTTTCTTGGTAGGTATCGCAGACTCCACATTCCCTTGTTGCAATGATCAGTGGATCGTTGATCCTGCTGTAGATGCAGTGTGAAAGACTGCGCTTCTCTTTGTTGATGACATCATCGATTTTAATCAAGCCACAGCCTCCCATCCGTCTTGGTAGGCACATAGTCTATTTACGTCGGCTTTGGATTGAAGCGCCATGTGCATTGTCATCCTCTTTCGTGCTCTACCGTCAATGTGCTGTGTATCCGTCGTGTTCCAGTTTATTATTCCACCGGTGTATCGTACTACTGGTTCGATTGGTTCTACTGGTGGTCGCACTAGCTTCGACTTCATTATTTCCTTACTCTTCTGAAGTGTTCTTTCGTCACCTGCTTCTTAACCAGTTCTTTCTTGTTTGTTTGATGTTGGAGAATCCCCAAGTACTTGTATCCTTCTTCTTTCGCATCATCTATTGTACCAATATCTAATGTAAGTCCTGTTTCATTTACTACTCCTCGCTTTATGACAAGCCTTGCACATTCGATATGCCAAATTCCATGCCGATGTCATTACTGAATGTCCTTGTTGTGTGAATTAAGGAATTTACCTGATCTTCTGTCTTGGCATACAACTTCAGATCATTCACATAGAGAAGATGTTTCAATTTCTCACCCGTTCTCATTGTGTAACCCATGTTGCTTCTGTATAGGACTTGACTAAATGGGTTGAATGCCACAGAACATCATGGGTGATAAAGCATCTCTTTGGAAGATTCCTGAATGAAAGGGGATTTCTTCAATGGGTTTCTTTTCATGAATTAATGTTGCTTTCAAATAATTCATTGGTTTTTGATTTAACTCCTGTCCTGGTAAAATTACGCAGTCCAAAAAACCCAGTCCTTGCAGGATAAGATTCTATTTAGTTGTGATGCTAGACAATTTGAATTTCATAATATCCATGCACAAAGAGTTAGATACATGTACATGTAATTATAACATAGATAACAAGTAGAGTATACAGAGTTCAATAAGATCGCGAATCATAGATAGTCAAAATAGTCATAGATGTCAAATTCTTGACATTCTCCCTGCGAGATAATAAAAAGAACTCAAGGTCAAGTTTAAGTAATGGAAAAAATACTATAAAATGTTTGATTGCGAATTGTCACTTTCGTTATTCTCAAAGTCAGTTTCAAGAGGAATCAAATCTCTAACACTGCGTTTGGTTCGGTAACCTGATGCAAACTTTATGTAAACGAAGCGAATTTCGCTGTCACTTGACTTAATCAATGACTCGATTACACATATCTTCCACGTTACTCGAGGAGTTGTATCTCTCACCAAACAGACTTCGCCAGACTGAGGAATTCGTTTAACACTACCTTTGATGGATTTAAAATGACTTTTATGAGTCTCTCGCAACTCTTGAAGGTAGCTGGTCTGCCAAATTTTCCAGAATTGGTCAAGTTTTCGTTGCATGAATTTCCATTTTGAAACCAGTGATTTATTTGTCACTGTTTCTTTTTGAAACTCTTGTCGTTTTACTATTGACGTGAAATGGTGGATGCGATAATTGCAGGTTTGAAGTAATGAAATGTGCTGGAGTAAGTGTAATATACTCCTCTGGAGAGCACGAAACAGACGTTAGTGGTCTTGTGTTAATTACAGATTCGATTTGAATTAAAAGAGTAAGCAGGCTGTCTTCTCCAATTGTTGCTTTCCACAGAGTTTTCTTTAATGCTTGTTTTATCATATGTATTAGTCTCTCATAAGAGCCACCTACCCAGGGTGATTTTTCTGGAATGTATCTCCACCGAATATTATTCTTTGCAAAAAAAGTTGTTAACTGGTTATCGAAATCTCTTTGAGAACTGTTCCACACATGATCTATGAATCTATTTGACAGTTTGAATTGAGTTGCATTGTCAGTCAGAATGATTTCAGGAGTTCCTCTTCGCCCAATAAATCGTGATAAGGCTAAGATTGTTCCTTCTGCTGTTGTGGAATTTACAAGCTCCAAATGAATCGCTCTCGTAGTGAAGCAAACAAATAAAACAATCCATCTTTTTTCATGATCCTTGCCATTCTTACTTCGAATAAGTAGTGGTCCGATATAATCCAGTCCTGTGAACATGAAAGCAGCAGCTTTTCTGATTCGTTCAGCTGGAAGCTGTCCCATTTTGGGTTGATTGAAAGCCTCGCCTTGAATTCTTTGGCATTGTAAGCAATGTTTGATGTATTTCTTCACCAGTGAATTTCCATGTGGTATCCAAAATTGAGTTCTAACTTTCGACAAAGTGGCCTTACTTCCGAAATGGAATGTTTTTTCGTGGGCATCTAAGACAACTAGCTTTGTAAAATAATGATCCTTGGGTAATAATATTGGAAACTTGCTATCATAATCCAAGTTTGAGTTGGCTAATCGTCCTCCGCAACGAATCACACCACTGTCAAGAAAAAGATCCAATTGACGTATGAACTTGTTTCGCTTATTCTCCATTAATAACTTGATTTCTTCGGAATATTCAGCTCTCTGCACGGACAGAACCCAGTCATATAAGGCCTTTTGAATTTCTGCAGTAGTTATTACCTCATCAAATTCATCTTTATTTCTGATGCGAGAGATAAATCTATTACAGTAAGCTGTAATTTGCAATAGCTTTCGAAGAGATCCATAACGTTCGGCTTCCATGTTGTATGGGGTATCTGTTTTTGCAACTCGCTCTTGAAATGAGTTCTCAATCAATAAAGTCTTACAAATATCTTGTACTTTGAGCTCCGAATTTTCACAATTCACTTGATGATTTTGAAGTTGCACATCAGACTCTACTTCGGGCTTTGATAGATTTACTGTTTCTTGACATTTTTCATCAGCTGATTGCCACACCGGCCAACTTTCCTGAGAATTTGATATCCATTGTGGGCCAGTAAACCAATTCGATGCTTGAAGTTTATCAACTGTAATTCCACGAGTTGCCAGATCTGCTGGATTCTCATTAGTATTTACATAGCCAAATTTTACGTCATTATCACGAAGAATTTCTTGTTTTCTTCTCGACACAAATTGTGTTAGATCTTTTGACGAATTGATCCAATGTAATGCAATTTGAGAATCACTCCATAAATATTTACTTGTTACAACAAGTGATAGTTCCTTTTCAACGAATCGCATAGCTCGTATTCCAATCAATTCCAGCTGAGGTATCGTTAACTTTTGCTTTAAGGGTGCAACTCTAGCCTTTGCAAATACCAATCGGTATTCAGTTTTTCTTTGCGATGGCGTGCTTAGATATACGCAAGTTGCATATAGGCATCCTGACTAGCATCTGAGAAGACCAGCAAGGACACAGTGTCACCTTCAATATTGTGTAATATTCTAGGAATCGTGATGCTCGGTACTTTTTGAAATTCTGTATCGAGTAATCGCCAATCACTTTTATCTTCCTCAGACAATTCGTCATCCCAATCCACTGACTTTTTCCACAGTTTTTGCTGTAAAATTTTTCCTTTGATAGTGATGGGACTTACAAGCCCTAAAGGATCAAAAATTGAGGATAATCTTTTGAGGGTCGACCTCTTTGTAATATTTTGAAATTCCATCTGTACTGATTTGATCTGTAGACTGTCTTCTCTAGTGTTCCATTTCAGACCAAGAATCTTGATAGTCTCTGATTTTATCGTGTCATCATCCGTAATTTGAGAATTGAAACCTGAGCTGTTTGATTTCCATTCACGTAGATTCATAGACGCTTTTTGAAACAATAATTTAGTTTGGTTATATTTCGTAAGCGCTTCGAACTCACTGTTAGCTCCAATAATAACGTTGTCTACGTACGTATTCCTTCTAATTTCTGGTATTAAATTCGTAAATTGTCCCTTCATTTCTGTAGAATCAAGATGATAGTTGATAACAGCTCCGAGAAGAAATGGTGAAGAAACTATCCCAAAGGGAATTCTTGTAAATCGGTAAATCTGAAGATTGTCAGTTATTCGCGGAATATTTGGATTTTGTATCCAAAGAAAACGGGTAGAATCGCGATCTTCCGGATTAAGTCCAACCTGTAGAAATGTCTTTTCTATGTCAGCACACATTGCAATTTCTGGAAGTCGGAATCTAATTAGCAATCCGGTTAGATATTCAACATGCATGGACCAGTCAACATCAAATCATTGACACATTTTCCTTCTCTCGTTTTCGCACTCGCATCATAGACTATTCTAACTTTAGTAGTCTCACTGTCATTCTTTATAACCGGAAAATGTGGAATGTAGTGCTCAATCTTACTCACGCTGTCTTTCTCAACACCCTCGATCATATTTTGTTTCCTCTGTTTCTCGATGATGTCATTGTACAATTCAAGCTCTTTAGTTGGCTTTCCTTGTGGACACAATTTATGCAGTATACTGATCAATCTTGCTTCGGCTGTTCTGAAATTATCCGATATATTGTAATTCACTTCTTTCCATGGAAAGCTTACCGAATAACGACCATCAGTGGATTGATTCACATGTCGATTAAAATGATCCATTCCATTATCTCTTTTAGACATCAAATCATCTTCTGGCTTAATACCTATGCAGTCCAAATCCCATAATAATTTGGTGGGATCGTCCACTCGATTGTTACAACAGAAAAATTGTGTGACTTCCAATGAATCACCGGATTCATTAATGCCTTCAGAAAGCGAATTTCCACAAAGAATATTGCCCAGAGGGGTGTGATGAACGCATAAAGATTTGTGATTAGGCGGGGAAGGAACTTTGGATCCCATGATCTCGTACCAGTGGTCTAAACCTATCAAAATATCAATGCGATTTTCTTGTCGAACTGCCGTCGGTAAATTCACCGGATTTTGCAATTTTATTCTTTGAAATGTCTCATTATCGAATTTTACCGGTTCTTGTTTGAATATTGGTGCCATTTTTTCGATGGCGTATGCATGAATTGGTAGTGTGTATCCATCAGTTCCGTGCAACACTAATCGAACAATATATGCGTCAATTGTCTCTACTTTATCCGTATTGAACCGAGAAGTTTGTAAACTGACCTTACGTCCAAATTTTAAGTTCAGATTCTCTGCAGATCTTTTCTCTATACATGTGTATCTGGCACCTGCATCCATAAATATAAACACTTTTTCTTTCTTCATTGTTTTTTCTTGACTTGCATAACAGTCGAATGCTGCCATGATCACTCCTTCATTATTTATTCCAGAATGGAAGTAGCCATCTTGTTGTAACTTTCCTTGATTTTCATTATCATACAGGATTTCTTCAGATTAGGCGATTTTTTGATCTAACACTTTGAAATGAGAATAACAAATCGCTGAATTATGACCGATCTTCTGACAATAAAAACATTTCTTTGTCTTTTGGCATTCTTGGGATCTGTGCCCCTCCATTAAACAGTTGTAGCATCTGTTTTGTGCAGATAAAATTTGCATTCGTTTATCAATTGAGCTTATTTCATCACAAGAATCGCTCCATTGTCCAGTCTTATCACAGAAAACGCATCGTATACCTCTTGAAAATCCAGAGTGTGAATTTGTATTGGATTGTAAGGTGGTATTAAAGCTGGCAGTGCAAGGTACACCTCGATTTCGTTCAATTCTGCTTGTTTCTGGCCTCATTGTCTTATCGTAAAATTTGGGCTTTGAGTTGTTATAATTGATGGTTCTGTCCGTCGAATCTTTGCAATAATTATTAGAGCTCTGCCATTCGAAAAATATCACTATTCGAATATTCGAAAAATTTAACGAGCGAATATTCGAATATATTCGAATATTTGGCCTACATTCATTTAGATGAATCTAGTACATTTCTTCGACATGTACATTTCTGATTAAATGATTCTTTATTAAAAGTATTAAGTTATGTTGTATTAGTTTGATATAATTAGGTATTAAGTTGGATTGTTTAACAAGTAAATTAGAATTTTGAGTTTATTTATCATTATTGAAAATTAGTGTTTATAATTTAGTTCAAAATCAAAAGACAAGAATGATAGAGATAACGTAGATATTGTTAACTTACTCGAATTTTATTATGTATTATAAATGCATACAGGCTAAACAAAGTTCAATTCACTACAGATTTTTATTAAGAAAATGTAGGAGTCTGACCGTTTGAGGATTTAGGGAGTTCCTTCGTTGAGTCACGATCAAACCGGCCGTTGAGAAAGCTCTTTCTGATGGTGCACTGGTTGTCGGTATTCCGAGATAAAACTTTGCAAGTTTTGCGACTTCAGGATGTTTGCCTTCTTTGCTTTTCCACCAAGTGAGAGGATTTTCCAGCAGGGGAACACTATCTTCTTGCAAATATTGCTCAAATGCTTTTTTGCTGGTTGTTTGTTTTTTCGCTAACTTGGGACTGGGTTCACCGTAACAAGTCCATGAACTTGTACCAAACAAAGTATTCAACAATTTCAACTTGTTATCGGGGGGTATTATGTCCATCTGAAGATTCCTTCCTTCCCGGTAATTCTTGGACGGTATCCTTTGTAAAGGAACGTGTAAGTCCAGAAGAATTCATTGAAGTTTCGAGCTCCATTTGGCATGTCTTGTATGCCTGATTACGCGCTTGGTCGGATATGAAGGGTAAGTTCTTCATTCTCGGATCAAGAACGGATGAAATTTCCATGGCGAAACGAACGTTATTATCTTCTAGTCGTTTCTCGAGGTATTCACAAAAAAGTTCTTTCATATGACGAATGAATGGAAGATCTTCAACTTTGGGTTTCATCGGGAAGGAAAGCAGGTTCATTGCCACTGCATACAACGACGATATGGTGCAATATGACTCACCGCACATCTCCGTTGATATTTGGTTCAGTGTTTTCAGGGGTTTGCACAAAGCTTCTGCATTAACCCAAAACTCAGCGCTGGGGTTAAGATCCCGTACTTGCTTCTTTTTGCTATCCACGATGACGGTGGTTACAGGTTTCTTCATTTGAATAACATGCGAATCATTCGAATATCAGAATCAACATTCGAATATTCGGAAATTAATGGTCATTGAGCGAATATTCGAATATTCGGGCCGAGTATTAATAATTATCCATCTTCAAAAACTTACACAGAAAATCAAGTAATTCTTGAGCAGTTGGTTTATGATAAATATTGTCATGAAATAATTTCAATTTATGAAATTCACGCATCATATAGAAAGGCAATTTTTCTAGTAGCTCCGGCACATATGTATCAATAGTCGCACTTTGAATACCTTGACGACTCAGAGTGAAGATTGTGGCTCTCAAATTATCGGTAAATGTTTCCAGATTGGAAAGGTTTTCTTTTACAAAAGGCAAATTCTGTAAAGTTTTCCAAAGCGTACTTTCTAAAAGTAAGGAATCTCCGTAAAAGTCTTTCAACATTTTCAGTGCTTCCGTATACACTTTTCCTTCAAATCCAAGTCCTTCGATTTTGTCATAAGCCGGTCCCTCAAGGCATCGATAGAGATAGTCCAGTTTCTGTTTGTCATTCAGATTTGGCTGTGAATCAATATTAATCTGGAAAGATTCCCAGAAATTCGTCCATTCAACCACATCTCCTCTGAACTTTGGTAATTCAATTTTGGGTAATTTCAATGTATTCTTACAAGGCGTTTTCGAGTGTAATGACTGTCCTGGAGATACTTGCTCATTGTTGTTCGAGTTAAAGGATTTTGCCAGATTAAACATATCTCTGTTCGTTTTTTCTTGAAGATTTTGATGATTCTGTATTAGATTGCTCATCATTGACATTAATTGACTAATTTGTTGTTGTTGTTGTTGCATTATTTGAATTACCTGGTTTGACGACCTGAAATCAAGATTGGTATCTTGTGTTGCACATGCAGAACTTCTGTTTATTTCCGCAGAAGTCAACTTGCAGGCTTCATGCGATTGTTAATTAAAATTTACTTTGGTTGCTTCAATAGGTCTTTCTAAATTTCTTTGATCATCAATTTGACGTAGAATGTCTTCATTACAATTGTAACTCAGCATGTCGTCAATAGTGAATACCTTGTTGATGAACAACTGCTTGAGAATGTTTTCTCCTCCACAATTCTCACATACCCATGAAAAGTTTTCAATATTGCATAATTTCTCGTACAATTCTGTTGTTACAGTTCGTTCAGTTATTCGGTTCAGGCACTGTTCACACCACCACTTCTTGCATACATCACATTCGATTCCATTTGATATTTCTTGGGCACAATTACAACAGTTTGTCATCTTTGACAACCACGCTCTGCTACCAATTTGTCCTGGTAAAATTAGGCAGTCCAAAAACCCAGTCCTTGCAGGATAAGATTCTATTTAGTTGTGATGCTAGACAATTTGAATTTCATAATATCCATGCATAAAGAGTTAGATACATGTACATGTAATTATAACATAGATAACAAGTAGAGTATAAAGAGTTCAATAAGATCGCGAATCATAGATAGTCAAAATAGTCATAGATGTCAAATTCTTGACAACTCCTGTACTTGATTGTTTATTTTGTACATTGACATGGTTTCGAGGATCCATGAATGAGGTATCGAATCAAATGCTTTCCTATAATCTATCCGTTCCATTGATAAGTTCTTCCTGTATTTCTTGATTTCACTTGTTATTGCTTTGTCGATTACTTTTGTGCCTCTGCATCCTGTTCTGTCTTCATTCTGCTCATGGGCAAGTATACTGCATCAGTCACATGCTTCGACATTCTGTGTGCCAGTATTTCAGACATCACTTTCCAAATCATGGGCAACCACCTGATTGGTCGGTGCATGTCCTTTACTCGGGTATTTAATAATGAGCGTTTTTCTTCCTAGCCAACCAGTGATTGTGGCTGGTCTGCAGTAGGTTATTGAACTGATCTGCCAGCCTTTCATGTACTGCATTCAGCTTTAGCAACCCCATTTGTACGATATCTGGACCTGGTGCTTTCCAACTTACCATCTTATCTTATGTGATGCGTTACTTTCGGCAATTGTTGTATCAGGTTGTGCATTCATCGTTGTGGATTCTTCTTTCAAATCTTTCAGTCACTTTGTGGAGGAGTTATGTGACCGAGGATTGCTCCAAATTCTTTCCCAGTATCTCATTATCGCTGTTCTCTCTATTTTGAGGTTGTTCTTCCTTGTTTTTGAAGCTCTTATATACTTTCTTATATGGCTACTGCCTGGGTTATATTTGAACGTCTTATTTATTTGGTATTGTTTGTATCTCGCTAGTCTTCCACGCGAGTCTCTGTTTGCCTTCTTCAATAGCTTCTATTTTCTTTATTGTTATTGGTATTTTATTGTTATGTTTCTTCTAACTCTGCTGTTATTGTTCTTTGCAGCTTCCATGTGGCTTATAAGCTTTCAGGGGTCTCACTCGGCAAAAAATTGAGATAGTGGCAAATAGCAAGAATGTAAAAAAATGCTAAAAAATTCGGGATTTTTAGTAGTATTAGCAGTCAGGTGGATATTTCGTTGATGGCTCAATAGAATTGAGCCTGGTTGTAAAATCAAAAATTGTGGACAATTCAAACACATGCTTTCATCATAGCCATTATTTACTTCGTTTCGGAAGCTGTGGTTATTAAATCGTCTGTCGTTGGATTCAAATCGATCTTTTTTGTTTTCGAAGTCATGGCCGGATGCTTCAACTTATCAATGCATCTTAAATTAGGTTGATGTCTTGACCTCTTACGCCCTGGAAATCGTCCATTAATTTCAGCGAACTATACTATTTACTTGAAAGCGACCGTAGCTCAGTAGGTAGAGCGATAGGTCTATGCTGAACTATTTTGAGTCCTACCAGCCACCTATTTTCATAGCAATTTGATCCATCGTATATCACATTTCATCCTTATTGCAAATTGCATGTGCGATTCCCGTAGTATCGATCCCTGCTACTGGTCTTAATATCGGCAGTCACGGTTGTGACGGAATATTTGTCCACTGATTACAATTGGAATTGCAACTGATGTATGATGGTGAGGGCATAATCTTGCCAATTGACATCCGCAAATTAAGCGGTCGCAGCTGAATTGGTAGGTAAGAGAGCAGGTTTACACACAGTTAACATATAGTCGTAGATTCGTACTGTACCAACCACGACTAGCTTCCAATCTGAAGTGAATATTAAAACTGAAGTTTTATGGTCACTACTTCCCTAGCTGGCAGGTGCTGACACTATCTGGAGCGCGCTGTAGTAGTCTGAATGGCCATTCTGCCAACTTTCTATCACACTTACAGGGCTCAACTTCGAGATCAAAGGATCGCCTGGACAGGTACTCAGCTACTATGCCACCGAAACTACTACAATACTTTTTTAGTTACTGATTAAACACTCGTTTCTGCACAAAGATTACAGCCAATTATTTCAAACTTTCCTAGATTATTTAGTCAAAGATATTTGAATATCGTGAATTATTTCGTCAGCGCAGCATTTACTGTGATGTCCACAGTACAAAAGAAAACAGAATTAAATTCCTCAATTGATCATGTTTGTTTACAAAACTATCAACTTAATAGTTTATGGTTTCTGATCTCTTTTTTGTGATCGTTTCCGCCATTAACGAGCAGTTTTATAAAATAAAAGTTTGTCGGTATAAGGTAATAAAAGTTGTGCAGCTTCTTTTTCCAAGTCTCCAGTCTTTGATCTCTGAAAAACTAATGAAATTCAATTTCCAACAGATACATTAATAGGAAATAAAGCCCATCAAAACACACCTGGAGGAGACAAACGTACGTGAACACATCCAACATAAACATACAATCACAGAAAGTACAGTAGGCGTCATTCCATGATAGCATACACGAAGGTGATACATTAATAATCTTAAGGATATTGTAATAGCTATTAACTGCAACATTGTTACGAAAATGTTGATTGACATGAATGTTGGTAATTTAACCAGAAGTTCTAGCATACAAGTTCTAGCAACTAAAGCTTTATTGTACAATTTATTGAATAATAATTTTTTGATTTGAATAAGTTAAGAATGTTCCAGAAAGACTTTTAGTGTTCCCTTTAATTGAATTTGGCATTCTATCGACTTTTGAAAAATAATTATTTTCAAGATTAAGTGTACAAAGTACCTTATATCTACGGATAACACCCAGAAATTAATACCAGAAAAATCCGCAGAAGATGTATTCAGAAAAGAATAAACCAGTGAGGCACCAAAAATTGAATGCATGATCAGTGGAAACGTTGAAAGTTAAGCAAGGTCCGTTTCAAGATCCATTCCTTCTAGAGATCTTTGTGGAAGAGTGCAGCCAATATTGTCCTTGCACATGTGTTCCTCATCGTGCAATGATTGGTAGATTGATGACTTTCACTATTTTAAGGTCCTTGCATGTTGGCCTACTGAGCAACGCCTACCGTGTAGGTGTGTCATTACGATGCCTCAGCCAATACGAATCAATGGTATTTATTTTCATTCATGGACTCTGGGGCTTACAAGCCCTGTAATCCGTCTCTGTCTGGTGAAGGACTGTCATCTTGGATCGCCGGCTTAATGGAGGAGTCTCGCAACAAAGCGGCGCGGCTGGCTCTGGGGAGTCTGGATAGATACGCAAGATGTGATATCTGGGATTCGTATTTGTCGGTTGGCAGCTGGATTGCTTACCTGTCGTTGATTGAGAGGGAGGCGAATATAATTTGCCGTTTCATCACTTTGCTACCTTTTAAAGTACGCAATGAAGCCCAGTATTTGATTGATCAACTAGTGGATTCGAGAGGGAGATGGTTTATCTGACTATCGTGGTATAGCACGTTCCACCTATCATCGGAGGGGGAGGGGTTGATCTCGGTCCCCTGTAGCATCTTCGCTGCTACCTGTCTGGTAAGCGTTCACGATGCACTAATTTCAATTGATCATCCAGTCTTCTGAAAAGGAAGCTGACCCTTGGGTTGGCGTGGTACAGTGAAGGTCTTACCTGTCCTTTGACAAGGGAGACCTATGTCGTTGTAACACAATGTTGCTAACAGCTGCGTAAAATAAGTAGTGCGTACTTTTTTACGATTTTCGTTAAAACAGTGCGCATTTTTCCATCTGTGTATTTTTCTGACGAGACACACTTTTAAAAATATAGTTTATTGTATTTTAATCTGGAAATTGGGACCCTGGCAAATGTAATGCCGTTTGTGTCGCTTTCATGATCAGGTTTTTATGAATCATGAGTAGCTGAAAAATTTTGTTTCGTTTCATAGTTACACATTTATTTATTTACATAGCTACAGATACATTTATAGTTCGTTCACCAAAAAGTACCGGTACTGTGTATCTGGTATAATAAGTGCTCGCGAAAGAGATTAAAGAATTCAAAACAACTCTGGCATTGTTATATTTTTCGATCTATACGTGTAATGTAGCTTATCAATAGCTCTAAATTCCACAGTAAATATTGAATAGGCTACCTGTAATGTGAATACATGTAACTTAAGTTTACGCCTGCCACTCAGATTAATTTGCTCTCAGTTTTCATTGAATCACTTTTCATGCTCATGATTGGATTCAAGTTATGTTTAGGAAGAGCCGATCTTTTTTGTTGTTACTGCAAAATCATAAAAGCCCGACTAATATCAGACAAGCTATAATGAAAAGCACAAATTAGCCCCATATGATATTTGTACCGTCATGATTTGTTTAAATACTGATTGATTCTCGATGTCAAATAAATGGCGTAAAAATGACTGGCTTGAGTATTTATTTTGCATTTGAGTCGCCGGCAACACTGTTGTAACATCATGCTACTACCTGTCGGATTTTGCGATGATGTCATGGTTGATCATTATTGAACTTCTAGTTTGCTTTGATAGGGAGTTGACTTCTGTTGACGTAGACAAAGAGTTGCACCTGTTCTTCAGAGTGAGAGGGGGCGAGTTCTCGTCTTCTGTAATGCATGAAGGGTCGGCTGTGATATGAATCCTTTTTCCGTATACATGCACGACGTCCAGTAATTACTTACTCATTGACTGACGAGCAGGGAGTTGTGTGGAAGACATCCTCTTGAGATGGCGGACCGGAAGCCCAACGCCGAGTATTTACCTTTCTGATCGGATGCAACCTACCCCTGTAGCTCAGGGCAAAGGTCACTAAACGACATGAGCTCTCGTCCCGTGACTGCACTGCCTTTTAAAGGAGGAAGAGCTATCAGGGAAAGATAGTGGAGAGTACTAACCAGACTAAAGGTGCTGTACATTCCCGCGGAGGATGGCTTAGAAGATGACGGTTCGTGGTAGTTTGATGGAGGGCCCACACCTTTCCCTAAAGGGTACCAGACGACCGTTAAGTGTGTGAACAGCGTCGTATTTGAAGAGGCTTAGGCCTCCGGCGGGCTAGACGGACTTCGTTCGGCTAGCTCACTTAACTCCGAGCCGTCGGCTCGTCGCACGATCGCGTCGCCTCTCTTCGCCGTCAACCATCAGATTTCGCTCACTACGTTCGCTTAGTCCGTGCATGTTAGCCTACTGAGCAAAAGTAGTGATAAAGATAAAATGATAACGAAATCCGTATAAATTTCTTCGGTGAATATGAAAACATTCGCGTATCGTCAGGCCTGTGATTACTCCTCAGATTCCTCAAATTTGTTTGTTATTCCTCAAATCCTCAAAAATTCCTCAAATATAGCTAAACTATGAGAAATTCCTCAAATATGACACACTACAGACTAAATGTAGGGTAGTGTATTGTTTTTTGGCGAATGGCGATGATGTGTAAACTTCCAATCAAGAAGCTAAGATAGAATCCTATAACATGTATCCTACATCCCTACTGCTAATCATGAATCACTCATGATTTATAACTTTATAATTTTCTCTTACCCACCTGGTAGATTTTAGATAGCATGATCTCGCTGTGCTAGCTAGATCTGATATTTTGATTGGACACAGACCTGTCCTCTTAGTATCTAGATGGGCAGACTGTTAAATAGAATCTTTTCAATATAGAAGTGATAAACATAATTTTGAAATGAACGACTTACTCGCCAATTCATTACACAGGAGGAGAGGAGAACCGTTGTTTGTCCTTCTAGTGAGCATTTTCGAATTCTTAGACATTTTAGGATACTCGTATAATAATTTTCTTTTGAATCATATTTACCATATCAAAAATTAACCAGTCGTTAGCTACGTTGAATTTTGATCTTGTTTCACGTCGTTTCCATTTCTGCAAACTACAGGGCTGTAGATGTTCCGGTTCGTCCGGACCTATTTTGCTAAGCAGAGAAGTTGTCCGAAGTTATTGTCTGTCGAACTCCTTAGTGCAATACTTCCACGTATTTAACGAGTGAAGCATTGCGATCAACCTACAGAAATTGTATATTTGAACACTGTCAGAAATTTTTTACTTCTAACTTCATAATAATGCTTAGAATTCCAACAATAAATTGCTTATTCAATTATTTTCATTAATTATCCTGACCTGTTTCACAACCTTCTTTATATGTTTCTGCGACTATAGGGTTGCCAAATGCATGCCTGTACTTCTTAAAGAACTTATGGATATCGATCTTCTATATCCATTATGTGATAGCATACAGGTAGCCCAGCTCACTTGGATTTCAGTGCTCTTATCAACTGAAGCGCTTGTTTCACTCACTCTCCTCCATTTTATTTCCGCTGAACATGAACACATCCGACGGGGCAAAGCGGATGGTCCCTAAATTTGGTGTCTATCTGCCTCCTGGTCACTAGCGTGCGGGGGTTGGAAGCTCATGAAACTTTGCTATCCCATGAGTCTTTTTGCAGCTACGTTTTCCAGGGTCTGCTGACCAACATTTATCCTGGATGAATTATTCACTTATAGATCGTTTTCATAATTTGCTGAACACAGCTTGGTGTGAAATTAGTGCACACATTGCTTATCGTTGTATGCGGAGCTCAGATTAATTAAGACATTGAACCACATATTACTGGGTTGGTAGATTTTCAACCTGGGTCCACTGCAAGATGTGGATGTCAATATCTCTGCGCAACTTCAAAGAACAGAGGTGATAATCTTTCACTTTTTGCCTAGATGAGACCAACAACTTAATGGCAAGCCTGTTCCCGACACTTGTTTTGTGTTGTATGAGAGAATTCATGTTCATCTGAATGTAGATCGGAGCGATACGATCAAACGCTAACAAACTAGAGCCACCGAAACTTATACAGTATAACGCAATATTAAGAAATTAGTGTGTAATATGGCGTATCCTTCATAATAAATTACTGACTTTTTAAGTCACAAACATTCTGTCAACGATTTTAAGCTTTCTGTACTTATGGGTTACTCTCCTCCCAAATTTGTCTAAAGTCCGTAAAAATTAATCGTTACAAAGCCACAGATGCATGTAGTTGAGGATGTATCCTATATTCAAAAACTTGCAGTACCCAAATCTGACACGCATCATTGAATTGGAGACCATAACGTGAAGCACAGCGATATCAGCAGCTTGATCTGACATCCTCTGTTCGTCACATTCTAAGCAGATAATACTTGAGGCAACAAATTAAATTCGTAATAACGCGGGAAGTGATTATGACCAAGTCAATATCCCTTTGTAATATACACAACTTCAAAAAGTGTGGTGGAGTGTGGTGTGGTCAACCCTGGGGTTTCCTTCTTCGTTGTGACTTTCATGACTTGAAGTTTGGCCCAAAATTCGTGCTAAAATGTGGAGTTTTTCTTGCAATTATCATACCAGGCTCCGTTTCCATTCCTCAAATTTTTGCAAAAAATCCTCAATTTTTCTCATAGGCTAATCACAGGCCTGGTGTATCGTGTATCAGTGTGACAAATATGGCCATCGATTTTCCTTCTATGAAAGTTCAAATACTTCAAAGCCTGAAATAAATCATGCATGCTATATCTCTTCATTGCTCTTGAATAAAGTCGAGTTGTCCAGATGACATGCATTGGGGAGGTTTTAAATCAGGTAATGGGAAAATCGATGAGTATTGAAAGTCACAATTCACTTGAAATTAAACATCGACGATATGATATATACGTGTAATTCAGGGTGCCCGCGGGCCTGGAAAAGTCTGGAAAATAAGGTGGTCTGGAAAAGTATTATTTTTAAGAAAATGTCTCAGGAAAGTGTGAAATATCTGGAAAAAATATTGAAGTATAATAGTATTATGACATTTTGGAGAGGTTTATTTTTACGTACACTATAGGAGTCAAGAAGGTATTGAAACTGAATGCTCAGGTTATCTCAATGAATATACAGAATGCGATTGGAACTACAGGGTGAGTCAAAAAAAAACGATTTATTTTTAAGTGGATATAAAACATGTTTGTTTTAGTGATAGAAATTCGTTACAAGTTCAGATATCAAGCATATGTCTTCAATTCAATTATGTACTAACTAGATTTGTTAAAAATTTCCAATTATGTTAGATATCTGTGTTAACTTCTAATATTAGACAGATGATTTTACTGTCTATCAATCAACATAATACATTCCTAAATTTAAATAAGTAAGTTGTTTATCGACGCATGATATTGCATTCATCATATGATATTTCATTTCTCGATTTGCATTCATCAATATGGAACGCAAAGCAAAGGTTGTTGCATGGGCTATCACTTATGAAAACACCAGAGAAGCCAGAAGACAATACGCGAAAGAATATGATGAAGAGGCTCCTCCTGAATCCACAATACGTCGATGGGTTTCTCGTTTCCTTGAATATGGTGACATCAATAAAAGGAGAGAAGGCACTGGTAGACCCGTTACCGCGAGTGGTGATGACAGTTTCCAGGAAATCAATCAACGATTGGAAGATAAACCGACAGCATCGACTAGACAGATTGCTACGGAAACTGGTAACTCTCAGTCAAGTGTTGTCCGCTGTCTTCATAAAAATGGACTTCATCCATTTAAGGCAACAAAAGTGCAAGCTTTATCCAAAGATGACTGTGAAAGAAGATTAGAATTAGAAGTAGATGGTTACGTCGTAATCAAGAGAGTGACAGTGACTTTTATAAGAACATCATATTTTCCGACGAAGCTGTTCTTCACGCCAACGGCATAGTGAATCTTCATAATCTCCACTTCTGGGCAACTGAAAACCCACACATGCAGATTGAAAAGCTGCAAGACCGACACACGGTCACGGTATGGTGCATGGTTGGTCCGTCCGGCGTCTTGGCTGGTGGTCCGTCCAGGCGTCTTGCTTACGACATCAGCTCTGAGACTATGAATAGTGACCGCTACTGCACAGTACTTCGCGAAAAGGTGATCCCTTACTTTCGAAGAAGATCGAATCGCAACAAACTTTATCAACAAGATGGAGCTCCGCCTCATTTCAGTCTCACCGCTCGGTCTTTGTTGGATGAGCATCTTCCAAACAGGTGGATCGGGAGACAGGGAGCAGTTCGATGGCCACCAAGATCACCGGACCTCACTGTTCGTGATTTCTTTTTATGGGGAGCTCTGCGAGATAAAGTTTACAAACAGGCTCCAAGAACCGTGGAACAATTGAGAACAAGAATCGAAGATGAGCTGGGGACTTTCAACCCAACAATGTTTCAGTCATCGTACGAGTCTTTCGTTGAGCGATGCAATGAGTGCATTCAGTTGGACGGTGGTTAACATTCAATTCGTTTATTATGAAATACCTTTCTTATGCATTCTGACAGTTCAGTTTCATGTTCAGAGTGATATTTAATAACTTTCGTTTTTGTCTTATAACTATGGGAAACTCTATCAATGGGAATATTTCGGTCTTCTTTGGACTGATTTCGGGTAAATATTTACATGCAGGATAAAATAATAATAATTTTTGAGATCTACCTAAGCAATACATAATTTGAACGATTCCTTCGTCAAATTGAAGACATATGCTTAATATCTGAACTTGTAACGAATTTCTATCACTAAAACAAACATGTTTTATGTCCATTTAAAAATAAATCGTTTTTTTTACTCACCCTGTATGTGAGCGGAGACTCAATGTGGTCAAAATCGAAATTCGGAAAACATTTTATGATTTTAGTAAGCAGAGTCATATTTAATGAATACGACATAATGAAGGAGCGACACAATAATAAGGATACGACACAATAAACACAACTTGATCTGATCAATTAAGACGTTTATCAGTGTTCTAAATCTTTTCGATAAAGTGGAGCAGCTAGATGAATGACTGTAGCGTCTATTCCTATTCATTATTTTCGATATTTAATTTTCTCTCGAAAACCATAAAAAGCGTAATGTGTGAATTGTTAGCTGTGATTTTAGATTGTATAATTTCAATTTGTGTGTGCGAAATACCGAGACAGCATGACCGTACCGTTGTTTCGACCCCAGAGTTGTTTTTGACTTGTCCATGTTTACTTTTCCTATTACCAAGTCGACATTGATAGTACCTTAGTTTTGTTTTCAGATAGTTTTAGATAGTGTCATTTAGGATTTAGGTACTCAGTTGCTCTCTTAGATGTTTAGCTAGAGTCTTTGTTAAGGCATTTAGTTGGTTACTAATAAAATCGACTTGCCGAAATAATCAGTTTCTTATGCGCTAAAGAGTTGCGATATTCCAACACAAGTGATTTTCATAATTTAATAAATAATAGAACATTAAAGTTAAACAGTTGAGCAAAAATAATCTATCTTACCCACAAGTAACAGACTCTACATTCATTTTTTCAAAAATAGTGCTTAAGAGTGATGTGCACTATAAAAATATTCGTCTATGCATGCCGTTTGTGTAGTAGGCCCACTGTAGGCCTAAAAAGGGTATATTGAATAAAGTCATTATTAAAAGTAAATTCTTTCTCACTGGTTACAGAAAGTATGTAAAGATATGTGCTGAAGAGTTGAAAACGTTTAAATGCCAGCTGCTATGTGGTAGCCATTAAGTTTCATTCATCATAATTGCAAAAACGTATGACAAATTCAAATTAAGAAAAGTATTTTGTCGAATTTTGAAATACAATATTCATTATTCATTATTGCATCTACTGATGAAGCTTGAAATTAATTTATTAAGGCGCAGGTTATCATTCCATTGATGAACATATTCGAAACTTGAATGCATAGGATCGACCATAGATCAAAAGTGCACCAGTGTATTCGAATAAGACCATTCATTCAGTTTCCTCTGTTCTTCGCTCATTCAACTATTTTGCTGACTTACTCAGTCCGCCCGTTCATTTCAATTTTGCGCTATGCCGTTCAGTTCAACAGAAACACTCAAGTCACTCACTTCCTTTTTGTTCACTTTGAAAGTTAGCAAAGTTTGTGGGACTTGGCGCTCGTTGACCACATTGATAAAGTGTTACTAAGGGAGGCTTCCAAGCTCCAATCCCGGAATCTTGGATAGATGGTAACCCTATACTATGAAATTCATCGGGTTGTTGATCGACCTATATCCCAGAAGTATATAACTCGCAAATATTTGAAACCATAATTACTTGGAATTTTACAACAGCCTCTAATTTGTTACCGAGGAGAAATCGAGAGAAATTTTATGAAATATTTCATAAGGTGCACTCAAATTCTTATGCGATACTACGCCGAGTAAAATGATCTTAAAAATCCCTGTTTCGTGTTATCTTTAATCTATTCATTCACATTGTATTATTCACGAACAGAAATAACAGTACGGATTTGTCTAACCGAAAGCTGCTCTAAGCGGTTGTCTAGGTCCGAACAGCGAAAAGCGATGTGAGAATTAATTTTCCCCATAGTAAATGCAAGACTGCGAAGCATTAGTTCAGTTTGCTCATCAGTTTCATGAACTGAAAAATATTGGTTCATTTCAGTGGCAGTTACTAGGAAATCCCGTTTGCTAAGCTCCTTCGCTTACTACTGAACGACTAAGAACCTTGTTCATTTGCTCCCAAAAGTTCTAGCGCATTTGTTCAGAACTACTAACTAAAAAGATCGTTGGTCCGTTAAATCATTTTGCCTACTTTACTTGATTTGCGAGGGGTCGAATCACTCGTTGGTGTCCTCAATGGCGCGTTCGGTTATTTTCCGTCAGTCTCCCTTCTGTCATCCTAGCTATCACGTAGGTCAGCTTCGCACCAGCCTTTGATGTTGTCCTTCGAATGCATCATGGGTCGGCCTCCACGGCTGTTGCCATTCGCGATGCCAAACAGCACGGTCTTCACTAGGTATCTTTCATGTGGCAAATTTGGTTGCGCATTTTGCGCTTTTTAATCATCTGCACAAGCCACGACTTAGATTTTTACTCTTCTCAGGACTTGATAATTGGTGGTGCGGTGATGTCATCTAACACCTAAAATCCGTCACTCGGAAGCACCGCAACTCAAAGGCATCAAGACGCCGCTTATCCGTCTTTCTCAGTGTCCTCGTTTCCGACAACAGAAACGTGGTTTAGAAGTTTTGTGATGTGAAGTTTTTTTAAGCTTTCACGATTAATGATGTTTAGTCACGTTCACCACGAATTCGCTGGGCCAGTTGGATGTCCTTCGGCATGATGGTGACCCGCTTGACATGAATGGCGCACAAGTTGGTGTCTTCGAAGAAACCGACCAGATAAGCTTCAGACGCCTCTTGCAGTGCACAAAACTGCTGATGACTGGAATCGCAGGTCAGTCTTGAAGTCTTGGGCGATCTCACGAACAAGCCTCTGGAATGGTAGCTTCCTGATCAAGAGCTCAGTACTCTTTTGATGCCTCCTGATTTCCGGCAAAGCAACAGTACCTGGTCGATATCTATGCGGCTTCTTAACTCCACCAGTTGTCGGCGCACTCTTTCGAGCAGCCTTGGTCGCAAGTTGCTTCCTTGGAGCCTTGCCACCGGTAGATTTTCGTGCCGTCTGTTTGGTACGAGCCATCACGAACTTCTAAACCTTTGTTTTGAAGTCTTTTGTTAAGCATCAGCACGCTAGAAACATACGTTTGCAATACATTGCATTATAGTTCTTGTGATAATCTAGTGACTCCTCCATATCTTGTCAAACCTGTAAAATAAAATATTTTGTAAAATCCTGAATGCCAGGAATATGAAATGATGTGCAGGGGTTCTGGGATGTAGGGTTGAATTTCTATTCTGACAAAATCATTAATGAAATGCTCACAAGCAATACTTCCATTTCAGAAGCAAAAAATGCCATCATAGGCTTTTCTGATTCCGTCGAATCTCTTCTGAAACGAAAGAAAGTGAAACAAGAACATTTAGTTAAATTTCTGTTTGACAGGAAGGTAATTACTTGAAATGCCGTTGAATCATGACGGAATGAAAACTTCTCTTCAATTTTAGATTGAATTGTCGGAAGGGACAGATAAGCCGCATCTCATCAGACGCTTCGCTCAACAATTACCTTATTTAGTCAATGTGAGTATCTTCACATCGGAGGTGAAATTGTCTTCTAATCCTTAATCGTTACATTTGAATTTGTTACATGGCAACAGTCGATAGCTAAGAGAGTCATCATACTTAAAAATGATGATGAAATCAATAGGGAAAGTAGAAGACAAAAGAAATGACACATCAATTGAACCGCTACACTAATCATACACGCTTGAGGTCAAGAAACTTCTTGCAAAAGAAGTCAAGCATTTTGGCGAAACGATGGCTCTTAGAATGAAGCCGTGTGTCATTCGAATCAATGAACTATTGGTGGTGTCAACACACCCCTCCGCTGCTATTGGGAGGAAGTCAGGGGCCGTCAGGTGTTGGGCGTGCCAATCGCCCTCTCCCAGCGGCGGATGAGCTCCGACCACCTGACGGGGGCAACCCACAGTTCCCATGTTGTGTATGTGTGTGCAGGAGAAGAGGTGTTCTGTGTTGTGGGGTTGTGATTTACAGAGGGGACAAAGTGAAGAAGACCGGGTTTATATTGTGTAGGTCTTCTTTCAAGAATGATGATTTATCAGTTAGGACGTGCGCCAGTGTTCAGCGCGTGTGTGAGTGTTTGTTCTGATTTGTGGATTGTTGGGGGATTGAGTTGATGACTTAATTGCTTTGTCTATATGCTAGGCCTATGCGGACTTGGTGTGTGTGTGTTTGTTTGAGCAGATGTTTTGGTGTCACGTTGGGTGACTGTGTGAGTGGAGGTGCGGTGTCCTTTCGTGTGGTGAAGATTTTTGTTGTCTGTGGGGTGGTGGTTGTTGCATGAGGATTTGGAATGGGTGATGTTGACTTTTTGCTTTCCGTCTACTGTGAGGTGATCAGCAATGGAGAGGACATGTGTTTTTGTCGTGCGTGCATCCTGGGGCGATGCTGAGCAGTTCGTTCTCTATTGCTTTTCATTTTTATATATCAGTAAACCAATCCTCTTTGCCATTGTGTAGAGCTCTGGATTTTGGCTCACCTCATCGGTGCGTTGCAATGTTGAATCGTATGGACATAGTGGTCTACGTGGCTGTGGTTAAGTGCTTGACTTTGCGATCTTTCGGTCGTGTGGTCGGCAAATAGGGGGCATCCTAGCTGAAAGCATCACAGAATTCAAGTGTGCATTTTCCCTAAAGTAAGAGAGTAATGGCGTGAAAGCGTCAGCTCCAGTCGTATGGATGCGGTTGATCGATGTTCTGATGAAAATTGGTGCTCGTGTATTGACCACTATTTTGCCATAACGTGAATCTGGTTGCCTTTGCCATCACGAAGGTCTCGGTGATAGTCATTTACAGCAACAACAGCTTTGAAATGCGACCCATAAGGCATGTGATGATCTCTCGTTACTCTTACGAGACGAATTTCTCAAAGCCGACAGCGACTTCGTGGAATCTGAGTCCAGATTCGTGATAAGGATGCTGAAATTGATAAAGTAGAAGTTGTTTCGAATAGAATTGTGCTGTAATGAAAAATGGTTTCGCTGGGTGGTTCCACCAACTTCACACAAGCAAATCAAGAGAATTTCTCGTATGAGGGCACAGACATTCCGAAGATAGTTTGTCATTATTTACTTGAGAGCTTAAGTTGGTGATAAAATTATTCAGGAATTTCACTTTCGGGCTTGTGCTGCTGCCTTGTAAATCAATATTCTAAATGATCAATGTATTCCGCCTGAAATGCAACGAGGCAATAGGAAAGACAAATGAATCAGATCCGCAATTGTCCATCATTAACCCTTCTTTTAGAAATTTGGTAAGAGTCAAGTGATGTAACTCATGTATTGTATTTCAGTCACAACTGGTGACTATCTTTAGGTATAAAGGAATTTCATAATGAGATAATTATTGAAAATTCAATTACTTAACATTTAAGAGAAATATAGTTTATGAAATATACATGTAATGCAGAAAGCATACAAAGATGGGACATCATACAGGTGGCAAGCCTACTGTGTCACATTTTTGCTACGAGTACTAGTGACTATAGCATCAAGCGGCTGATACTACATTGAAATAGCAGTTGAGAACTTCATTGCATGGGAAGAGCCCCACCCCTTTCCCATCCTATACCAAAGTCGTCAGTACGGCATGTGTAAATCCGCCTGAAATGTCTGTTATCTTTCAGATCTGCCGGAATGAGAACCCTCAAGACTATGGACAGCCAGATTCCCCCGACAACGCTCCATTACATCTCCGAACCAATACTCCTTTCAACGCTGCCTTCGCGGAACAATTCGTCCCGTGGTATATTGATACCTTCAACGGTGGTCGTCCGGATTTCGGGCCTCATCACTTCTGGGCGGATTGCGAGCTCTCTGTCCTCATCCGTCAAAGAAGCACGAACAGCGATGTCTGTCTGACCTTCACTGGTGCCGAGAACGTCGCAGAACATCTTCTCAGCTTGCATGATGGAGGATTAAGACTCGTTTCTACCCCCAACTCAGAGGAGGAATCCAAGACTGTGAATGTGGACGGCTTTGGACGTGTTGTGGTGACTTTCAGAGGCTGCATGCATCATGCTTCAGTAGGAGGACCTGCCGGACTGTTTCAACAGACGATGGGGCTGATCCAAGACGTTCCGTCGAATTCCACTGCCTCGTCACTCGTGTACAAAATCAAATTCTTGAAATTAGAAGTTGAATCCCAAATTCATCCGCAAGTGATTTGTGGAAATTGTATTATGGAATAAAGATTTTCTCCTCAAGTGTTGTTCTATCTCAATAGATGAAAATGATATGGTGATGTTGATGCTTCCATCGATGATGGAGCTAGAATTACACTTTGTATTGGCACATAGAAGCGACCTTGACAAAAAGAAAGGGATTTTTTACTCAAACAATGATAATGCTTGAATTTCATTTGAGAAACTTTTCTGTTAAAAATCCACTACAAGTTCGTAGGGCTGTTCACTGCAGCATCAAGAATAGAAAAATTAAATATGCTCTAATAATGCTCATTGGCCAACAAAGTCACATTATGTGTCGAATAGGCCACTTGTAGGCGCTCCACTTTTTTGAAATTTCATAGACAATATTTCTGAATTTATCGGATTGGAGCATGAAAAGTTCCATGTTTTTGCAGCGTTCTGGCCTGCTTAAAACTTAAATGCACAAAAATGGAAGCTGGAAAAGTATGTCTTTTGCGATTATAGTCCGTCAAAAGCTGTGTGCAAAATAGAACATTTTTGCAGAGAAGTTTCTGGAAAATTTTCTGCTCTGTATTTTGAAAAAGTAAATAGATTGAAGTGTCTAAAACGCAAATATAATTCAAGACGTGCTTGACACGTATAAACTGCTTTATTATAACAAAATTATTAGCCTAAGCTACATATAGGTTCTATAGCCGTGGTTTGCGCTTTGTCCATATACTCGTATCAGTCTTCAACATTTATCATAGGTTCTCATCGCACCATGGACATGATGATAAATATAAGCTCTGTGGATGAACTTCTAAATTCTATGGGATTCATCGAATAGGGGCCTAAAAGGAGAGTCATATCCCTGTGGGAACGAATCTTGCGAAAAACTGGCGGATGTCAGCTGTAGAATATCATGCTACAGTTCAACATATTTGCGGGATATTCGCTGGCAAAGTTCGCCGGCGACAATTCGCGCGATGTCACCTTTTACTTTTGACTTTCTGTCTTATTTTCTTTAGTAATCCGCCTCTACAGCCGAGGCTCTATTTTTATCCCTCACCTCCTCACTATCTCCCACTGGCTAATCTATCTAAGAAATAAGTGAAGACTATCATTCTTTGATAATGAAAAGAATATAGAGAATCCGCATATATCAATTTTCATAACATCTCTTGACATTTAATAATTTACAACAATGACAAATATTTGAATGTCATAGTATTTACTGCGACATTTAAGGAAGATAAATACTTTTTTTAGTTTAAGCCTTCGTGAATTAAAAAAAGATCCCTTTTTATCAGATCAGACTGAGTATACAATATATTTTCATGTAAAGGCAATATACGAACATTACTACTTACCACTAATTAGTTGCTACAGTATCCACGATTTCGCCGGTTGGCGAAAAATCAACTCGCATTAGTAAACAAATATTACCAACTAATTATAGCAACTTTTTCACCACCTGTCGTTTTTTAATTCTACACATGTTTTTGGATAAATGATGACCATTTTCACATGCAGAGATAGTTTTTACACGAAAATGAACCTTTAAAAAATTATCCACAAAATCGCTACCTCGCCAGATAATCTGTTGATATTAGCAAGTCGATGCGTTCCCACAGGGATTTTTAGAATTTCTACCTAGGACATTATGAAATTCCTGATTATTACCATAGAGTAATTAATCAGGAATGCGGAGTCAGAATCCCGGAGTCATATCATTTTTGCTGGAGTCGGAGTCCTATCAAATGATAGGACTCCGACTTATAACTAGACCCGAAAACGCAGACAAATTATTTATCCTCGTGCATAGCTGTCACTGTCTTCATGTCAACTTTCTCCGTCAAACAAAAGTACAGATCGAGGCATTGCTGTATGCAAGGCTTGTAATAGTTGAGGGAATGATCGAGAACCGTGATAGTGAAAAAAGGATTGTCTTCTCACTCGGTGGTTTAGTAGAGAAGACAAGCCTTCCTGGCCTCGATCACACCTATACGCACCAAAGGTCAGAGACAAAAGTAAAACACTAGTTTGTTTGAGAACATAACCTCTTACCCTAACGTTAATCGTGTGTGATGTCTCCTCCAAAGCGCATATTAAAATAGAAAGTGTGCTCATATTTTTTGGAGAAGGATGGAGGATTTTCCTGTCTGGTAGAGACTGGAGAAAAACCGTGTGAAGCACACATCAGCAAGATGGGAGGAGCCGAGTCGCATGCATCCAACTTAAAGCAGCATTTGACAAACTTTCATCGAAAATATGATTGATAATTGATACAGCAATGATCATCACTATAAAGATAGGTTCAAGCCTATACTGATCTATTAAGTATAGGTTAATTACCACTTACCAGTTTTTTCAAAAACTAGGCTAACCACCCGGAGTCGGACTCCTTATATCAACCCCCGGAGTCGGAGTGCTATCAAAGTGATAGGACTCCGCATCCCTGGTAAGTATACATGCATATAGGTAGAGTGTCGACTCAAAAAAGTATCAAAAATTTTGATATCAAAGGATTCAGTTTTTAGCGGATATTTCATTCCACTATCCAAAACATTATTTGAGCACTTTTTAAAAAGCGAGATTTTCGCTAATTAATGTACCACCGAGATAAAAGCCCCTTTATAAGTAATGTGAAACAATTTGGATATCAAAGGAATGAATATTTGCTAACACGCATCTAATTAAGCGGAATGGTCAAGGAAATTCCATGAACTGCATCATAATTAGTGATGCAAATGGAAAATTTTCCATTGGAAAATTCGAAATTTATTTTTCGGTGACGTTTTTTCCTTTGTTTTCGAGACTTACTACAGTCGGTTGAAAAGACAATGTAATATTCAAAGTCCGAAAACTTCTCCACCAGCCCTGTATGTTAACTTTTGGTACCAACTGCACCTTTTCCATGTCTGTTTCAGATCTTTCCAAATGAATTTCAGACATTAGATGGATTTCAGATTTCTCTAGCTGAAATTCAGATATCTGTCACAAGCTCAACTTTGAAAATATCTTTAATTCAACTGGAGATCTCCAATTTATCTGGATCATATCTGAAATTCATTTGGGCAGATCTGAAATCGATTTGGAACTATCTGAACCATCTGAACTAGAAATGGAGGATGTGTATCCTCAACAAATATATCGGACACTACGCCAGAAGTTGGAAGCTATCATAGATATTCTTTTGCTCATCACAGATATCTTTAGTTTCCAACTATCTCACGAGTCTACAGTCTTTATATCTTCCAATATGGTCGCTCATGAATGCTGAGTGGACTGTGTGCTTTGGTGTGCTTATACTTCACATGTTCATCAACACATGGAGAATTTGCATTTCTATGATCAACGCTACATAATAAAGCCTAACTTTCAAACTAACAATTAGCAAACTCCAAAATGAAGTATGTTATTTTGCTCCAGATCTTCCACATTGCATGAAATTATACCCCTATGTAAAGCAAGATTCACGTTATCCCAAACGGTGTCTGTGTGATAAAAATGCTAACAAATTATAGCACAAGCCTTGGTGGCAAAGGAATGTTCAAAAATCCGCGGACGGAACTCGCATTCCTACGATCGCTTTAATCGAGATAATGATGAAATTAAGAGCTTTAGACCCAATTTATTGGTACATAGCTGCCTCTCGGCAGTGGAAGCGCTCAAATTATAGGGCCCATCAAAACTTTCAAAATTTTCCATAATTTTCCAATTTTTTCCATAATTTTCCACGGAAAATTTTCATCACTAATCATAGTGCAAGTCCCTTCAAGTCTTAAAGGAAATGTTGAGATCCTATTGAGAGCTTCGTGGCTGAGATGTCATGTTTTTATAAAATTCAATATTCATCGGCATGATTTTATGATTCACAAGGCGTCTTTTCTTGAATCTGAATAGTGTTGAATCAATGTTGACCCATTTACATCTTTTAAAGATCATTTTCTTTTATTGTGATATTTTGCTCTTTCAGTGGCAGGTAGCTTGTGATATGATCACGCTTAAGAAAATAATCTTATTATAGTAAGGCATGAGCTTTAACGTAATGGCAACCCATCGAATTGATAGTTTAATAAACCATCTCTCAAAGTTGTCATGATGGAGGATTTGTAAATTATTTTTCTTTTGCTGTCATAATTCGCGTGCAGCATTTCTCTAGAAGTGCAAAAATTCGCATATCTCACATATGTGGTAGGGGAGATTGGGGACCTATGAGCATAGGGGACCAAAGTGCATCTGCCAGTTCGACGTGATAAAGACCGAATTCGAACTTCTTCTTCTAGTTGAGTAATTCTCTAATCAAACATGACTTTCAACGGAAAAATCAAGATTTATCTCAAAATATTTTATTTGGTTGGTCTTGAAATACATTTGATGTAGTCGAAAGTAAATTTTTGAGTCTCCGCTGTCTATTTTTTCTAAATTTTATCCGTCACCATTGGGCCTAGAATAACAATAATTTCCAACATTTAAGGCATCTAAAATTGCTTCATAATTCGGGGCTGGCATCTGTACACCCAGTTATTTGTCAATGTTCGTTTTTTGAAAATGAGTTGCTTTGGGGTCCAAAGTGCCCTCTGAAATGGGGACCAAAGTGCAATACATGATAAATTTCCTTTTTTCTTTTGTATTTTTGTAAACCATGTATTCAGTGTCTCAACGTAATGAAATAAGCGTAATTAAACCTTAAAAAATGTAATTTAAGCCATCGCATGCAGCCCTTGGACGTCTGCGTCTGTGGTCCATTTAAGACGTTCCATGTGAGTGAGTGCAACAATCAAATGCTCACTCATTCATTCAGCTTCATTTTACAAAGCTTTTACGCCCATGAATATCGTATCGGGCTTTCAAAAAGTCCAGTCAACTCAAACGCTTTCAGCTAAGGGGATTTCCTGCTATCCATTCCCTCCGATCGAGTGCTTGAACTTCGCAAATTGAACAACCTATCTACAAGCACAGGCCCAATATCTCCTGCTGATGACGGTGCCCTGTTGACGACGAGGCGTGATAATTGTGAGCCAGTGTCACCTGAAATAATCAGACCTTATCCGACGAAGGCTCTGTCTGAAAAATTTAAACACAAACGATCAAGAAAAAGAAAATCAACTATTATCACCGATAAGCCCCCGGAGAATGCTGCATCCAAAAGTAACGAAACCAATTCTGGAACCCAGGACTCCTCAATTGAAAACACGGTTGAACTTCAACTGGAATGTGGCGAACACATTCTGGTTGAGTACAAGACAAATGTTTTTAAAGCGACATTCCCGACTCCTGTCTGTTTTTATTATGTTACATAATGCATTATTTGCATATATATTCAAAAATCGACTTTTCGGCAATTTTTGTTGGTAGACCTATCTGGAAGTTAGTTTACTTTTTTAAAAAATGATTATTTACTGCCTTCTTACCAAATCCAATCTGTTGAACCATTATAACCATTTTTGTCCGTAAGGTCATTATTTTCAGAAGTCAAACACATCTTTAAATTGATGAGAAGAAAGTGGGATAGGCCTATATAGGCCTAGGCCTATAATAAAGATTTTACCCTAGATCAAAATATTAATCTCATAGAGAAATGATTATCATTTTAGAACTCAGTACATCCGAATTGACTATTAACAGTTAATTAATGTAATAAAGATGCGTCCAATAAGCAATTAGTAAAAATCGCTGTAAAAAAATTAATTCATTTTTGCCTATTGATAGTTTTCATATCCACTTAGTTACTAATTCACAAAAATTAAATGAATACAGTAAAAATCATAGAAAAATGTGTTTTGGCGATATCTATTATATAAAATGAAATTTCCTTTCGCAAACATGGTTATTTTATTTAGTGCACTTTGGTCCCCGCAATAGGGGACCAATGTGCAGGGTCGTTACATGTTACAAAAACATGTCTTGTGCAAAAACTAGATATGCTAGAGTTACACTTCAAAAAATATTTTATTTGTGAAGATATCTTTCACATCTGTGTAAAATTTTAAGTTCTGATTAGCAATAGTTTCGTCAAAAAATGAGAATGAGTGAAAAAATGCACTTTGGTCCCCAGTCTCCAGCGTACAGCATTTCTCCAGAAGTGCAAAAATTCGTATATCTCACATATGTGGTACTGGGTGTCATGTCAAGTTCATTTTATGAAATCGAAAGTGTATACACAGTGGGGATTTATCCCAATACACTTTCGATTTCATAAAATGAATAGCAACACACCACTGGTAAATCGCCTATTAGTGCGCTTACCATAATCAATAAATGCTATGAGCAATTAATATGTTAATAGAATAGTAACTATTCTATCTTGTTTTCTTAAAGACCATTCGCGACCGAAGTGAAATTCATATTTTCGAAATTCAACATTTTCAGAAATCACCATGATGTCATCTGCACGCACAGTTGAAATATGCGGTAATTATGCCTAATTCCAAATTGCTGTGACTTTGAAAATTCATAAATGATATGCTGTGTACGCATTGGTCGTGAAAGGGGTTGATTTGTACTTTCAAATGCAACATATTGACATGGTGAAGGTCGACTAAAACTTTGAGTCATACGAACAACGAAGAACTGAAGCATAATGCTCGTAGAAGAGAAGAAGCATCAGCTGGCACTTTTGGCATGTGGTCCTTACTGTCCCAATGATTAGGTCTTGAACGGCTTATAAGAGTCCTGATGCAGTGTGAGGGCTCAAACAGCTGGTTGATGTGGAAATGTTATATTTAGCAGCCGCTTGAGCCCTCCTACTGCATCAGGACTCCCGTTAATACAGAGCTGATCATAAAGAGTGGACCACCTAAATTTCGATGAAAGTCAAGCGATTCTCATGCCTTCCAGTTGCATCGCACAGAAGCGTACTATGCATCATTCTAGAGCTTACATTCTCCGCTTTTAAAATGAGCTTTGGTAGACTTGTATCTGCTGAGCAGTGCTCAAATTATGAAAATCGCTCAATTTACGAATAGCAATTTTTCAAAAAGAACATATATAAGTATGATGAATTAGGCACGGGGAGAACGAGATTTTTTGGGCTCTCTTTTGACATTGTTCATCAAAATTGGTGAACTAATAAAAAAGTTAGTGATATCGTGAGGCTATCACAAAACCATGACCTTTTTGGTTGAAAATGTTTTGTACTGACTTTTTCATCAAAAATTGCTCATGTTGGTATCCTCTGAATCCTTGCGATTTGAGGAGTACGAATATGTAAGTTTTATTCATATAAGCTTGTAAAGTTTTAGGGATCATCCTATTTTATAAGTTCCAATCAATTTTATAAGTGTTTATGGTCACCATAGATTCTTGGTGTTGAGTTGATCAGTGTACTATGATTGTGCTATGTACATGTCTATGACATCTATGACATTTATCTCATTATAGATGTCCATGTATATCCCAAGTTTAAATTTTCCTACCTTTAGCCTACAAAGCAAATAATTCTATGCATGATGAAATGTCAAACTAAGTTGAAACCGTCTCCTGAAGGCCATCCTTTACTTGGTGTATAATTACTGAATACAAGTCCATGAAATACCGAAAGGATGAGTTTTAACGACGCGTTTTACAAAGCTCAATAGTTCTTATAGTAGACCTATTTACTTGTCACCTTTTAAATTGTGATACGTCATGCGTCTGTCATTACTGGAATAAAGCTTTTTATTATTATTATTATTAATAGTTCTTTTTCAAACTTCTTCGATATTTTTCTCATTTCTGCAAAGTACACAAACACCATATAAGATGAACGAAGGTTCAAAACAGGGCAATTGGCGAAGGAATGTCTTGTTCAATTGAAAGAATTGTCTACTTTCATTGTGTTTGTGCACTTTTGCTGAAATGAGAAAAGATATTGTAGAAGTTTGAAAAAGAACTATTGAACTTATATGAATGTAACTTGCATATTCGTACTCCTTACGTCGCAAAGATTCAGAGGATATATTAAATATAATAGCATATTTTAAATATGTCAATTACTTGCCTATCAGAGTCTTTAAAAGTAGACTTATATTTGAACTGGTATTTGACCTTTCAAAAATGCATTTGTTCCAAGCTTCCTGCAAACTAAATCCACTGGTACTCAGTCGAAGCAAACGGGTCAACGCAATCAATAGAGGTTCGGACAACAATGCTGCTGAAAAAACCGAAAATTGTTAATCGACACTTAGAAAAGAACACGCAATAAACTGCTGCCACATAAAAAATTTATATTTTCAAAATCTGTTTGGCTCAACAGAAATTATCTTTCAATGTAAAGTTTATCGAAAATATGAGAGATTGAAAAATGATCAATCACAGTTGGCTTGATATGTACAGATCTGCTTCAGTGTTCTCCCAAACTGGAATGCAAGAACTTCATGGCTCTACGTTCCTCTTCATCAAGCAGCCCAAGCACATCGGGCCGGACCTGAAAAGAGAGGAAAACTGGATTGATTTATGAATGAATTCACGAGCACAGTCCAACTCACCGATATTTAGACCACTCAAGCTACAGAGCGAGGAACTACAATGGTTAGATAAGGAAAAGAGGTTAGAGAAAGGTCAATTGTTTTGTAGCATGAGAAGCGGGAGGTTAAGCAAAGAGGATTCACAAGTTTTTACACTCCGGGCGGTGATCTGATTCGGTTTTGCATTCGGTAATTGGCCTAACCTGCGAGTGGTCCGATAATCAATCATTGAGAGAGGACTTGATGATTGAGGATATTGGAGCTCCTGTGTTGGATGTTCGTCACCAAAGACAACTTGAGTTGGCGGGTGTCGACCTGGAAGTGGAGACGTCATACGAATTGCATGGTCAACGAACAACAAAATCAGGCGAATTGCACGGTCAACTAACAACAAAATCAGGCGAATTGCATGGTCAACTAACAACAAAGTCAGACGAATTGCACGATCAACGAACAACAAAATCGGACGAATTGCACGGTCAACTAACAACAAAGTCAGATGAATTGCAAGGTCAACTAACAACAAAGTCAGGCGAATTGCATGGTCAACTAACAACAAAGTCAGGTGAATTGTCCTGTCAATTAACAACAAAGTCAGACGAATTGCATGGTCAACTAACAAAATCTGACGAATCGTACAGTCAACTAACAGCAAAGTCAGACGAATTGCAAGGTCAATTAACAACAAAATCAGACGAATTGTACAGTCAACTAATAGAAAAATCAGACGAATCGTACAGTCAACTAACAACAAAATCAGACGAATCGTACAGTCAACTAACAGCAAAGTCAGACGAATTACAAGGTCAACTAACAACAAAGTCAGGCGAATTGCATGGTCAACTAACAACAAAGTCAGGTGAATTGTCCTGTCAATTAACAACAAAGTCAGGTGGATTGTCCTGTCAATTAACAACAAAATCAGACGAATTGTACAGTCAACTAGCAACGAAATCAGACGAATTGTGCTGTCAACTCACAAGAAACTACCCCAACTGTCTTCCGCACGATCGATATTTCCATCTAAATTCATTTTCATTTGCATATCAATCTATAAATTTAAAATCCAAAATCGAAGAAGAAAATTCTAAAATTTTATCTACATCACCTTCAATGTTCATTTTCTGTACATGCTTGAGAGGTGGGTAAATTCTTGGCGTTAACAAAAGCTAAAAGACTAACAGCAAAAACTAATTTTTGCTTACAATCAGCGTTTTCCAACAATAGCAGGAATGGGGCGCGCAGCAGCTAGAATTGAAACTTTTGAAATTTGATTAATCCGATTATAAGAATGTAATTATGTCAGAACCTGATTAACACCATGATTAGTGAACATCATCATCATGGCCTCCGGAGGGTCAAATTTATAATGGGTACTGATGTTATGAGTTATAAACGGCATGCTGGTCCGTCATCCGCGAACAACTGAAACAAAGGGCTGAGGAATTCGACCAAGTGCATTCACAGTCTGATCAATTACATGTATATATCATCTTTATTTACCTATTAGGACGAGGTCCTTTTTTCAATGGGGTCGAGCAAATGACAAACGCATAGAGAACAATACAATAAGCAATAATGAACAGAATAAACTACATGAGAGTAGTAAGGAATCCTCCCAACTGCGCACAGCGACCCCCTCTGGAGCGCGAGTTGGGTTGTTGTGGTTCTGGGACGACCGTCCTTGTTGGTCTTGATCAATTTGGCCAATGTTGGCCAATTTTGGATCTAGGAGAGTTGTTTCCAGCGTCATAGGGCTAAAAACGAAGAATTTCGACTCCCCTCGGCAGCGTTCTTCCAACTTTGGTTCTAGAAATGGTAGAGAGTCGTGCGATAGCTCGTTTGAAAGCTAAGAGTGCTACAAATTGATTGGAAAGCACAGTTTGGCCCCATCTTCCTTGGCTGAGGCTTGGGAGTGACATTGAGACTTTTGGTCATGTTAGAGAGTCGTCAGAGGGTGTTTGAGTGAGAAAATGGCTGTAGCGGCGAAACGAAGCCTCGTACGTAAAAATGGACGGCGGATTTGAGCTTTTTGGCCAATTTTGGGTTTAGAGGACTTGTTTCCTAAGTCGTAGGCCAAACAACGAAGAACTTCGACCCCCCCCCCTCGGCAGCGTTCCTCCAACTTTGGTTCTAGAGATCGTAGAAAGTCGTGCAATAGCTCGTTTGAAAGCTAAAAGTGCCACAAAAAGGCATTGGAAAGCACAGTTTGTCCCTATCTTTCATTGCTGAGGCTTGAGAGTGACATTGAGACTTTTGGTCATGTTAGTGAGCCGTCAGAGGTTGAGTTTTGTGTTTTGGGCTCCAGTGGGCGAACGAAGCATCGGACGAGACAACTGAGACCAGATTTCGATTCAGCGTCAAATTTTGGATAACCAATATCTACCCCCTCTTATCGATTGCATATTCACAGGATATATAAGTACGAGTCCGGGAGAGGAATCTCACTAAGTTGAGAAACTGACTACAGGTAAGTCGTTTCTCTTGAGGTCCGATATCGGAATTCTGACTTTTCATTGCTGATATCAGCAAAGGAGTCAGACTTATAGGTTAGTCAGTATAGCATGACTGATCATTTGATGATAGTAGGCCGAAATCTTCAAACGGCTATAACTTTGCTTCTACAAGTCCTTTAGACTTGATTCAAAAAACGTTTGACAGCTCATCATGTGCTGTATGTGACGGACTACTTATAAAAGCTTTATGAGTAGTACTAAAATACTGAAAAATTTTAATTCGTATTTAATGATGATAATTAAAGTTTTTGAATAAAAAGCAGTCGTTTATGAGTCTCTGCGACTTGGAACGTTTCCTCTTGTAAATAACTCCACCGGTTTTCATGTCAAAATCGGGGCCCGGATACCAACACAGTGACATGACGCACGCTCTGTCCGCCCGAGGTTGGATTTGTGGGTCGAGGCCTTGGAGCTGGGATAACATTCCAGCAACGGTTACATCCCATGCCTGTAACGGATTCAAGAGCCTAACGCCTAGACGACTGCTATCAAATGCTTTTGGACCTAGTCTTTCAATGCATATCAGCAAGTAGTATCCTATGAACACTTGCTATCAAATTTTTACTCTGTCTTTACAGAATCGTCACTCTGACTAGAATTATTAACGCAAGGATGCTCATCGGCAAGTGTAGCTGTGGCCGTATTGCCAGAGGCAGCGAGCTCAAAAAGCACATCAAAGAGGGGACGGTGGGCGAGCATGTGTAAGTGTAGTTGAGGGTGCGTGTGCATCATATGGTAGTATGTGAGGATGGGAGTGATGTAGAGTTCATTAGGAACCATAGCCAGTGCCCGTGGTGCAATATTAGTGTGCAGGGGTTTAAGTCGTGGTTTGAGGGAGTTTTGATAGATATGGAAGAGGTAAGAGTGGAAATGGCGACGATTGAGGTTGCGGTGGGGAAGAAAGGTGTTACAAAGGCAACTGATGAGGGTTTGAGTGAGGAAGAAGTGGAGTTGAGAGGGGACATCAAGAAGCCTGATGTTGATGTTGATTTGGATGACGTGTTGGAGGAATTGTTTGGGAACATTGGTGATCTTGAGGAGAAGGGGAAGGATGAGGAAAAGGAAGTGGGTAAGCCGTTGGCGGCATCATCGCCTCGGAGGGAGGAAGGGAACACAAGGGATGAATATGTGAGGATGAAGGATCGCTTGAGGGCGGTTGAGGAGAAGAATAAAGTATTAGTGATGCGGAATGAGAAGTTGACTGCGAAGGCTGAAGGGTATAAGGTGACGAGAGAATCGTTCCTCTGCCGCGACCAACACGCCATAGATGTAGTTCCATTCCACTTTATTCCGGGATTGGGATGATGGACTGTACCATCTCCGTATATCATGGAGAAGGTTAATGTCACAGTTTCCGTTTTTACATCTTCCTGATTGTAAAGCAGGTATTTCCATCGCACAGGAATCATTTCTAACTCTTCTTGCTCCGTTAGATCTGGTAATTCCAACTTTGGAATATCATCCAGCCTTCTCTGCTTCTCCACCGCTGCCTTTTTCGGAGCGGGAGGGCAAGTTGGCAAGCTTGATGCAGACACTGGTGATTCAATCGAGAGAGTTGATGGTGAATCCATGACTTTGAAATGTATGCCATAAACTTGATTTCTTAGTCCTTAAGTATAAGCAAGCAACCAATCAAAATGAATAGCCAATGAATGTTGAGTATGGGAGTATATAAAAGGGAAAAATAGACTAGATTTCATTCGATATTTGAGATATATTAACACTAAGTGAGCTTTTCTCTCCACTCAAATATAATCTAACGTTTCTGACGTATCCTATTTTGGTTTGAGTCAATTACTACATTCTGACTATCAAAGCATCAGATTTTGACTTAATTTCGTTGAAATGGTAAGTTAAGGATTTCATCACTCATCTCCCTTAAACGCTAGGTTAATGGCATCTCTCTCAATTTCAGGCATCTACTTCATCATCAAAGCGCTCCCTTCTCGAGGAAGCTTTACAACTGTTGAGTGAAGGTAGGCTGTAAAAATAAACTATGACTTCAATAGAGATGACAGAATGATTTCTCCTCCAGATGATGACAGTTCCAACGCAAGTGCGCAGTCACGGGAAGCATCCAAAACATGTGCTGATTGTGGTCATATCTTTACAAGGAATCGCGATCTCACCCGACACATCAGACGACGTGTGTGTCAACCCAAACCATCATCAATCTCCCGAGGTGAGGATGATTCTATTAATCATATCTCCTTTACTTGTGACTTTTGTTTCCAATCTTTTGAAACAGGTTTTGAATTGTCTTCACATAGACTTCACCACACACACACACAAATGATAGTTATAGCAACAGCACCTCCTCTATTCGACTAACTGAAGTATCGCTCAATAATGTAGTGAGAAATTATCATATGGAATCCTCAGAAACTATTGCTGATTTTCCGGAGTGGTTCCATCAAAATTCAACATTGATAGATGCGCTCTTTCATAATTTAGAGCAGTTTAGAATATAAGCGCTCATCTACCTTAAAATAAAATATGTTAAAGTTGATTATCATACTGGTAAAATAGTACAGAGATTGGTGCTTTACATACCCTCCTCTTCTGCTACAGAGGTAGTCGATAAAGAAGAATGGTTAACTTTTCACATCCAAGGACTAAAATCAAATATTGATAAATTTAACTAGCGCGATAGTGGTCTAATTTTTGATGGCATAGAATCTGCCAAGTTTAAAATTACTCTATTAGAAAACTACCGTGGTCGAGTCTCCTTCAATCTTCCTAAAAGTTAAGAGCTAAGAATGCAGTCATTTCTGTTGATTGTGAATCACTGTTTTAAGCATGGTTTTAAGTATGCGGTATTATCTATTCTCCACTATCATGATGTACAGAACAACCGTTTCCGTAGAAGCAAATATCATGAATGGGAGAATGAATTGAAGTTTGATGACTGCAATAGCGAAGACATGAAGTTTAAAGATATAGAGAAATTTGAAAAATTAAATAAAATTAAAATAGTTGTTCATATCTGGCAAGAGAGGCTTAAGGGTGTGCGTTCCAACAACCGTTCACCAACTTATGATCGGGTAGTCAATCTCCTGCTAGTATATCTAAATGATAGTGAAAATTGGCATTACTGTGGTATTCCTAAAATGACTCGACTATATTCCCACTTAACATCTAGAAGAGGAGAGTATTTCATATGTGACCGTTGTATGCCGCCCCTTCTGGTCAAAAGATAAATTTGAAACACATTATGAATGGTGCAAGCGAGGTAAACTGCAAATAGAATGCATGCCCAAAGATAGAGAGTTTTCATATAGAGAGAAAGGTGATGAATGAAGTCCTCTTCGTGTCATCTATGCTGACATCGAATGCTATATTGATGATAACACCCATAAAGCGGCAGCCATATCATGTTGTGAGGTATGGCATGATTACTTCAAAAATAAAAATAATAAAATGCACGTCTGGCAAGGTGAAGATTGCATACTTACATTCTTACAATTCATCGAAAGCGCTGTCAAATTTCAGCAAAAATATGATAGTGAACTCCAACGCAGATCATTGAATATGTCAGCAGATGATCAAGTAAAATTTGAAAGTTGTAAAGTCTGCCCAAAATGTAATAAAACGTTTGATGAAGATAAAATCAAGAAAGTGCGCCATATGATAATAAAAGGGGGGTTAGGAAAAATGAAAAGTGTAATAGCTCAAACGAGAGAAAAGTTCATGGCCATGACAGCATCACTAGCATCTCTCGTTCAAAACCTTAAGGCTCTTCCACTAACTCAAAATTTGAAGAAACAATATCCTAACTTGACGGATGAAATCATCACACGCAAAGGAGTGTTTCCATATGCATACTTTGATAACATTTCTCAACTTAGTGAGACTTCTCTTCCATCAATAGACAAACTGAAAAATGATTTGATTGGTGTAGAATGCAAGGTAGAAGATTACAATCATGCTCAAGTTGCATGGACAAAATTTGCCTGTCAAACGTTTAGCGATTATATGATCGCCTATCTAAAATTAGATGTATTTTTGCTGGCTGATGTATTTCAGGAGTTTCGACGAGTGGCATTAGAAGATAAACTAGATCCTCTTCACTTTGTCTGTCTGCCAGCCATGTCATTCCAGTCTGCTTTTAAAATGACTGGAGAGACCATCCATCTTTTGCAAGATCCAGAGATGTATAATTTATTTGAACGAGGAATTCGAGGTGGTCTCACATTTGTAAATAGGCATCAAATAAAATCAAAAATAGTAGATGATGATCAGATTCATCTTAAGTACTATGGCCAGAATAATTTATATGGTAGTTCACTGTCCAAACCTCTACCTCACTCTGAGTTTAGCTGGTTGGGTGATGATGAAATTCAGCATTTCTCCAACCCTTCAAACATGCTAGCTATTCCAGATGATGGTGATTGGAGATATTTTTTTGAGATAGATCTTATCTATCCAAATAGTATTAAAAGTAGAACTGTGGATTTTCCACTTGCACCCGAATCAGGCGAAGTGACTGAAGATATGTTTTCGGACTTTATGAATAAATTTCATAAAGATTTAGAAGGGAGCGGACAGCCCAACTACAAGCCTTGCCCCATACTTTTGCTTACTCAATTTGATAAAGAAAATTAATTAGTCCACTTCTCTATCTTAAAATTTTATTTAGAAATGGGTATGATTTTAAAAACAGTTCACCGCATTATCAAATTTAGACAGAAAGCCTTTCTGAAACCTTATATTGATAGTAACAGCCAGAAACGTCGTGCACTAGCCCAAAATAATTTTGAACAGGATTTCTATAAATATAAGAATAATAGTCTATTTGGTAAGACGATGGAGGACGCTAGAAAGCGTATTAACTATAAACTTGTGAATCATAATGATAAATTTCAACAGTTAGAGACATCACCTCTCTTTATTGATAGAGATACTATAGATGATGAGTTGGTTGGTGTTAGAATGATAAAATCAGAAGTAGAGTTGTGCAAGCCCATCTACATTGGACAAGATGTGTTGGATTATTCCAAGCTTGAAATGTATCAACTCTTCTACAGAATATTAAAACCATGCCCTCTAGTTAAAGACGTGCGTTTGCTGGGCGGTGATACCGACAGTTTCTTTTTAAGTATCGCTGCTCAGAAAGAGTTAAATTTCAATGAAGTAGGAAAATCTTTAGAAAAATATTTTGATACATCAAATTATCCTACAGATCACCCACTATACTCTACTAAAAATAAAGCAAAATTAGGATGCTTTAAAGATGAAATGGCAGGAAAGTAAATTAAGGAAATGATTCTTCTTCGTCCTAAAATATTTTCTATGAAACCAAAAGACTCCAGTGACAGTATTAAGCGCGCAAAAGGCATATCTAAATCCATAGTTGTAAATATGAAACATAGGGTCTATAAGATGGCCTACATAAATAAGAACATAACGTCTGTCAACATGACAATCTTAAAATCAAAGACACGAGCTAAAAACTCATACATTTAGGAAGCGAACACTTTCATCGTGGGAGGATAAGAGGTGTTGGATAGGACATAACATATCTCTTCCACATGGACATCCTGGCACAAACACATCACAACCCAACTCACACTACCACATTCAGGAGATGTGTAAATAGATTCATTCTTAAATCAATATTTTGATGATGTTTTTTGTTGATATTCATTGTTGCTTCATGTATCGCTTTAGATTGCACTTTCTTGTGAATATATGCCTACAGTCAGTTCATTCCCACTATATCTGTGAAAAGACTTTCCCACTTTGTCAACACTTCTTCAAAACACTTTCATACATATCTTTTTATTTCAATAAAATTTTACAATGACTTAACTTTGTTTTCCGAAACACTTAAGTTATGAGGGATTTAGTATCTTTCACATGGATGCACTCGTGTAAACCATTGGTAATTTTGAGAAAAATAGACGGGATAGTTTGTTTGATAACAGGATGGCAGAAAATAGGTTTAAACATCTTTTCAACGATTCCATAGGAAGCGTCTTTATCATGAATGAAATCACGTAAAATGTATTCTTTTTTCTCACCAACAGAAATAGGTGAAATCAGATCACTTTGAATGTAGAGATGTTGTTCATGTTTATCAAGTGTCATTGGTATTCCTACACCAATCCTGTATGAAGTAGCAAACTTATCTTGTAGCAATGAAAAGCCAAAGAGTTTTTTAAAATTGTTACTCAATTGACATTGAATGTGATCACCCAGCTTCAGAACAGCACTTTCATTTTTAATTGAAAACGAAATGTGAAGTGCCTTTGCATCAAATCTACTTTTCAACACTTGCTTGAACTTATGTTGTATATATGGATTTATGGCACGAATAAAGTTTTCAACTGTATTGTATAGACGCGGCATTGTATTGATACTAACTTTATTTTCTTGATAAGATTGGTAAATTTTCTTGATGCGATCACCACAGATGTCCACCCACCATTCATCATTAACTGAATCAGCTTTAGTGTGATATTCATGAGAAGCATAAACCAAACCGCTTCCAATAATAGGCAATACATGTCTTACAAAATGACGCCAGGTTGGAGAGAAATAAACTGTAAGTTTGTCATTATATTTCTGAATAACCAACTTATCCTTCCGAGCCATAATTTTCCCTCCATACTTCTTACCCACAGTCTCATTCCATCGTTTTACTAACTCAATAAGTGTCAAAGGCTTGACACCACAATTTTCAAAATGATGCGTTCTTCACATTCTACAACATCTTCATCAAATATTTTAAATTTATAATGAAATTAGTTTATTCGGTTTGAATAGATTTTTGTAACATTTGCAATAGCCATTGATGTCAGATGCAGACTGTGTCCAAAACCGAGATGTGGATAGAATTCATTATCCAACCTCAATGTAAGACCTTTAGTAAAAGAGTGAAAACGATAGAAGGGTCTCCCGTGCCATCCATAGATAGTAAACTCATAAACTTTCTGACCCTTATTTTTCATAATAGAAGCATTGCCACTGTAAAACGCGTCCTTGGCAATAATTCGTTTATTATATAGAAGCCATATGAGACGGTATCTAAAAGAACATAAATCATATCATTTACAATATTTACAGATGATTTATTACAATCTCCAGAATACTTACTTAATGGTAAGTTGTCCTTTCGAAGAGTAAGAGTTCTAGTCTAGTGAAATTAGTCAAATTACAAACTGCTAGTAACAACGTTAACACATCATGGAATATGGGGCATGGATATCTTTGCTGAAAGGGCTTAAAGGAAGTGTCAACTCGTAGATATTGGGCATAGTCCTAGTAGAAGTCAGAGAAGCATTATCAGAAAAGAAATCTATGATTATTAACACAAGGTGATCAAACTTAACAGCCACTATTGAATGCCTTAATGATTTTATCTTCATCTGATGATCCATAATAATCTGACTCTAACTGATTCCATTCATAATTCTACTTTCCATCTGATGTTAAATTGTATGGAAACTTGAATGCATTATTCATCGTTATTCCATCATGGGTGCGAGCAGTCAATACCATTTCTTCCAATTCATTCACATTCTGAATATTACTATCATAACAAATGCTGGAAACACCTACTTCCCATTCACCTTCTAGAAGTAATGGACGATTAAATTCTACTCGATAGTCTGATGGTTTATTATTGGGAAATTTATTCATAGAAGCATTACTGGGTAAATAAATTAGAAACGAATCCTTATTTTCACTTTCCATATCATTCACATTGGAAACATATATTTCCACACTTTCGCATTAATTCTTCATTCGAAAATGGAGTGTGATACTTGTCACAGCATCTTTATGAAAAGGAATCAACGCACCAGCATCGTCATAAATGGCAATATCAATTTGTGGCATACAGTTTGATTTCAAGTTTGTATAATGCACTTTCTGAAAAGTATGCTCAGATAGAGTAGACTACTATTGCTTTTTGGTTGGTAGGGTATCATTGCTAGAAGAGGAGCTTCAACAACTCCCACACGTACATCTTCACCAATATTGGAATATATCTGAAAATAATTAATACGACGCGATAACGATGTGCTCGCGCTAGCTTTTGTTACAGTACCACTTTTAAAAGTATTTTGATCAAATCCCAAAATGTCCATTAGGGTATTGTCCATAATCAGCTCAATATTTTTCCCACTTACACTAAGAGACAGAACACCTTCTTTTTCAGAAAAAGAAATATGCTGTTCATGAATCACTTCATTTATATAATTTATAGCCAATTTCACTGAAGTGATGATGCGAGGTGTCAACATTCTTGTTTTATGTAAAATACCACCTAAAGGATCTATACACTTTCTGTATAAAGATACGGACCATTCTGTATCAAATTGATTTGAGCTATTATGTCCCAGATAGCGCATATTAAATTTTCCATGAAGAGCTGCAGAACGATGTCGCAAGAACTGATGAAAATCTTCTGAACAAACCAATGCTAGATCATCATCCTTTAGTTTATTGATTGCGATATTATTAGAACCTTCGTTGTAAGTTAATGTTGCCATTTGTTGACCATCTACTCGAAGGAGATAATTAAATTTCTCCAATAATGCTTCAGGAGTCATGTTCGTCTTTCTTGCCTTAATCACAATCTTCTTCACCAACGTCTTTTCATTTTTCGGAATAAGATCCACATGATAGGCTTTCTCTTTACAAATTAAATTTTTGCAACCTCTTGGATAGTAATTAGCTTTATAATTATCATGGCTTGTGAAGGCGCTAGCAAAGTAACCTAAATCATTTCTTAAACTCGGACTCAAAGCAACAATCCAATCTTTATCAACTGCATGATACATATGATCATATACACCATTGTGGGGAGTAAACTCGATCCTAGACTATCTAATCGAGTATGTACATAACCAACGGATTGTAAAATAAAAACTATTTTTATTCCAATATGATGCTTTTTATTTCAAATCATTATAGAACATACAAATCATCTTTTCATTAGAAGATGGATTAATGAAAACTTTTGAATAACAGATTTAAATTGGTGTACATGTAAACGTTTTAAAATGAAGTACAATACTAAAGCACCACAAGTTGATGAAAGTGGATGTTGCAGTATGCGCTCATTTCGTTGATATTGACGAGTATGCTTTCTCAACCACTGCTGTGTTGGTATATTCGGAGGTTCAGCAAGAGAATCAAATAGTTCACCACGTCTGTCTTTTCCGATAAAGATAGCTTTCCAATGCTCACCTTCTAAATTCTGTGAATGAGTGTTTAATACGATAAAGATGGGATACCGTTTTACAGTAGTCGGTAAGGTATCTAGGGAATAGACATTATCAAAAGCCTTCAACGTACCTTCATCTGCATTACGCTGCACTTTAGTCTTTATATCGTCAGCATTCAACCAACTCATTAGCGATTATAGTGAAGAATCACGTCACGATACTTAGTTATTTCAATACTTGAATCAAAGACTGCATAAATTAATACATTGATCGTCTCCGTTAGCGTTGTTTTGAACTCCAGCTCCAAGCGAATATTATGAGGAACGTTAGCTTGACGAGAAGGTGCACTAATATCGCTGTCGGCAATCAAATGCATAAATAGTATGTATATCCATTTTTAAACTCTTTCATTGTGAGTCCGTTGGTATCGTCTGTGTTGTAAAAGCCAAACACATTCATATAATCAACATAACTACGCAGAAATTGATAAGTAAAATCTGGTTTATAGGGCGGACCAGGATGGCTCACACCATTTACACGCAAAGCAATTTCACTTAAATTGTTGTGTTTAAAGTTGAAAGGATTCTTCTTGACATTGCCATTGAATGCATCATTTTCAACCATTGCTACCATGAGCTTTGGCGCTTCCGATGGAAAAATACCATCTTTCATAAATCTCTTTTGATCTTTAGGAATAGTAAATGTGAGAAGCTTTGTATGTTGAATGGGATAAATGGCATTGTTGCGGTTAAGACCCTCAGCATGTCCTCTAATTACACTTGGATTTTGGATTAGCCACCACTCGACGAATGTATACTGTAATATCTTCCACATGAATTTTAAATTTCACAACTGAAGCAAATGCATTCAACAAAAATTCAGGCTTATTCAATGTAAGTTTGAGTCGCATACTGGTATTACAGAGTAAAAATTTTGATTGTCTGAAGAAGTCTAAATTAAGTGGACCATATAGCTGACATACTTTACTATCTTTAATCAAAGCAGATCGCTTTACAAAACCAGTGTTTGTCTCACTATCAAATAGTGCTGCTTGATCTCTATACCATCTCATTGCTTCCATATGACTGTTTTCAGCTGCTGGATGAAACTGTGATAGAGCGTTCAAATATGCTTTATAGGGATAATCGCTTTGACCACCTTCCACCTGTTGCTCTCCCATAGTATGATAGTATGAGTCCTTGATCACTCTGAATTCTCTTTGGAATACGACCCTCTCGGAAAATTGACTGGAATGCCTTTGCTACTCGTTTACCTTCTTTAGTTTTTAAAGGTTGAGCCCATGCATAACTTGAGAAAATGTCAATTACGGTTCAGATAAAATTGTGTTCCGAGTTATGTTTTGAAATAGCAGCAACGTCACAGAAATCTGCTTGCCACTGTTCATCAATGCCATGAACAATATAATGACGGGTCCGGTACTTCTTTTTCGCTTGTTTGTGGAGTGTATATGTAGCTTGACCCTTTAACCATTGTTTAACTTGTAAGTGTGGAAGACCGCTCGCTTTTGACAATTTCTTTATGGATGCAAATCCTGCAGGATGTTTTACATCACAATATATTGACTTTAAAAGTTCATCCGATGACGACTGACTCTTTCTCCTTCTTCTCATGTTTTTGCTTTCTTACCTTTTTGCATTTACAGCAACCACAGGATTTATGGGATTTACGTTTACATTGCTTAGGAGTCTCATTGTGAGAGCTGGCACATCAAGTACAAGTTACAGTTACATTTACTTCCGGCGGCTCATTACATGGTAAGCAACACATCTCCTTCATATTAATAGTCTGAGAACATGTATTTCTTTGGAGAAGTTCTTCTACGTCGTTCTCTTACTCTTGCTTGCTTGATGGGTGTGGGAGGGGATTTAGAAGGTGATCTCTTAAACCAATTCCTTGGCATTTTCATTTTACTCTTAACCGGTGAAGTAGATGAAGTAGCATCAACTGCTGAATTAAAATCAAGTTCTTTCAATGTTTCATTATTCAAAGCAGATTTTGGAACATTGTGCTTTTTTCAATAGTTTAAGAAAGTAAGACCAACCAGGTAGGACATAGCCTTGACGGCGCTTTCTGCGTGTTGCATACTGAATCAAGTCTTCATAACGTGAAGCGTTAATAATTTCATTTTCATCTGAAATGATTTCACCTCTATCATTCACAGTGAGATATGGTTCAATGCTGTTGAAAAGGGACATTGCATGTGCGCGAGATGGTAAAGGTGTAGCAGTCGAAACAGAGTGACGCATCTTATTCTTCAAACTTTTCAATTCTTCGACAGTTTCCGATCGTAATAATATAGCACGATGAGGATCTTTGATATGCGCATTTTGCTGATAATTTAATTCATTCTTATAAATTTGATTTGCGAGAGGTTGTCTTACTTGTTGCATGGCAGTCAATTGCACATATTCATCCTGAGGAATAGCAACCATGCGAGAATAAGAACTCATAGTTTGTAGATAATCATAGGGTTTTTCAAAACATCACTTCGAAATCTAAATTCTTCCGGACACTCCTGTGTAAAATCAATAAATAAGTAACCGTATGGTTTTTCAGTTGCTGCTTGGAAAATTTCGATTAAGGCTTTTGAACCTCTTGGCGCAACTTGTCGAGCTAAAATTTCAAATTGACTTCTATCTCGTGGATTCCTAAAAATAGCGTAATAGTGTGTATTCAGGTTTCATGTGCGGGCTTCTTTCCCATCAGGGAACAAATTTTGCGTGATATAGATTATAAAGCATCTTTTGTGATTTGCTGCGCGAGTGAACATATCTGTAACATCTTTAGAATTCTTGCTTTCTTTTAATAGATCGTCCAATACAACGACATCATTGGACTGAATCTTATCCACTGGAATAATTCCTTCATTTCGAATAAAGTTACGATGCTGCAATTCCTGAAAGAGTGACGGTTGATAAATGCCATAACACCAAATCACTCGATTGATAGGTTCCCTAAACAACTCTTTTCTTTTATCTAGCAAATTCAGAGTGAAAACAGTTTTACCTGCATGATATGGACCTGATACAGTCAGAACTTTATCACATTGAAGTCTGAAATCCATTTTAATACTTTTAGGTTCAATATTTGCATAATTAACGCTTAGGATTAAAAATCCTACCCAATAGGTCACCTACTACAGGTGCTAGCATCGGAAGTATTGCTGAAAGGAAACCGCCCTTTTGTGTTAGAGTTTTCCTCTTTCTTTGAAGGGTAACTTTAGGATTGGAGATGAATCGCAATTTTGTAGTATGTCGCTTAAGTAACTTTCGTTGTGGTGATAATTTCTTTGTCCTCAAACTTTTCACATGAGAAACAATATCTAGAATAAATTTATCATTAGCATGTCGTATAGCATTATATCGCTGATTTGCTTTCATTCGTTGAAGAGCTCGAATGGCCTCAGAAAATTTTGAAGACTTTCGACTTTTGCGTTTCGCCATTTTTCTCTTAACCATTGTTACAACTTGATTTTTCCACATTTGCATAGGTGCTAACTTTAATGACAGAAGTGACACTCAAAATGAGCTATATCACAGTGACTACATTGACAAAGTTGAATACAGTATCGTATGAAACAGCGCTGACAGAAAGTATGCTTACATCTCTTTCAGATGCGTTTTTCACTTCCATCCTTTAGCTTACACACATCACACATATTTTCACTCTTGCTAGCAACTTCCAAAGCAAGTCTTTGAAGACATGAACTTGCTAGCCTTTTCTAAATAATAGACACATGTACAGAAGGAATATACTTCGAGAGTAAGCAGACACAGCTCGAAAACCAATTGTGCTACGATCAAGTAACATTGCATCTTTAAGTTTCTTTTATACAAAGTTGAATGTGAATATGTGAAATCGCTTCAATCACTAGACTGCTACCATGATGGTTAAATGCATCAAGACGTTGAGCAATTTTTCCATATGTCTTTCAAAAAATTCTTCGGGATTATCTACCACTTCCATCGAATAAGAAGCAAAGGGGAAGAAACGATCTTCTACCTCTTCTTTCCCAAAATGGCTGAAATTAATTTTTGCAACTAATCTCGCCATTACAATTCTATTAGAAAACGTATCCATCAACTTTAAAAATAGAGTGCTAGTATCACCAATAACTGATTTGATGTTAATCTCATCTTTATGAAAAGTTATCACATAACCTTGAATAGTTCCCTTTAAGCGTTGTCTATGAAAACATAATGTTCCACAATCATTTGAGAAAGACATTATCATCCTTCGTTTATCCCACCCGTTGCATGAAAATAACAAATCTCTTCAAAAAGCATTTATTGAACGACTTTAACAAGCATGCATTACAAATTTTCGGTTTGAAACAGATAAAATAGATACAGTTGGTAGCTATCATATAAAGAGCAATGATGACCAAACATTACTTTAACAGTGTTGAGATATGGAGGAAAAAAAGCATTGATTATGAATGTAGCGACTACAACGAACATTTAAAATAGGAACACTCAATACCTTAAAAAGTTAAGTGACTTCATGATAGTGTTGATTAACTCTACTATCCCAAGGTGGAAGTAGAATACCATTGATGATTAGATTTGGAAATAGTTTCTTCTCAAGGATAATAATATAGGATAATAATCATAGGATCATTGCAAAAGATACATACAACATTAAAAGCTGCTAACCGCAGCATTCTTCTCTGACTTGCGCTTTGTACCGCTCTTGTTGAGGATTTAATAAAAATGTCATGAACGTCTGGTTGCTTTGGTATATATAGGATGGATTGAGCATGCATCGATATAGAGGCTAATTTGTTGTTCTGGTGATAGCCATAATATATTCCACTGATAGCAAAACCAATATTCCAAGTGCCTTCTCCGAGGTCTTCACATCTGATGGGTGTCACTTCATGTCCTTCCTTTTTATAGTATGAGCACCAATGCGATAGTGGTAAAGAAAGCTTTTTACCATCCCATATCTTTCTATATAGAGTATCATTGTCGTCTCTCGCCTTCCATTCCTTGCTAAGGGGAGTAGGGATGTCCATATTTAATGTTGCAAACTCTTCAATAACATCGAGTTGGCGACGAATGTATAGATTCACAGGAATGACTACGTAGTCCCCATACTGATTGTTCAATATCTTCACTTCAGTGGAAGGAATCATTCCCGTTTGCAATACTATACTATGATCGTAATAACGTATGGCTTGTCTAAATGTACGCTGTAGTGGGGTAGGATTATGTACCTTTGTTGTCTCTTCTACTGGCCTCAACATAAGACGATCTGATTGTAGAGATCCTTGTAACGTCTGAACACTATCTTGTCCTGTAAATGTAGTAGATGTAGTAGATGCCTGAAAATAAAAGAGATGCTATTAAGTTAACACTCAAGGAAGGAGAGGAAGGAAGGTTCCGACTTACCATTTCAGATGGATAATGCAATGGGAATGTAGAGGGAGAACGTGCGTCCGACACTTGTGTGACTCAAAGATTGTCACTCTGAAAACCTAATTATTTAAAGAGAAATGCTGGATTCTCATTGGATGTGCTCCTCATTGGCCAATGACATGAAGCTGATTCCAAATCTGGTCTTGGCTTTCTCGTCCGATGCTTCGTTCGCTCGCTGGAGCCCGAAGCCCAAAACTCAACCTCTGACGGCTCTCTAACATGACCAAAAGTCTCAATGTCACTCTCAAGCCTCAGCAATGAAAGATAGGGACAAACTGTGCTTTCCAATGCCTTTTTGTGTCACTCTTAGCTTTCAAACGAGCTATTGCACGAATTTCTACAGTCTCTAGAACCAAAGTTGGAGGAACGCTGCCGAGGGGGGGTCGAAGTTCTTCGTTGTTTGGCCTACGACTTAGGAAACAAGTCCTCTAAACCCAAAATTGGCCAAAAAGTCCAAATCCGCCGTCCATTTTCACGTACGAGGCTTCGTTTAGCCGCTACAGCCACTTTCTCACTCAAAAACCCTCTGACGACTCTCTAACATGACCAAAAGTCTCAATGTCACTCCCAAGCCTCAGCCAAGGAAGATGGGGCCAAACTGTGCTTTCCAATCAATTTGTAGCACTCTTAGCTTTCAAACGAGCTATCGCACGACTCTCTACCATTTCTAGAACCAAAGTTGGAAGATCGCTGCCGAGGGGGGGTTTGAAGTCCTTTTTTTTAGCCCTATGAGCGCCGGAAACAACTCTGCTGGACCCAAAATTGGCCAAAAAAGTCCAAATCCGCCGTCCATTTTCACGTACGAGGCTTCGTTTCGCCGCTACAGCCACTTTCTCACTCAAAAACACACCTAAACCACACCTACACCCAAGAAACGCAACATGTCGACCCAGAATTTCATCAGGAAACCAAATCTAAACACAAAATAACCCTACAACCATCCCTACACACCAAAAACAAAGACCGCCGCCCAAAAACAACCACGACGGTCGACCAAGACACACCCGGCCGGTCGACCCAGAACCACAACAACCCAACTCGCGCTCCAGAGGGGGGGCGCTGTGCGCAGTTGGGAGGATTCCTTACTACTCATGAGTTATATAAGAGTATGATTTAAAAGAAAGAAACTGAAACATTCTCTCTTGAAAATGTTAAGTGATTCAGTACTTTGCATTGTTTTTGGCAGTGAATTTAAATATGCAAGGTCCCATAAAACCAAAAGTATTTTCACATAAATTGATTTGTCGATGAGCAATCAATAATTTGTGACTTGAGCAAGATCGAAGGGATCTAGTTTGTTTGCGGAACTTCAATAAATCAATAAATCAGACATAAAAGATGGGATCATTGTGGTTTTAATGGATTTGCATACCATGATTGAGGTTTTGTACTTGACCAGCGCACGAATAGGCAACCAACCCATCGTTTCAAACATCATGATTAATTCATCTCCTAATTGCAAATGACCACATTGAGTAGTCAACAAAATCTCTTCTCAAATACTCACAGTAGCAGTCGTAGAGAAGTGAGGAAGGAGTTTTTATCGTCGGTGTTTCGCCTCTTCTCAGTGTCCGACGTGCTGACACCGAATTGCCTGTTTGTTTCCATCCCGGAGAATGAACTGGCGAAGGACGCTTCATTTGCTCTTCTGCGAAGAGATCACGTCCATTACCTAACCACTGACCAGCTTCCTGCCGAGCCAACCGAAAACCTCGCTTTGGGCGAAACAGATCTTCATTACCTGAAGGAGTAACGTTTGAGTGCTTGATATTCTAAGAATCTTTCAATCTATACAGCTTTTAATCTGTATATTCAATCTTTCAATCAAAATATTTTAAATCAGAGCTGGCATGATATTAACATTGGCTTTTCAGGATGTAAACTGGGTTAATAATTATTCACCATGGATTGAAAAGTCCTGCGAGCTGTGGAAATTCGGAGAGAAAATTCAAAACTAGACGAAGATATAATGTAAGTGAATCTGATTTCATTGTGGGAATATGCGGTTAGGTATGGTCAGTGCTAAAGATTCTGCCCAGTGCCCATGATCAAATGATTCTGATATTAAGAGTTTATTTTATTTTTCAGTGGTTGTCAGCAACTAACGCGTGGAATTGAAAGTTAGCAGACAAAGGTTTGAGAAAATTGGAAAATTCGGAAATTATAAATTACCCGTATTTCATACGAGGTAACAAATTCCAAAAAAAGATAAATCCAAATTTTTTAGGTGAATCCATTTTGGCAATCAAACAGGTTTGGATATAGACAGACTGTCAAGCCGTATTGTTTCTAGTAACAATGGCATTATAATTATGTTAGTTTATCAAAGTTGCTATTTATATTGCATAATGTTAGTTTTATAAAATCAATTGTTCAATTTTGAATTGATGATAATTGAGGCATATAAACAGATTCAAGAGGAAACAATATTTAGATGACCACTCCAATCCTTACCACTTCTTCCTACAAAGAAGATGATTAAAAGTTATTGATGCTTTCAGAACCGACAATTCCCTGTTGAAGGACTAAATATATATTAATATTTCACATACACGCTATCCATCGCCTGCAATCATGTCAAACAATAAATTGTATTGAAGTTGTTAACATCACCAATGCGATCATTGCCGATCAGGCATGATAAAGATGAATTTACTAATCATGGCAAAAGTTATATTTCCAATGGCTCTGATAATTTATTCTTCTACGTTTTACAGCCGAAATGTATTGAATTATTTGATGTCATGCTTTTAATATTGCAATAATTTTATTCGACTTCAATTAAAAATGACAAGCAGTCAAGGAAAATTTAGAAAACAAATCGCCTATAAATTGCTATGATGAAATAGCATATTTCAGCCTACTGATACTAAGTAGCCACTGTATGTCACTGCTCCCACCGGTTATCGATCATACTACGTTATCGCATCAATGTCACTGACAGCAACATCACATGGTCTCATTAAATCATCGAGAGGCCTACAATTTTGAGATTTGAAGTAAGATGTTATCAGAAATTTAATCATTATCAATATAAGCTAACAGTGGTCACATCGGTAATTAGGGATAATGCTAAATGACTATTCTGCACTAATAAGTCACTTGAAATTGCATTTGAAAAACCCATAACTAAGTGAAAGTAACGTCTTTGAAAGTAAGTCTTTGAAAATAGTAGCAGTCTTGAAAAAAGTAAGAAAATAGATCTTTGAGTGAATGATTTTTCCTTTCAAAAAAATGGAATAAGATGTCCAATCAGTTTTCTGTCTAATTCTCAATTTTTGATTTATATTTTTATCTTATAATTTATTTTTGGGGAATCATTTGAAATGAAACGCTGATCGGAGTAGCGCAAAACCGGCTTATTCGAAGCACCATGTCTAACTCGGAGGATTATCCTTAATTGAGCAGTTATGTGAAACAACAACTGCTGCACCAAAAAAAGGACCTGAGTCATCAGCTGAGCGCCATCCGTCACCGAAATTTCGACCCATTAAGCTCAGTCTCTCTCAGGATAATGGGTCTGCAACAACTTGTTGCGCCCAGGTCCTTAACACAAAGCTGCTACCTTCTTCCGCCTTTGCAATCAACTTATTGATGGTGATCTTTCCGCTTTCAACACCGACTTAAGCAAGAGATTTCCTCAACGATGCAGCAACGAAACCGCGGCATCCAAATTCAAAGGGCATGAGCTCACATTTCCACCCTTGTTTCCAGTCGATTCGGCAAGTTCTTCATATTTGACAGCTTTCCTCTTATGGGCATCCTCAACGTTCTCTTCCCAGAGAGCGGTTAGTTCGCCTATAATCATTCTCTTCCCTACCGCATCGATCAACACTAGGTCAGGCCGTTGGTCAAATAGGGACAATTCATTTGTTAGCTGTCCATCCACTCGAACTTCCCACTTCCGCGGAACAGATCGAGACACACGAGGAGACTTTCGTCTCTTTGTTTGACCACTCGGCGCAAATTCAATTCCCGCTACATACGTGGAAGGTATCACTGCATCCGCCACTGCTTCCAACTTGCCAAATTAGCGGACGTTGGAAACACATCATAGGTCCATTGAAGCTTCCGCTTCAACTGCCAATAGCACATGTTCCACCAATCGTTCCATGAGATCTTGCAATCTTCAACTTCCCAGTTAAGCCATCTTCCTTGCTGCCCCCTTTGCACTGCCAGGGCAAGTCTCTTCACTTCTTCCAAGGTTCGCACCTCATTCTCTCGTAACTTCCTTCTTTGGTCACCTTCTCTCATTTCTGACCAAAATTTGACTCTCTTTTTCATACCAAAACCTCTCCTACCGTTTTGGACAACTCCCACCACCACTCAGTGTTTTGCCATAGAGCTGATGGAGGACATGATTTCCACCACATCCCACTTTCGGCCCACTTTCAACTGAGGTGGATCTGAGCAGATAGCCTCATCATGAGAAAAAGTCAACATAAACTGCAGTCGAATCTTGCTGACCTTATATTCCTCCACAATAGATGTTAGTGTCAATCGCAATCTGTTCCTCTTGCCATACAAAGCAAAACTGGCAAGCATTTGCGGAACACCAAGGCATTTCCGTATCATTTTGTTCACCTTGGCTTCGATTATCTCCATTCTGGATAGGGAGATCTCATCGTTATAGGCTACATAATCCTTGGGAACACGCCAAATTGTGTCATCCACATCTTGAACCGACCTGGTAGAGATGTTCGGCTGATCTTGTCCAAGTTCTTCAATACTGATACTTGCAGCTGTACACCGTGGTGACGGTCAGTCAATGGAAACGTATGCCATCTCCCCAAGCTTTTCACTCCTGTCTCCCGAACAGTCGGAAAACGCTCGCCTCCAAGATCAAAAGGCACGGATGTCATCTTGCATTTCAGCAATGATAATGCCCTACTCTTCTTGGGCTTAAATTTCATCCCACACCACCCAACAAGTTCACGGAACCAGTTGAGAATATATGAGACACGCTTGGAATCATTTTCTATGACCGTCAAATTGTCAATGAAAGCCTTCATATTGTTATTGTTGCCGCAACTCCTGATAATCATTTCCATGACCAGGACAAACAGGATAGGAGAAATACCACACACACCCCATAGCAATTCCTTTTTCTAGCCCACATAAACTAGTCACGCCGTCATTGGTGCTGAAGCGGAAGCGAAAGCGGAATGTATCGAAATAACTGGTGATACGTTCGTTTAACTTTTAAGGCACATGAAAAAATTAAGGGCGAACTGAATGATTCTATGAGGTACAGATCCATAGGCGTTGGCCAAATCCAGCCAGACGACATGGATATCTTTACCCTCAAGCTTCGCCTGCTTCATCCGATCCCATATAGTTCAGACGTGGGACACCAGATTTTTGAATGCTCGTATCTACGAACCCGTTCGCGAGCAGGAGCTTAGTCAAACACCTCGCCATGACACTGAAGATTACTTTTCCCACCACATTCAAAAACGAAATTGGTCGAAATTGACCTAGAGTGGTTGCACTGTTCTCCCTAAGCATATATATACCATTTGCCACACACCAACATTTGGGTATCTCTCCAGCTTCCCACACTCTTGCTTCTGTTTTCCACAGGCACTTAGTTAGCCTCTTACAGTTTTTGTACACTGTATGCGTAATACCGTTCGGCCCTTCAGATGACTTAGCTCTCGATTTATGAATCACCGCTTCAACTTCCACAAGTTTGATCCTTGATGCATCAAAATTTGTTGAGGAAACTGATGGCCTGTCGAAATCAGTTTTCTTGATCGGAGTACCGCAAAGTCGGCTTATTAGAAGCAGCGTCTAATTCGGAGGATCACCCTTAATTGAGCAAATTTTTCTACACAACGTGCATGTATTTTTGAGAGTCATAACTTGATGAGACCACCCACCGAAAAGAATGTAAATCGCATAAAAATAAATGTGGCTTGTTGATGAGGCATATTTTGTTTCTGTGTAGTTGATGAGGCATATTGGACATTTTAAACAACATCACAAGATGATGGCATTAAAAAACAAAATATCATGATAATAAAAGCATTGCTTTTCAACGGCACTAAATACAGCATCTGATTTGGAATACACCTGATCAAATGATTTTTCATAATGACACAGTTAGCTTGAAACCGTTGTCAAATCCAAATGCATCAGAATACGATTGCCAGACAATCCGCTATTTTCATCAAAACAGATGTGAAAATATATATGAATTTATACAACCTCGCTTTAGACCATCAATGAAAGTTATCTCCCTGTAGCTGAAAAATGTGTTTGCTTAAACAACAGCAAAACTCGGTTATTTTCTACTAACAAGATATCGTGTAACAACATTTGCGCCCTTGTTAGCGTCAAGGGATTTTCAGAATAGAAATTAGCGGACCAGTTATTCCTCAAACCTTATTTATCCCAAGCACTCCAAATTGAACTTACGCGGTGGTTCAATGCCTGAAGAAGTTTTCGCTCGCCACGCTTCGGCACGTTGCCGTTGATACATTGAAATATTATCATCGAAGAAGCCATTGCGTCCGAGGTGCTGATAAGATTCGACATTCAATCTTGGGCTAAATGCAGCTTCACTGGGGAGACGGGTGACTGACAAACTCGGAACTTTTAGCTCAGCTACAGAAGCAGTGAATGTCGCGGGTGACGTGTCTTGGTTACCTGCGGACAGATTCCGTCGAGCGCCGTTTATGGTTCGCGCAGTTGGTGGAGGATCCCTTAGTCCTGGTGACGGAAGAAACTTTCTGACGAAAATTTCACCGATTGCAGTTAGATTGTCTTTCTTTATCTTCTTAGAACTATTTTCACTCATCTTCTCGTTACTTGTCAAATCTTTATCAGCAGCAACTGGCAATACTGTATTATCTTCCAGCGGTTTTGAAAATTCTTCATTGACTTCTGTCTCAGACTTTCCGCTAAAAAAAGTAGAAATAAATTAATCACAAAGTAGTGTCAGAGAACTGTTGTTAGAAATAAACTAACCTAGCATCAGGTTGTTCAGGTTTATTTACAGCAACGGTCAATTCACCATCAATGAAGCCTTCAACGCCAGTCTCAGCCTGAAAAGACAAAAAATCCAATCATTCCAACAATCCATTTGTTATAATTGCACTATCCTGTCTGTCTGTTCAAAACTTAACCAAGCTTTTGAATCGGAAGGACAATATGTCTTTTTCGTCTGTCTTTCAAGTGGTATAATTCTATTTATCCCACTTTCATTCTTTCGTAATGAGTAAGAATGAAATGTGTACTTAATTAAAAAATTATGAGGATTTACCCAACCAAAGTTGAGCACAGGTCTCTCAGACACAGAGCGAACACTACCACAAGGACACTGTGCCGGGGATGGATGTATGTTTTTTGTGATTCGTAGATAGTGACACTCCTAGTCAGATGACGTCATTGTGGATGATTCACGATGAAAGGTTATCGGTGTTGTTTTCATTGGTAGTATGAAACATCCACATTCTGCAGGTACCTGCTTAACTATCTATGACAGCCTGAACGATGTGAAGCGTACTCACGGAAATGTTAGCAATCCATCCTCTAACAAAGTGCTACAGGAAAGTTCTATCGTCGTCCACTTTCTATGAACATTGATTGTGAATTTCAATTTCAATTTCACTCTGATGAACGAGTCTGCAGCTTTTCTGAACTTGATAACTTTTCAATTACTATATTTATTTTTCTATGAAACTGTTACTTCACTACATCAAAATACAGAACTGCGACACGGCTGAGAGTGCTGCGACAGTGAAAAGGGTTGAATGAATGCACCCAGAAGAAAAACCTATCTATCATTGCAGCAAGACCAGCAGAGTGCATTAGTTGAATTCCCCCCCCCTATTAACACTAGAATTACCGATATTTCGATTTACCATTAACTACCAAAATGGGTCATTGACCCAAGGCTATTAACCCACCCTATTTTGTTATAAAACACAGGCGACTGACACACTTAGGCTCATGACACTGCAAAACATGTCTTATGCTGCCAATGGCTTTGCACTAGCCTAACTAATAGGATTGTTGAGATAGATGTAGTGTAGGTTTATGCATATGTGTAGACGTTTGCACTTAGTGTAGGTGAGCTATTGCATGTACATGTACATATAGGTTTCATTGCATGACAGCTAAGATTGTAGCACAACTACGAAAATTCCACTAGACCCCATATCAGTGACCATTTTTGTAGTACAGAAAACTCGAGTTGCAATTGCAAAACTGTTCATTCGAAAACACAAAACTTGTTTTAGTTGAAAAACAGGAACCTGCTGTGCAAGCATCCAGGTACAATATAGTTACAATAATATCCAGGTATATGACAACTCTGTAAGTAGGCCTACATGCAAGTTCTACACACAGGAAGCGAGCATGTTCCACAAACAGCAGCCTTGCAAATATAACAAGTTGTCTTCGTTTTGTTCTTTTTGCAAAGATGACATCGAACTCTCTTTTCGATTGCTGTGTTGTGACTCACATCTGGCTGAGGGACCTGCAATGTTGTTGAGGAACATAACTTCTTGATCAATGCACCGATAAACTCTCGCCGATTTGTGATGCCCGGAGATTGGAGATCTTTCGCGATGACGGATGAGTTTAGTACTATTATGTCCAGCAGATTATAGAACACAGACAGTGGCCACCGACGGGTCGCAGCTTTCGTTGAATACATCCTTAGCATTTGATCTGCTGTGTCGACGACATATTTGGTCTGGTTATAATCATTTATCGTCTCAGGAACTTGTTTTGAGTCATCAATTTTCGCACACTTGTGTTCCGTTGAAAGAAGCAAGACGACACGGTTTCGCTTCGCTTTGAAAGCCGTCAGGAGACATTTTCCGTCAGAAGATCGATAAAATTTTGCAGTTTTCAACGAAAATGTTTCGATAGAAGTTGCGTGGTTATCGCTCTTGGGATTTCGCGACGATTGGATCTAATAGTTCCAATGAGAGTCAGTTTATTTCTCAGCAGCTTTTCAGCGAGAGGTACCGATGTGAAGAAGTTGTCAGTCGTAATTGACATCCCAGAACCGCTGTATCGTTCCGTTATGTGCATAACGACGGACTCAGCTACAGGTGTTGACTGAGGTCTACTATCGTCTTTTCCGAGGTATGGCGTGGCTTTCAGAACGTACTTTGTTCTTACGTCGCACATCAACCAGAACTTAATGCCAAATTTGTCGGGCTTCGATGACATATATTGGATGAAAGGGCAACGGCACTTACAGGGGAACAGCTGTTCGTCCACCGTTGCCGATTCATGAGGGTTGAAGCAATCAGCTTGCCTATCGATGATAGAGTCCCAAGGATCACGAATGACAGCGAACTTGTCGATCGCTCTTCTTCGAGGTCGGCTCGCTTTATCATCAAAGCGAATGTACTTCAAAATAGCTTGGAATCGATTCCTAGACATGGTGCTACGAAAAATGTCTCTACCGAACTCGATGCTCCACAAATTGTAGACAGGTTCATTTTTCCATGTAAAAGCCCTCTGGCTACACACAAACCAAGGAAAGATAACAATTCTGACTGGGTGATAGAAAAGCTCAAATCATCTTGACGGCGAGCTTCCGAAATGGCATAATCACAGATATTCAACACCCAGTCTCTGCCGAACAGTTCAAGAAAGATGTCGGATTCATCATTCACACGATTTTTGATGAATGAGGTACTTCCAGGTCGATGATGAATAGTATTGTGAGCTTCGTATCTTCCAACCGTCGTTTCTCCGCTTGAAACCTCCCGCCACACAGTGCCGTCAGCTCCTTGAAATGTACATCTCCAAAGAAGAACCTTGTACTTTGATGAATGGTTGTACTGGTCGCAGTATTGTTTATGAAAGTTAAGGTCTACGTGTATGTAATTTCTTCTTTAGGTCCTATTTTCGGTTTTCGCATGCTGTTTTTATTTTAGGTAGTAGTATTTTAATTATTCCATATCTTGCTGAGGTATGGAACACTTGTTTTTACTGTAAATACGTGTGAACTTACATCATTGTGTATTACTTCATCTCTCATGTGTCTTTCCGTACATTCATACGTGACCAAGCCTGCAAGGCGAAACGTCGTATAATAATAATGTCTCTTCTTTTTTGTATCCGTTGAAACTTGGTTTTTTTCTCTCTATCGATATAATACCGGATACGTGAAGTCGCTTCTCCGTATTTTCTTCCTGGTTTGGCTCATCTTCGGTGACCATTTCGTCGCCGTTATCTTCAACGGTGTCGCCGTCGACCAGAAGTCTTTCAACTGCCACTTCCGCACAAAATCGTCGAGAGCGAGTAGCCATCACGAAGGAAAAGCGAAGAAAGAAACATGATGTGTCATCCTATTTTCGTTTATCAGTTATCACTTCGAGGCAGTCGAAGCGCTTTGCTATTGGCTGTTTACACAGAGATAGATTGATTGGGTGGGTGGGTGGGCGTCTGTCTGCCTAGAGAAGACGTAGCAGCGAATTCTATTGTTCGTGACGGCAACAGCTAGTTCTCCCACGTGTGTGAAGTTGGCGGAACCACACAGTGGAACCATTTTTTATTGCAGACTAATTCTACACGAGATAACTTCTACTTTATTAATTCCAGCCTCTTGATCACGAATCTGGCCTCAGATTTCACAAATTCGCAGACGTTTTTGAGAAATTTAAGATTAAAGATAAAATTGGTCCCGCTGTGAAGTTAGCGGGACCACACAGCGGAACCAATGGCTGAGTCTCGCTCATAGGCGCATCAAATCAATTGCTTTTTGTCACTACCTGATCCATTTTTTTCATAAAAATTGCATTGTTTTGAAAAATGAAGCATATATTTGTGATCAGCACAACAAAATGGATCAGGTAGTGACAAAAAGAAATTGATTTGATGCGCTATGAGCGAGACTCAGCAATTGGTTCCGCTGAATGGTCCCGCTAACTTCACAGCGGGACCAATTTTATCTTTAAACTTAAATTTCTCAAAATCTGAGCAGAGATTCGTGATCAGGAGGCTGGAATTGACAAAGTAGAAGTTATCTCGAGTAGAATTAGTCTGTAATAAAAAATGGTTCCGCCAACTTCACACACGTAGTTCTCCCCTGACCTGCTGACTTGACAACGCGACAATACACCAGGTGAGGGCGCTAAGCGCAGCTATCTCGAAGGATTCCGCATTCATATTGTGTCAATAGCATTGAGACGGTGGTAGTGTGGTACTCAACTTCGATCGCCTGCTAAATCCTACAATTTTGTTCGAACACCCTCGCATGATCGAGATGAATTGTAGAAGATCTGAATTTTCAACTGCCACTGGAATAATTGGAATCGGACAGTTCTTCTGGAATCTACAGCCACCCGCGTCTACATCTGGTGTGATTTTCATATCTCAGCAATATATTGTGCTTCAGAGCTTGACCCGTCTTACTAGGCCGCCGTGTTGCCACTGGGATTTCGCCATGTCTCTTCTAGACAAACAGAGGAGCGAAACATGTCCATTTCTATGGCTGTTTAGTGTCCCGATGTGTTGAGGGGAAATAATCTCTGTGGCAAGAAGTGCAACACTGCAGTCTGATGAATTGCAGCGCAACATATTAGCGTGATCAGTGTGACTTTTAGGCAGTTCGATCAGTGACAAAGCACATCCTTTTCTAATGGGTCAATTGACCCCAGTTGGTAGTTGATGTACAATCAGTCTCTGTTTCTATATGTATGGCACGAACTGAAAATTTAACATGCGCATAGTACTTTCGACATGTAGTTAGAAAAAGTCAATTAGTGAAAACTCGTAACTTAAAATACTTTCCATTATAGAGTAGATTAAAAAACAGAAAATGGGTCAATTGACCCCAATGGTAGTTCTAGTGTTAAGCAATGCCCTATTGTAATGCACGGAGGGACATTGCAGAGCGGCAAGATGGACACATTGAAGTTTTGACCTCTTTCTTGTTGTAGTCTGCTTGCGACTTTGCAGCAGATCCAACGTGATTTCATGAATGATTAGAAAAGGATGCATTCTTCGATATGTGGTTGAAAGCTCTCATACCAACATTGAAATGAATCATTGAGCACCTTCATACATGCTCATGAAATGGTTGGTAAAGGAGTATTCGAACGAAATAGCTACCCATATAAAGATAGAATTCTTAAGTGTTTATACAGCAGTTAAGACATTATCCGACTGAAAAAAGCCAGATTTGCACCTACACATTCACATTGTCCAGTGCAGAATGGAGAAACATGACTATACTATTTTCCTTCTCGATTCAACAAGGTTTTCCAACCCATGAGGTTCATTCACAATTCGTTCCATGATGAAGGATGATAAGTAGTGAAGTATGTACTGAAGATCTGTCTAGAATCAATTGAACACTGAGAAGTAATGAAACTTTCATAGAGATTCAGCCATCTCATCACAAAGAAGTAGATGAATCTCATCTACTGAATTGATAAAAATTGTGACAGCTTGAGAGGTAATAAATATTTAATTCTATCAATTTGCGTAATATAAGGCCGTAAGGATTGAATTGAAAAAAATCAATTTCCCCCTATGAAATCATCTGCCTCTTGACTGCAATCGAATCATAAGAACAACAACCAATAATTCAAGCTGTATAAATAATTAAAACAAGCAATGATCAATGGCAGCCCATTTAAAATCACCGTTTCTGCAGTTGCAAATTTGAATATTTTGCACATCCATGCGACATGACGTAATGACGTGTAAATACCTTTCCATGGAATTCGTGATTGGAATCATAGAGTAGGATTGGAATGATGTTCTTAGAACAAAGTTCTGCCAGATTTGTCGCAGAATATCGAAGGCCTTCGTAATTAGCTGAAGGAAAATAATGTCAAAAAGTTATAATAAAAATAATGAGATTTGTCACTATGACCACACTTTTGCGACTAGTCAGAGTGTCCAGACTAGTTTTTCCAGACTAGTCAGAAATGTAATATTTCTCGTATCCATATTAGCCTGCCCGAATTGCTCTTAAAGATAGGTAATAGAAACGTCATGACAACCGATGTTATTGTTGCAGATAAACAAACACACAGTCCTGATCACAAAATGACATTCACAGAATTTATTATAGGTACAACACGATTTCAGTAATTTGATTCTTTTAAAGATCGAGCAACATTGATAACACGCAGTGGATTAGTTATTAGTGGTAATTCCAGTAGTGGAAATTTCCTCGAGCTTTGGTAACTTTTTCCGTCACCTAAGCTGTTTATTTACTAATCTACCTACAGCTGTATATTGGCTTATTGATCTACAGTAGGAACCAATTAGATTGACGTTTTAGAGATGATTCTCTTATTAAAGAGCATCAACAATTAGTTATCTGAACATTGCAACTACGCACGCAATAAGACTAAGGTTTCCAATCCCGGGATCTCGGGATCGATGAGGATTTACGGGATTCTGAATCCCGGGATTAGGTAACCGGGATCCCGGGATTCGCCACCATTTCATAATCAGTAGGATCAGTAATTTTTCTATCGTATTCCTATTGAGCTTGGAGTTATTTTTGTGTGGATATGTGAATGCCAAATGCATTAATTTCTCATTTTCATTGATATTGCAAAAAAAGCTATACGAGTATATGTCATCTACAGTATAGGGTATTCAGTCAACTGGTCTGGAGATTAAGAAAGTGGTCAAGCCATATATGAATAACCGTGGTTTACTATAACATGTACCGGTATTATACAATATCATGCTTTTGCAAGACGTAACAAAAGTCATTTGGACGGATGGACATGAAAATGAGAAAGCCACATATTAGCTTCATCAATGTTATTGTTGTTATCATTAATGAGATCATTCCGCATGATCCAATAGGCCTACAAGTACATACTTTAGTATACCCCACATATAAAAACTGAAACATAAACTCATTGCCAAGTCATAGAAGTTCAGGCACGTGTCTATCTCACAATAAAGTTCTAAGCTGATTAAACAGTTCAAACATTTCAGAACTCCTCTGAGAGTCCTCCATGACTCAGCCTGCACAAGCCTATAGGTACACCCGGTATATGACCCTGTGCTTTACAACAAATCCATTGAGCTTGTCAATCCCGGGATCAATCCCGGGATCGCAAAAGAAATCGGGATCAAATCCGGGATCCCGGGATCAGGAAAAGTTGGGATTTTGAAAACCCTAAATAAGACACAATCGTAGCAATCATTGTACCGAAGCAGAGGAAATGAATGCTGAAATTGCATAGATATCAGCTTAGGGTAGCGGAGATTTTAATAAGCTATCGGTATTACTAAGGTGTAGGGAATTATCAGACAAGTTTACCTGAAGCTGTATTTGTGATGATCTACAAGTTAACCAGACCGCAGCTACATTTACAAATCCGTACATCATGTAACATCAGTGAATCGTCATCTGAATATTACGCTCATGCCTTCCGAACCACAACGAACGACAACGCTTCGCAGAATAAATAGATGAACATGTAAATACAGCATTCCATCCATGCAGTCCCCTCAGCGCAAGGGCATCATAAGCGACAAACCAAGCTTTACATTCGATAAATAGTGAATTTGCCGAAAACTTCACCTAATTGAAAGATAAATACAAATCTATTAACCCAATCCATTCCAGAGAGTGATTTGGCCACAGTAGTTTATAGTGTGACATCCGGCGCGACGCTTCGCTTCGCTTCGCTTTGCTTCGCTTCGCTTGCGCCGGATGTCACACTTTTGCGGGGGTTTTCAAAATTTTCAAAAAAATCAAAATTTCAAAAATTTAGGTAGATTTCAAATTTCACGTGGCCGAAGGGCGAAAATTTAAGTTGTCTCAAAATATCACGTGGTCTAAGAATTTTGAAAATTTAGGCAGACGAAAATTTAAGTTGTCTCAAAATATCACGTAGTCTCAATATACCAGAAGATTGTATTCAAAATATTTATTCAAAATATTTATTCAAAATATTCATTTAAAAAATGGAAGAAACAAAAGTGGATGAAACAAAAATGGAAGAAACCGCAAGAATATATCCTTCGTTATCATATGAACGTAGTTCTACTTTAATGGACATTGAAAAGATTAACATTGAAAAAATGAATAAAGAAAAACACAAAGATAGAGTACGCTATATGAAAGATAAGGAATCTCAATTATTATTAAGATTAGAGCATTATAAAAAATTAAGAAAGAGATGGTCTAATGCTTTAACAATTGACATTTCATCTGGCGTTCTTACAATTCCAGTAGTTGCTACTGCTTTAACTCGATACAAAATGAAAACACATTTCCATCTTTGAAATATTTTATTCACATCACAGACAAGTACTATGTACAAGTAGCATGGTTTACAACGAATAAAATATGTTGACTAGAAAATGTATTATGCCATGATACAATTGTTTCTGTATGAGTAAAATAAGCTAAGGCTCATAGAACTATAAAACCAATGAGGACAAGTAGCATGGTTTACAACGAATAAAATATGTTGACTAGAAAATGTATTATGCCATGATACAATTGTTTCTGTATGAGTAAAATAAGCTAAGGCTCATAGAACTATAAAACCAATGAGGACAAGTAGCATGGTTTACAACGAATAAAATATGTTGACTAGAAAATGTATTATGCCATGATACAATTGTTTCTGTATGAGTAAAATAAGCTAAGGCTCATAGAACTATAAAACCAATGAGGACAAGTAGCATGGTTTACAACGAATAAAATATGTTGACTAGAAAATGTATTATGCCATGATACAATTGTTTCTGTATGAGTAAAATAAGGGAAGGGTCATAGTACTATAAAACCAATGAGGACAAGTAGCATGGTTTACAACGAATAAAATATGTTGACTAGAAAATGTATTATGCCATGATACAATTGTTTCTCGTAAATTCAAATAAGGGAAGGGTCATAGTACTATTATCTATTGGGAGTAGCTTACCGTTTTAATTGATTGAGTTTAAAATTTGATCAAGGGTTGGGCGGTGTCTCCCATGGCGAAGATACGAGTCAATAATAGCGAAGTTCCTTTTGAAAAATGATATAGATTCCGTCGAGTTCTTAATAAACGGAAATCGTAAATATAGTTTATAAAATTTTCTTAAAAAGATGCTATAGCCTCTCGAATAACCTAATTGTTTACAAACATGGCCACTTCCCCGGATTGCAGTCAAAGCTCTTCCTTTTAACAACGATAACTTCACAGTATTGTTCACCGAAATGTCTTCTTCTCTTCTTAAATGTGCTAAATAATTAGTTAGCTCTGATGCCAAGATGTCTCTTTGAATTTCTTCTTCAAAATTATCGTTTGAACTGATATTGATGGCGTTATCTTGCAATGTGTCCTCAAATCGATTTATCACTAAAAATTCTCTGAATGTTTTTGATGCGTGGATGTCTTCTTCCTCCCTTGGTTTAAGATATTTCTCCTGAAATTCTGTTAGCATCTCAATACACTTCTTCCGTTGATCTTCGTTCACAATAGTGTCTGAAATTTTTCTTTTCAAATCGGCAAAGGCGATGCTTGAACGTGCCATTTTCGTTAAAACGTAGTGAATTAATTATGATAAAAAATAAAATTGTTGAAAGTCGCTGATGAAATTGACCAAAATAGATAAAGGTCACAGATGATTCGTAAGTAGTCACAGTCTCGTAGAACGCTCGCAGAATGAATACACGCAGTAATACGTGGAATAATGGCAGCAGCTGTTCAAGTGAAAAGTTGAGTTATGCGGGTCACAAAGAATTCTCTCATACTGAATAGCTTAAACTGCTAGCAGCTGTTCATGTTGAGAAATTTGGTAACAGATGTTGCTAATGTCTTAATACAGATAAAACAATCAATATTCTCTTAACAAGAGTTCATAAGAATAAAATGGAACAATGTAACGTTTTAATTTAGATTAAATTAAATCATTTCAAAATCGAATAAGTAGTAAAGAAAGACATCATTAGAGAACAGTTTTAAATCAATACCCCCTCCCTTCTGACTAAGTAGCAAGGAAAGTCATCATTGTGGAACAGTTTTAAATCAATACCCCCTCCCTTCTGACTAAGTAGTAAAGAAAGACATCATTAGAGACCAGTTTTAAATCAATACCCCCCCCCAGTAGTAAGGAAAGTCATCATTATAAAAATGTTTTAAATCAATACCCCCTTCTGACTAAGTAGTAAGGAAAGACATCATTAGAGAACAGTTTTAAATCAATACCCCCCCTCCTTCTGACTTCTAGGGGTCCCTTAAGAAATTTTTTTATTATAAAATGAGCAACATAAATGAGTTTTTGAAATTATATGGAACACAGACAACAACGAATTTCGACCTAAAGAAAATCGCAAATGAATTAGGAATAAAGAATTTTCACATATTGATGAGGGATGAATTACAATTCCTAAAAAATAGGCCAACAGGAACCTTCAGTTCCCGGAACAAAGTTCCATCAATAACTGTAAATTTCATAACGAATCTTCACACTTCAGACCAAAACGGCGTACATTGGTCAGCAGGTATCTTTAGTAAAAACGGAGATAATTATTATTTTGACTCATACGGGCTTCCACCTACAAATGAAGTAAAAGAATTACTTGGAACGGGAACATACAATACGTTTCAAATTCAAACACCAGGCACTACTTATTGTGGACAATTATGTCTTTATGTTTTATTTAAATTACAAAAAGGAGTACCATTTCTAGATATTATGTTAGAGTTAAACAATCTATAACTCAAGCGAAGCTAGCTAAAGCGCCACCTAAAGGTTAAAAATCAGTTCGTTGTAATTCATTTTGATAAAAACGGCCTCTGATATCCTCATTATCTAAATCTTTAATTTCATAAGTAATCGGATAAGTTTGATTTATTTTGCAAACTTCAAATATTTCTTTAGTCCAATAGCCAACAAAGCCTTTTTCAAATTTGTTCTTATATTTAAATATTCTAACTCTATGTCCAATTTTAAATTTCGGCTTAAGTTTCTGCAAATTCGGATTACTCTCATTCGAATTATTATTCTCGAATATTTTCTTTCGTATCAAATCAGGGTCGTCAGAAGCATTCTTTGGAGTTTCTTCAATACCTGAATGAACTTTATTATTGTACTCTTCCACAATTCCTGGTAATATTTTTAACCATTTCTGATTTCCTTGCTGAGTAAATTTCTTGAAAATTTTATTTTTTAACGTCCGATTGAATCTTTCTATCACTACGGCCTTCCCAGCGTTTTCAATTGAATAAACAGTTTCAAATAGTGGCTGAACGTTTCGGTTATAAAATTCCGACCCTTTATCAACAAACAATTTCCTTGGCTTTCTATTACTTTCTTTAAAGATTTCTTCAAACGCATATTTAACTGATAGACCACTTTTATTTTTTAAAGGTTTTACCCAAGCATATCGTGTATATAAATCTATAACTGTCAATGCAGATTTGTAGTCCCTTTCATTCGGCATATGAATAAGATCAGCACTCCAAATATCATCTTTATTAAATACTTTTACTTTCAATAAATATTTAGGCTTTCTATATTCTTTATGAATTTCAGATGCATAAACGTCTGAATTATGATTTTCATTTAAACCCTGACCGAATAACATTTTAGCTTGTAAAGCTTTCTTAACAAACATCCTTTCAATTTTTTCTCTAAATGTAGGATTCTGAATACTATCTAATTCTTGAATCATCTTCTTATCAGCTGCATGTCGAGAACTTAGATCATGATTTCGATAAGCTAAATCATGCCTGTAAGCTGCGGCATCTACTCTATTTATCGGTTCTTCACCTGGTTTCGGATTATTATTCTCATCTAGTCTTATATCTAATCGAGTTCCTGGACCAGTATATGAATGACCAGGAAGATGTTTTTCTTTCGAATATTTACTCCAAATAAATCCAGGAAAGTTTTCTAATGTTTTTTGTATATCACCACCGAAGTGGTATGGAACTTTGTTCTTGTCACCTCCAATATGCTGACAATGTGAGTTTTTATTTTTGTTTAATAGATAATTCAATAAATCTAAATTAGAAATTTTTAATTTAATTAAATTTTCGGAATTTGTGGAATTCATTTTTAAAGATAAAAAACTTTTAAAAGATAAAATAAATGTTTTACCTTATGGACCAAAGGTCCTGAGGTTATTACCGAATCATACTAGGACTTAGATATATTCCAGAACCATCTTTAGTTTCTTTAATTTCAATCAAGTCATCAACATTGTGGAGAATATTTTTAAGAACTCGTTTTCCTTCATCAACTAATTTTAATTTACTAATAAAATTATCTACTATTCCTTCTCCCCTAGCAACTTTCTCTAACTCTCTATTATGTCGTTTTTGTTCTTCTAATGCTGCTTTCTCTGATTTATTTTTATTTACTGCTTGGACAATACCAGCTGTCCCACCTGCAACACTTCCTGCAGCTGCTATGCCTCCTATTATTAGTGGAATTAATGGGAGAATCCCGCCATTCTTTTCTTCTTGTAATTGAATATTCTCTATCATTGGTTTACTTATGTAATACTTTTTTTTATTAATAGTAATAGTTTTAGGGGTATTTTTGTCAACAATATTACGTAATTTTAATTCAACAGTTTTATTATTAATATTACTTTTCGCTTGCGACATTTTTAATAAAAAAATTTTAAGTTACGAAAATTTTAAGTTAAGAATTTTAAGTTAAGAATTTTAAGTTAAGAATTTTTAATCTATTCTAGTTATGAAAAAATTTTAAGTTACCAAAAAAATTTTAATCTATTCTAGTTATCAAAATTTTAAGTTATCAAAAAAATTAAATTAATTAAACGACGAAGTCTTGGGCTTTAGCCTATCGGACCAAAGGTCCTCAGGTTACTAACCGATCGGAGCGAAGCTCCTCTGGCTTTAGCCTATCGGACCAAAGGTCCTCAGGTTACTAACCGATCGGAGCGAAGCTCCTCTGGCTTTAGCCTATCCTAGTCATCTTCCCATTAAGAACTTCAATAGAATATTTTACATCTTCTAGCAATAAACCATAAGCCATCAATGAAGTTGTGGAATCTTTCTTTTCAATATTAATCGTTACATCACAACCATTTTTAATAATATCTTCAGATTGTGCACTTAAATCGAAACAGAAAATTGGATATAAATGTCTCCAATCTCCAGGAGTTAATTGTGGTTCAACTCCAAATTCTATACAAAGATTTCTATAAGAATCATATCCTTCCATAAATTGATTATTGGTATCGTCGAATCTTAATGGATCAATTGGATATCGAGTTTGATTTAATGAAACTTGTAAACTTCGAATTGTATTAATATGAAAAATATTATTGTTCTTATCAAAACTTGGAGAATTATTTCTTTGAAATGTTAGTAATAAATATCTTGGGGTATTCGCAGTTCTAGTAAAATGCCAGTTAAATCTTTGTTCGGAAAAACTTACTGAACTAGCAGTACGCTTTAGAAAATTTACTGGAATTGGTTTGTTAGTATTTAATCTTTTTGCAATAGCTGTTTCAACCTCTAAACTAGGAGTAATATGCGTAATCCACCATTCAAGTCTATCAATTTTTAAATATGCTTTTTTTCCAGTTTTGCCAAAAAAGATTAATTCATTATTTGCCGTACGATGAATTATTAATTTAAATTTAAATTGATATGATATTTTGTCATAATCTAAATATCCGAATAATGGAGACAATGACCAATTTACTGTCTGTTTACTTTTCTTGTTAAATTCACGTCTTTCTTTATATGCAGTATTGTTTGTTTTATTTAAATGTTTTGCAATATTTTCTACATCTTTCGCAATTCCTGCGGCATCTGTTCCGGCGTGAGTTAAATCATCAATAATTATACCATCATTAGTATCAGGAAACCAACCTTCGATTTCATGCTTTTTATTATTTTTACCAATTGTTACAAATCTAAGCATTGTATCAATTACACCTGGGGAATCACTTATTGTTTCTATATTTTGAGTTGCAACATCTAAACGCATTTGTGTAAATAATCTTGGAAAAAAATTATTTTCTAGTGTAATATTATCGGTATCTGGTAATGGTGTTGTAAAATTAGCATCACTATATAAAGAATATTCACAATGTAAAAACGAATCAGGTAAATATAAATAGCTCTGCTGATTATCAACTTCAAAAATTAAATCTCCTCCAGTATTTACTCTACTGGAAGATCCGGGATTCATAGCAATTCTTATATAGTCATTCTTTTTTTGATTATAACTGACGAACGGAGGATCGTCTAATCTAAATTTATTTTCGATAAGCGAAGACATTTTTATAAAAAATAATTTGACTTTTTGTTTTTCTCACAGATAGAAAAAAATTTTACTAAAAAATTTTATTAAAAAAATTTTACTAAAAAAAATTTTACTAAAAAATTTTACTAAAAAAATTTTACTAAAAAAAATTTTACTAAAAAATATATTTTAGAATTTTGCTAGACCAGCTCCGCTACAGCTTTGCTGGTTAAACCGAAGGTTGCTACTCACGCCATTTCCTCTTATTTCTTCAATTGTTTTTTCATTATGTTTACTATTAGACGGAGCTCCGCTCCTCAAGGTTTCACCCTCTACAGCTATGTTAGCAATTTTATTTTTTGTTTCATCTGAAAGTTTTTTTAATTTTTTTAGTTCTTCAGAATCATTCCTAAGTTTACGAATAGCTTCTAGTTGTTTTAATTCGTTTTGAGACTTGACAGCATTTGATATTGCACTAGCTGTACTACCTATAGCAGCTGCTCCTTTTGCAGCAGATGTAATCAAATCTTTATTATTTTTAATTAAGTTAACGATACTACCAATACCAGAGAAGATCCCAGCTCCTTCCGTGTGAACGGCACCTGCGGTGCCTAGGAACTTTTCTGTTCCGACTGTTTCTCTATTATCATAATGATAAACAGGATTCATACGTGGTTCATGAGCAATTTTTTGATTTGAAGCAAAATGTTTAAGATTGTGTTTATAAATTATAGGCATTTTTTAGGATTAAATTTGACTTTTGAGAAAAAATATTTACGATCGGCTAAAGCCTCGAGGAGCTTCGCTCCGATTGGTTAGTAACCTGAGGACCTTTGGTCCGTTTAAGATTTACGTTTGTGAATGGACAACAACTTCGAGATAACTTTATTAATTGCCTGTTGTACTTTATCTATTGCGTCAAGCAGCGTGTGATGTACTTTAATTTCTCTTCTATTAACTTGCATTTTCTGCTGATTAATCTTCAACGCCGTTTTAAGAGCATTTAACTTAATTTTAAGAACATCTAATTGTCTTTTAACAGAATCTAACTGTTCTTTATTTTCTTTAGAGTTTTCTTGTAAATTTTTCTTTAATTCATTTTCTAAATTGATTTTAAGATTTTTCATTTTATCAACTTTTTCATTAAGTGAGTTTACTTCATTTATTATTCTATTCATCTTTTTCATTTGTTGAGTAATTTTAGAACTTAATTCATCAACACTTTTTTGGAATGTAGTTTGTAACTGCTTTAAATTTTTTTTAATTCTTTCAGGAAGTTTTTCTATTTCATCTTCTAATTGTTCTTTTAACATTTTTATCTGATGTTTATTTTTAATGACTGCAGATTTTAACTTTATAGAAAGTAATATTAAAATTTTTGATTGTTCTGAAATCTTTTTAAAAAGTTTTGCTATATCTGCTTCTAGCTCTCTATCCTTTTTATCAAGTTTTAATAATTTTTCGTTTAATGATTTGTCATTAAGTTTTAGCAACTTTAATTCATTCATCAGTGGAACCAAAACATCGTTTATATATTTTTCCTTTAAATCATTGATTTGTGTATCAACATATTGTTTATTTGTCAACTCTGTATTTTGTTGCGGAAGAATAGAAAGATGCAATGGACCAGATAAAACGTCTCCAGTTTTCATGATATAATTTTCTATCTCTATTTCTAATTCACGATTATTCGGGATATATGCACCTCCACCAACATTTGGTAACATCATTTTTTAACAATAAAAAAATAAAATTTTTTCTAATAAAAATAAAAAATAAAATTTTTTCTAATAAAAATAAAAAATAAAATTTTTCTAATAAAAATAAAAAAATGGAAAATCCAAATTTAAAAAAATTATATTCGCCCGCATCATCCTGTTCTTCTTATTCGACGAGATCAACGGGATTTGAAAATAAATGTTTTGATAATAATAATAATAATACTATTACAAATCCATGTATAGATGTTAATATTTTATTTCAATTACAAGCCGAAATATTTAGAGAACAAACAAAAGGTTTACCTTCTATAGAAACTAATTATTGTTTGTTTCCAGGAGATCCATTTATTAAATTTATGGAGATTGTTAGTAAATATAATGATGTAGCTTATGTGGAATTAAATAAAGAAAATATGGTTATAATAGGTCATAATAATGTTTATGGATTTATTAGAGCAGTGTTACCAATTAGTAATACTGATTGGATAGAAACTAAAATTATTAATTATATCAATATTAAAGAATTAGTTAAAAAATTAAAATCTTTTTCCAAAGAAAAAATTAGATTATTTGTTGACGAACAAAATCAATATAACATTCACATAGAGAGTAAAAAACATAATGAAGAATTATTATGTCAAGTTTATTATAGAGACACAATTTATAAACAAGAAACATTAGAAATGCCCCAAAGATATGATGATGATACTTATATAGGATTATATTCAAACTTAAATATTAATTTGTTAAAATCTTATATAAATGGTTTAGCTCAACAAGAGAAAATTTATATGTGGACAACACCTTATACTATTAACAATGACCATAATCATAATAAACGAACCGAAGGTTCTAGGGCTTTGCCCGATCTTAAAGAATCTTATGATAATAATGATGATTCTGTAACATCTGAAAAAGGTGTAAATGGTAAAAAAGATTATAAAAATATTAGTAATTATAAAAATTTATCTAAATTTCATTTTCTTACAATTGAAAATAATAATGATGGTATAGTTGAAGATACTGTTAGACAACTATGTGTCGGGTCTACAAAATTTAAATTAGGATTTACATCTAATCAATTTAAAATTTTATCATCTTTAATAAAAACTAAAAGTGATTCAGATTATGGTGGTGTTATTAAATTTTCCAAAAGAGATCAAAGACCAATATTTTTCTCTATTATATTATTATCAGATAAAAGATGTAATTTAGAGTTAGATATTCCAATAAGAGAATGGTATCCTATCATGGAAGGGCATCCTATACCAAAAAGTGTAATTTATGATGATGAAGAAACAATTTATGATGATGATGAAGAAACAATTTATGATGATGATGATGATGAATCAATAGTTAGTGAAAAAAAATTTAAATTATCTTTTGATAAAACATTATATGATGAAACTTAATATGATAAAACTTAATAGAAAATAACAAAATATTCGATAAATATATTTTCATATGTAATAAAATTTTTAGATGTAATAAGTTTTTAGATGTCATAAGTTTATAGATGTAATAAATTTTTTAGATGTAATAAATTTTTTAGATGGAATAAGTTTTTAGATGTTATAAATTTTTTAGATGTTATAAATTTTTTAGATGTTATAAAAAAATTATTATTCCCACGTGTCATCATCATCACTTAAATTACTCTCACAGATGATTGTTTGAAATATTTCAGCTTGAATATCTTCTCCGTTATAAGGTAACATAATTTCATTTTCATCAGGTGCTTGACGTTTAAGAATATTTATTTGACCAGAAAATTTTTTTTCTTCAGTATTATTATTTTTATCAGGAATACTAATTCCAGTTTCTAAAGATCTTTTCCATGGTTTATTAACTGTAGTCGATAATGTTTTCCCCGAATATAATTTTAGAAAATCTTCTACTTTTACTTTATCTTGTGAATAACCTTTGAATGTTTTCTTTTCACTAAGTCTCCCTTGCTCATCTACAGTAATACAGTATTTTACTTTAGGTGCAATAAACATTGCAAAAATAATTCCACCATTTCCATAATCATTTTTCCCTTGACACAATTCTCCTCCAACATATCCAGCCGCGTCTAATTTATTAAAGAGCTCATTGGAAATATATATTGAATCAGTATCTGTATAATAAATGTATTTTTCTTTGAAACCATTAATTTCTAAAATAAAGTTATTCATGATTCTTCTAGAGTGAGAAAGAATGAAAGAACCTAAGTGTGATGGCATGAATGACGTCTTCCCATCTTTTACAATATTAGTTTTGAGAAATTCATCATCTTCCATTTCTACTTTCGCTAAATATTGGTCATCATTTAATTTTTCATAATCTTTTACTTCTTGAGTGAAATTTTTTCTCAATGTATTCTCATTCCATAAATGATATTTAGTGGTTATATCTTTTTGCACAGTTTTGCCATATAGCGAATTCATCAATAATTTAATTAACTCATCACCTACAGTATTTCCTTCTGTTTTATATCTTTTTCTCAAATTAAAAAGTTTTTCAATATAATTTCGAAATGGTGAAACTTGATAATTTTTTTCATAAATTATACCATCAGTAATATGTAAGATTTTCCCCCCACATCTAACAATTTCTTGTATGTCAACAGAAGTTAATACATCATAACATATACCATTTCTAAACCTGATTACTTTTACATGAGAATTATTATTTTGATTTTTAACTTTATCTTTAATAGGAACTGGTTGGAAAAACATATCATTCGGATATTGAAACACAACAGAGAATATTCCAGTTTTAGGTCTAAATGTTTGAGTATTAAATTTATATACTATTTCCCGCTCTTCTTCTTGACGAAATTTTCTAGCTGATTCAGCTTTAGGGTATTCTGAATTTTCATCATACATAGCTGATGGATATAAAGATGTTGCATCAAAAGCCATTAGAAATTCATTTTTTTGTTCAAGTAGTTGATTTGAAATTTTCTTACAAATTTCAGTTTTATCTCCTAAATCTCGATACTGTTTCATTAAATCTATTAAATTATTTCCAGGGGACAAAACCCCACCAGCGTAGCGACCAGGTAAATACTGTTTTAATATTGGTAACAAGATGCTACAAAATGGCGATATGTATTTTCTTATATTTGCTGAAACTCTTCCACCTTTAACAGATTTTCTAATATAATTTCTAGCCCATAAATCTATATGAGAATGAATATTTATATTGTCATTTTGTACGCTTTTCATCCAACCGTTAAATGTTAAAGCAGAGGATGTCAAATTAGTAGTTATATCTTCACCAACTAAATCTTGCATAACATTATTATATTTGTAGATACAAAAAGCTAAAGAAAGAATATCGTTAACTAAATATGGTCTCCATTCATTTTCTTTTTCTTTATAATTTTCATGTGTTATGTCTCCAATTTCATAATTTAATTTACACACATTCGTAGGAATTTTAAAATTCTCACACCATTTAGAAAGACTTGTTTTTACATGTTGATAACTACATTTCATTATAATAGTTTGAAGTGCTAATTTACCTGAAGGTGAATCTTTTTTCATATTGTTTTTAAATCTAAAAGATTTTTGAATGTATCTACTAACACATTCAGTTGTATAAGGATTTTGTAATGAAGCAGTCAATATTCCTCTTGAAGTTTTAAGAGGCGGTTTAGATAATTTAAAATTAGCTTTTATCGGAAAATAGGAATCAAAACCTGATGAATTGTGAGCTATTAAAGTTACTCTAGAATAATTAAATTTTCCAAGAGTTTTAAAAAATTGATGGATCGGACATACGTCCTCTGGGTTTCCCCCGATCGAACATTCATCATCCTCAGTTCTCGTAAATATTTTCACACAATTTTGAAGTTTATTAAATTCTAATTCAGTTAAATTATTATACTCATTAATCTGTTTTTTAAGTTTTTTAATTTCATCTTCATCTTTTGATCGTTTAATTTTAATCATATCACTTAGCAAACGTGTTTCTAATTCTTTCAATCTTTGTTTCGGTAAACAACATATAAATTTATTAAAATTAATAGCTCCTACAGCATAAGGAATAGGATGAGCTGTTGAACAGTTAGGATCGGGAAAAGTTTCGAGATCCCAAATATATGTTGAACCATAGTCAATTTTTTTCTTTGTTATGATTTTATATGGACGCGTTGTTAGATTTTCATCAGTAACTGTTTTATATATGGGTTTGAAATTATTTTCAATTTCTCTAATAGCTTTTAATTTATGAAATTTATCAATTAAACAATAGTGACCAATTGTTGAACCTGCGTGAAAATAATTGTAATAAACATAATTATGAAACGTTTCAATTCCTCTAGGATTTAAATGACGATTGGCAGGACTATAATATTGAACACATTCTCCAAAATATTTATTGAATTGAGAAAATTTGCAGTTTGACATTACTCCTGTTCTAGATGTGGCTTTCTCTTTATATAAAAAATTATTAAACATTTCTTTCATAATTTCTCCTTGTTCTTCATTAAAACCTCGTAAAACATTATAACATTTAATAAAACAAAAATCTTCAGAAGGAATATAACAATATTCACCGAAATATTCTTTGATTCTATATTTCATATTAATCCCTGCCCCTCTATGCGATCTCTGTACTAACTTCATTCCAAAATCTTCATATTTAATATTACCTGTAAAAATCCATTCGTTAGCATCGGATTTCTCATCCAGATTCGAAAACCATGTTTCAAATGATTTTTTATTATAGAAGGTTACGTAAAAATTTTGAATTATATTTTCCTGATCTTTAATAACTTTTCCAAGTAAATTAATAATTTTACCATTTGCTAAAAGTTTCCGCATATCATTTACTACATTAATAAAAGATACATTTTCATATTTAATTTCATTTGGATTAAATAAATTACATAAATCATCACCAAGTTCATCCTTAATTCTATCATCAAAAAAGATATCAGTAATAGGAGTTTCTAATATTTCTTTTGTTCCACGTTTCTGTTTTTTAGTATTACGTCTAATACTACGCCTAGTACGTTTCTGTTTTTTAATACGTTTACTACGTTTACTATGTTTAATTTGCGCATCAAACTCAGCAGTTTGTTTCTTGATTAATTCATCAATCCTAGACGTTTGTCCGAGAGACATTTCACGATTCATATTTTTTAAAAGAAAAAATGAATTTTTACATAGAACCTCGGTTCCGTTTTTACATATACACAGGAATATGTAATTGATGTAATGTTTCTAATTCATGTGCTGTTAAATGTTCTTTCTTAACCAACCACCATAAATTATTATACGCCAAAAATACTCGGAAACTTCTTAAACAAAGTGGAAAGTCTTTTGTTTTAACACACGGTTTAATACCATGTTTTGTTTTATAATCTGTAACGAGCGCTACGTATTTATGATGATAATAAAATCTAGCTTCTTTCTTCGAATTTACAGGATTTGTAGGATGACGATAATCTTTTAAAACTGGTACATGCTCTATCTTATAATCATTCAACATATTTTTTTTATTTTTATTAACAAAAAATTTATAAGAAAAAATTATTCGGCCACTCCGTTCGGTCACTCCGTTCGATCACTCCTCGAAAATATTTTCTATAACTCTTTCATGAATTTTTTTATCAATATTAATTGTGATAAATCCATAATCTTTTGACCAAGCATTGTTACACGATTGTTTAAATTCATCTTTATTTCTTACACATAAATCTCTTAACAAATCACTTAAGTTTCTTGCATTTATTTCAAATAGTATAAATATATTTGCATTCTTTCTAATAACACTTCCGTCTAATGAATACATACTTTGTGTTAAATAAAATACACTACAGTTATTATGTCTACCTCTTGTGAAATAATTTCTCTGAACTGACTGATTTCTATCATTAACACAATCATCAAAAATTACACAATGTTTCATTGTTTTATCTAGTTTACTAGGATCTTGCATATTACCACTATCATCTATTAATTGTATTTTTATATGCTTATTTTTATTAGATTCTACTAACTGATTATTTTTTGTTGCTTCTCACACCACGAACTTATTTCTTCTTCATCTTCAGATTTTTCATATTCTTTGAATAATGAAGCAATTGCAGTTTTTTTAAGATTATTTTCAAATCCATATTTTAAAAATTGATAGACGGGTTGTTCTGCTGTTGTTGTATAAATTATAAGATTGTTATAATCCAAAAAATTTGGAGTCGTTAAAATTTTAAATAATAGATATGTTTTTCCACATCCTGATCTTCCACAAATAACTGACAAAACTTTATTAGATAAATTTGGATGATGATTAAATTTAAGTTTTTTTTATTTAATGGAGGTAGTTCACTCATTTTTTAATAAAAAAAATTATCTTTATTTTTTTTATTTTTTGTTTCTAAAGAAGAAGAAAATTAAACTTCTCTAGCTTCGCGTGGGAGTTTATACCTCCCGAACCAAAAGATCTATCATAATCTCTTCACCTCCAAAATTTATTTCTTGTCCTTTTTCATCAGTGATTCTAATGTTAATGTTGTTAATAGTTTTTCTTGTAATAGGAAAATATATTAATGTTTGTGGAAATACATTTAATCTATAACCAATGGGTACAGTAAAAGCTGGAAAACTGAATATTAAATTTGATAATTTACCATTTATATATCCTCCTTCAATAATGTCACAATGTACAACAATTGAATTTATTTCAGTTATTTTTGGAATCTTCTCACCTAAATGATAGCCTTGACTATAGGTTCGTTTATTAAATCCTAATAGCTTTGACAATGATCTATCATGATTAAAATCAACTTGATGATTTTCGTCTAAAGTAAGAGAAAATTTATTAACTGCCGGTTCAACTGCAAAATGTAATTGTTTCTTATCTTTAAATGGTATACCTAAATGTCTCTTAATTTCATTTGATATTGTTTCAACTTCGTAAGAACCAGGAAGAAAAGTTAGTATTTTCCATGTTTTTCCTTTATCAGTAGAATATCTAAATTGATCATTCACATCTTTGATAACGTTTTGAATAGTGTTAAATGTAGAGAAACTAGTCAATGCAATTTGATAATTTTTATTTTGTTCTAAATGTAGAATGGGCTCTAAATTACAAGTGTGTGATGAAGTAGTTGTTATAATTTTTAACGTCGTACTAAATTTTGATGAACCCAAAATCTCTGTCAAATTTTCTAAATGATTATTAATTTTGTCTAAATCTGCTGAACACATTTTTTAGTTAAAATTTTAAATAAATATTATAAATAAAAATCGTAGATAAAAATCATAGATAAAAATCATAGATAAAAATCATAAATAAAAAGCATAGATAAAAATCATAGATAAAAATTAGAAACAACATATTTCAGCTACACTTTTATAATCCTCTTCATTTAGTATCTTCTTTTCTAACAGTCTTTTCAATATAGCATGAATTTCATTGAAACTAGAATTATGTCCTTCTTTTATTGCAGATATTAAAATATTTAATCTATTTAGTAATTCTTGTGGATCATCTGGTAAAAATATAGTTGTTTCAGTTTTCTGTTTTTCAGATAAACCTTTCCCTACTTTAACTCCCGTTGATAATAAATTTTCTAATTGTTTATAACGTCTAAGAGATTTTACTGCACCAACTCTATCTAACATAGCTTTATATTTTATGAGATCTTCTACAGCATAATTATTTAAATCTGCTCCTCTTAAAAGATTAACAAAATTTCTATCTAAATTAAAAGGAGATTTATCTGGTGAAAAAATTAAACCTCGAAAAGGTTGTGGAAATATTTCTTTTTGTCCGAGATAAAATCTAGGTATTGTTTTTCCATCTATAAATGAAATAGAATGTTCAAATTGCATAGATTTTGGTAATTTCTTATTAATGTTTGATTCTAGTAATCCATAGTCATCTAATATAGTTTTGTGCTCTGGATCTGTTATATCAATTTGTTTATCATTATTTGTAAGTTCCTTTTCAAGAGTTTTAAATGGTTTCATATTTTTTCAAAATCAGTTTTTACTTGCTCGGTTTGCTGCATTTTTTCAAACATATCAGATTGAATACCAGCTTTTATCATTCTATGTTGAAGATGATTTTCTTTCATAATATTTCTTTGTTTTATTAACTCTTCTAATTGTTTTATTCTTTTAAAATTATCAGCTCTAATTTTATCCATTTTTAAAATACAATATTTGAATTTTGTGGTAACATTGGAATACAGCAAAAACATTTTACTGAACAAATTATTTTTTTATTGCTTTGTTGTTTGACATCTTTTCGTTTAAAATTTTCTCGTATTAAGTTTTGTTTAATAAAGTTTTGTCTAATAAAGTTTTTAGCTCTTCTAAAAAAATTTTATCATTTTCTTCATTAAAAATTTTATCATCAATAAAAGTTTTACCATCACTAGAAATTTTACCATCCTTTTTATTTTTATCATTAACTTTTTCTGTCTGTGATTGAAATGATATTTGATTTACTTCATTAGCTATTTGATCAAATTTTTCAATCTCATCTAACGTAATAACATTATCATCACATACTCTTTGAAAGTAGTAGTGTAGTTTATCATAGACTTCTTTAATATGTAAATGCTTAGTTTTTAATGATTTTCGTTTCTTAGTTATTAAAGATTTATCTAACATTGTAACAAGTGAAGTTGCAAAAACACCCGTACCTGTTAAAGCTGTAGCAACTACTGGAATTACTAAAACACCAGAAGATATAACAATTGTCAAAGCACCTAAACTTATTGTTAAGAATATGCCAATTCCTTGTGTTACATTCTTAACTTTAGACCATCTCTTTCTTAATTTTTTATAATGCTCTAATCTTAATAATAATTGAGATTCCTTATCTTTCATATAGCGTACTCTATCTTTGTGTTTTTCTTTATTCATTTTTTCAATGTTAATCTTTTCAATGTCCATTAAAGTAGAACTACGTTCATATGATAACGAAGGATATATTCTTGCGGTTTCTTCCATTTTTGTTTCATCCACTTTTGTTTCTTCCATTTTTAAATGAATATTTTGAATAAATATTTTGAATACAATCTTCTGGTATATTGAGACTACGTGATATTTTGAGACAACTTAAATTTTCGTCTGCCTAAATTTTCAAAATTCTTAGACCACGTGATATTTTGAGACAACTTAAATTTTCGCCCTTCGGCCACGTGAAATTTGAAATCTACCTAAATTTTTGAAATTTTGATTTTTTTGAAAATTTTGAAAACCCCCGCAAAAGTGTGACATCCGGCGCAAGCGAAGCGAAGCAAAGCGAAGCGAAGCGTCGCGCCGGATGTCACACTATAAACTACTGGCCACATATCGCATTTTTGCTGAGGTCCACATAAACCAAGTCGAACCAGCCACGTTTGTGTGACTTAGTTTTAGCGTATCTTCAAACTTCCAACAAACTATTGTCGCATTTGGTCCAGTTAAAGGTCAAACACGTGACCTATTTTAAAGTAAAATTTTAAAGCGATTTATCCGATTCGCAAGGATATTTCATTCTATCGTACATTCTGTAGCAACCGGTGGTTCTTAGTTAGACAATGACTGAGAAACAGATTCATGACTGCGCGTGAAGGAATTCTTTCTGTCTTTAGTAGCAAGCATATGAAATTTTGAAATCAGGTGTTGTGTTAGGCTATACATATGGTTCTCCGAAGCTATAAATCGGAATCATTTAAATGTTGCCTTGCCATGTACGAGTAATATACACATACGTAGGCTTTCAAAACTTTTTATATTTATATCGATAAAATAATAAGCACTTGAGCGTGTGTGTTATGCGTGTAGATCTGATTGAATATCACTAGCATTTGAATCAGCATCAGAGTTCTCTGATGACGGCCGGCAGTGCTGGTCGAAAGATCTCGGCAATTTGAAAAGAAGTGACGTTTTGTCTGAAGGCTAACATCAGCCATACTGGCGTTTTCACCAATTGCGAACAATTATGTCATACCCAGGTCCTCTATTCAATACTAGCATTTGAAGTAATATGAAGAAGAAACATAAAACACAGTACGGTTTTTGCAGTACAGTAAAATGCAGTACGGTTTTAGCAGCATATCAAAATCAAGAAAAGAGGGTACTAATAACAGCTTTGCCGCCAAATCCCTAAATTATTCATATAGCTACTTCGTTCCTACATACACAGTATGCTGAGTCAAATGTTCTGCTGCTCAAAAACTAAGCCCTAAAGCAATCTGACAAGTCGAAATTCGGTGTAGGATCCTTTCTGTATGTAGACTACCAAGTGAATTTAAAGATTTGACAACAATGCTTTTGGATTTCTCTATTGCAAGAAAAATCTTTTATGGAAATATATAAGCTCAAATATTAAAAGCGATTTATACGTAGCATAAGGTCCACAGTTTTAGTTAAAAACTGATGGCAACGTTAAAAAGATACATTGAAGAAATGTTCATTGCAATTGTTGCATCATTTGAATTACTTTTTTTGAAGATAGTGTGCAGGTCTCATGAAAGTCCTATCATACTGCACAACTGAATATTCTTTCTTATTCTATGTTTTCACTATTTCATACACTTGTTACGCATCGCCAGGTTTCGCTGTTATACATTCTGACCAATTATCATTTTTTGTAGAATTTGATATCATCACACCGTGAATTTTTAACATTCTGAGAGCCTATCAATAAGAAAAATGCCTATGTGGTGTAATGTTATCCACTCGACAACTCTTTGACTGTTTCATTTTAAGAAATTAGGTATTTGGGGTTTTATCCATCTAATGAAAAAAATATTACTATGCATACTGTATATTCACATTTATTCAGATTATGCCAGACAAGAATTGGTATTAATGAATACGATACATAAAGCTACTATGATGGAGATGCAGCAGATCATCAAACATGATTTCATGTAGGCTACATGTAGGCAAATGCATATTTAGATGATGTAGTTGGATTACTTGTACAGGATACGCAAGAAGATTATTTTGCAATGGAATAGAGTTACTAATTTCTCTTTATATCAGTTATGCATCATGTTTGTACATAAAAATTGGATACATGGTTATGTTTTTATACCCGGTCCTCTTGGTGAGGGTGATAAGATTTTATCCTAAGCTTAATACAATATTTTCGCTACTAAAGCTGTTTATAGCTTTTATTTCCATTAGTACCAATGAATATCACTAACTAAAGAAATTGAATTGAATTCCATTTCACATGATCCAACACCTACATGAAATCGATCCACGAAAAGCAATGTTTACGAGATGTGAGACAGAGATTTTAATTTTCAGATAACGAAGGATACACCATTTTTACAAGCATTTCGTACTTTGTTGTTAAAATTTCATCATTTTAAGCAGATGGCAACAGGAATCAATTTCCATCACCCTAGTTTTTCCTACCTGCACACGTGTGTGGGTAGATTTTCACGGTCATTTTCACCCGAAGCTTAAGGAAATTACCGTCAGGTGAAACTTATTAATACCAAATTTTCTGCAGCTAGATCTTTACCTGCAGCTGCGGTAATTCCTTTTAGGTAGTTCGTTATTAATACGGCAGTGCATGTAACTGAATATTATTTATCGACTTCATTCCTCTGACTTTATTAGCTGTATCATTCGATGCTTCACTCACCTGACGTCCTTCACATAGAGATCAAGCGAGGTAATGGAAAAATTGCTTTTTATTCATAAATTCATTTGGATCTAGCATTCATCACTCAAAATGAGATTGGTAACTATGATGTTGATTGCACTTTTAAGGCAGATATCTTCCAGAAGTGTCGGAAATGTGATACTCCTCGTAGCCGCTAGCTTGCCCGGTTTGCTCTTAAAGAAAATGAAAACGTCATAACAACTGATTCTAGTGCTGCATACACAGAATTGGATTCATCTGTGTGCGCATCTGATCGTTTGCTTTTGTCCTCTGTAATGGTTTCTAACGGCATGAATACAACTTTTCTATGCGCAGTTACTAGCGCAGTTAAGTCTGCGCTGTAAACTGTACACCGTTAAAAACAGCTAATCAAATAACCGTTAGGCTTCTCAGTTAAAATCAATTTATCACTGAATCAATATTTATTCATCCAGAGTTCTTCTGTTCAGAATGGAAAAGCTGCTAAATTTTTTAATCCAAACGGCTGTTTATAACAAAGCTGGAAAAATTCCACTGAAATTTTTTAATTCCAATCCAATTCCAATTCCAGTCGAAACAGTTCAATTCAATTCCAATTCCAATTCCATAATAAGATTCAATTCCGATAATTACATGTCGCGTATAGTGTCTTATGTTAATGTATCTAACGTTTGTTCGTTTCAATCTAACCCATGTGCCCTTATCCTATCCTCGTTATTCCTGTGTGCCGTTCACTGCGTCGTTCCTATGTGCGTTTTCATGTTCATAGTTCATATTTCTTGTGTACATGTATATATGTAACCGGTCAGCCTACGCCATTTTCGTTTCGTAAACGAGATAAAAAAATAAGAAAAAAATAAAAGAACGTTAACGGTCAGCAAAGAATCAAGTGCTGAGAGAGAGAGAGGAGATGAGATGCGAATAAATCTATTAATGAACTGACAGAAGAAAGAAATTCAGTGTGCGAATAACGTGATTGTTGATGAAAGAAAAACGACGATAAAAATGATGTCATGAAATCTGATTAATAGTCCATGTTAAAAAAGGAGGTTAAAAATTCCGTGATAAGAACGAAATATGGTCGGGTCGAAATCTAACGAGCAGAGATTAAAGGAAACTCTTTAAATTTTCAAAAGAAATGGTTTTATCGTCCAAGTCTCAAAAATTTGTATAAATTAGAAATGATTAGAAATTGACACAACAACACAGCAGCGTATACATACGGCAACACACCAGCGAGCGCGATTGAACATTGACGGTATAAGTAACACTGATATTTATTATATTATTTTGGTATAAGTGAATCCGATTGAATTGAAGTGAATTCAACATTAAGAAGTGAACTGTAAGTGTAAAGTTTTTCTTTTATCGTTGCGTATCGCATCTATATAACTATAGTCTTCAAATTTTATATTGTTAATTGTTGTGATTGGAAGTTGAATAATAGTTCATGTAATTGAATAATCAATTATTAGAATAATTTGTTGACACTGTTTATATTATGATTTCAACTGACAGGGTTGCTGTCCTTTAATGCAGCGTTAATTTTCCTCTTTCCAAACCAATTGTTTTTCGTGTGTACAATAATTAAGTTAATTTCCAATTTTTGTGCTTATCCTATCAAGAACTAAATTTAACAATATCTTTATTTTGATTAATTATCTTACTTGATAAATAGCTAAATAACAGATTGAACAAACATGATTGTCTTTTCATTGTCCGTTTAATCGCTGAAATAACATTGTCCGTGGCTGTAGGCCCATCGAAGTCACAAAAAACACCCTTTTTTCAACAATAAAACTCCCTCTGTAGATCTACTTCTCTCTTATCTCTGCGTGCAGTTAACACAACGGCCGAGTATTGTGATTTCAATTTTTGTACAAACAGATTTATCACAGGTCTATCGAAAAAGTGGAATTGAGGTTTGTCAAGGTCAATTCCAATTCCAGTACATTTAAATATCGTCGATTCCAATTCCAATTCCGACTTTTCCAACTCTGGTTTATAATTTAAGCGGTCATTCACTTTTTTACTATAAACAATCAACACAGTGTAATTAATTCCCCGTTGCTGAAAATTGCTTATCTGGAGTTCCAAAAAAATCGCCGTGGATGATTTCAACATTAACTTGAGCAAATAGCATCACGACGCCTTACTATTAGTTATAAAACCAATATCAGGTATCTTTGAAAATATGCTGCTGCAATTAGATGTAAAGCTAGCTGTGATTATAATTTCGCACATTTCTTTTAGAAGTCAAAACTCTAAGGAGCAAGCGCAATAGAGTTTGTTCTAAAATAAATAATGCCTTGCTGAAAATCTTCCAAAACTAAAGAATTTTGAAATTTTTATAACATGTCTATCGGATAAGTTAAGGTGCATGCAATCTGGATAGCTTGATATAGCGCAAGCTCAGTAATTTCGATATAACCATTGTGAACTGTCACGAGATCACAAGATTCAGGATTCAATTATCATTAGGCTATTTATCTAGATAGAAGTGAATGAATAACGATTATCTTGATATCTAAGCCTTTTTACTGCTATTGCCCTCAACACGAGCAAGACTACACTCTAACATAAAATTTATTAAATAATTTGTTCTATTATGTTGAATAACAAGACCTATATTGACCTCGGATCAATATAATAATACTAATATGGCTTGCTTGAAAACATCGCTTTTTGGATCAAAGATTCTCTTCTACTTCTTTTTCAAATTACAATATTCGATATGCAAATTGACAAATATTGATTTTGATGACATGATATCGGCCTTTATATGAATCCTTCGCTGATATTTGGATGGATACAAGTAACTAATTGTAAATTCATCAAATAATTATCATCAGCGTATACAGTCAGATCGATATTAGACAATTACTGCATGTTATAATTGATATAATAAGAGAATGTTTCTAAAACCAACTAAATGCCTGCATCGTAAAAGTAACAAAACAGCAGGTTTTAAACAATATTTTCAAACATAATGATAGAATAATTAGAGTTCAGCAAACCCTTATTGAGATATCAGCAACTGAAGACATGCTTGCTGGTAGGCACACAAAGGGAGAGAGAGAGAATAGGAAGATCAGGCATGCACAAATCAACCCTCACTCCTAAACTGCCTGTACAAGGATAGCAATAAAGATAATGGCTAAGAACGTAGAAGCGAACCTATACTCTGTACAGATGATGTCATCAACTCATCTCAAATTATAGCAATGATTCAACACGAATCTAAAACAAAAAACCGCACTAACGAAGCACGACATTCAGCGCAGTGATTTCATCATAAATTCATTCTCAGACCGACTTCTTTGCGTAATATACGTACGAGGTGTGCCCAATAAATATATTTCAAATAATGAAATAATTCATAAGGCATAAGAAAGCTTTGTTCTCGCTTCGTTCCGAAGCTCCTTACCGCAGAGATGCGTCAAGCGAGATTCGAATGTGTTCAAAAGAACCTTGACCTGTTTGCGGAACACGGAGACGATTTTCTCAGTAACATTGTAGCCGAAGATGAGACGCCATTGAGTCTTTATATTCCGGAAACAAAAAGACAGTCAGCTGAATGGGTATTCCCCAACGAGAAGCCACGTTTGAAGTTGAGAAGTGGGACGTCACACAGGAAATGCTTGATGCTGACAATCTTTTGGGACAAAAAGGGGCCCATCCAGGGTGACCACTTCGCAAAGCCAAAACTTCTGACCACCTCATTTATCATCAAACCAACCAAGAATTTCTGTCGATTAAATAGGCCAAAAAAGGTCCAACTTGTAAATCAAGTACTACCAGGGTGGCGGCCAAATTTCAAGCTTCAAATTCCCGGGCTATTTCATCGAAATTCCATGGTTTTCTTTTATTAGGAATGAGAACGCGGTGTCACAAAAAATCCAGATATATTCTAGGGAGCCCATACGCTACTCTTCTGGGACCCATTTTCAGTTTTCATTAGATTACGTGAAATCCAAGAGTCAATTCTAAATAGTTATGAATCCTTATGCGCCTACAAACAATCGGCTCTTTGCTGTGACAAAAAATGCATTGATCATTAATGAACTAAGACCATAGATAGCTTAATAACTAATTAGAGCTCAACCGTATAGAGGCAAAGTTTTCTTTTTTATGTTTTCTAAAGCGCCGAAGGTGAAACTTCCAGCCTTTTGCGAGCAGAACTAGCAACATTTTTATGTTTTCTAAAGCGCCGAAGGTGAAACTTCCAGCCTTTTGCGAGCAGAACTAGCAACATTTTTATGTTTTCTAAAGCGCCGAAGGTGAAACTTCCAGCCTTTTGCGAGTATAATTGGTAGAATTTTTGTGTTTTCTAAAGCGCCGCAAGTGAAACTTCCAACCTTTAGCGAGTATAACTAGTAACATTTTTATGTTTTCTAAAGCGCCGCAGGCGAAAATTCCAGCCTCTAGGGAGTGCAACTAGTGGCATTTTTCACCAAAATGAAGTAAATTGCGTGCAAGTGTCACACATATCAATGACACAGTCGTATGGCAACCAAAAAATTTATGAAGTCGTGAATATTTCGTCCAGATGTTGTGCAAGATTATTGGATATTTCAATTAAGATTCGAAGCAATTTAATAGTAATGATGGGCTTAATAAAGGTCACATTAAAGGCAGGTGAAATCAAGAAGTTCACTCATTTAACTTGATGGGAAAAAATCACAAAATGACAACCCTGGGCTATTTAATGGCTAATTGGCTATTTCGCTAGAATTCCCGGTCCCCCTGGGCGCGGCCGCCACCCTGGTACTACCTTTGGAAAAAATTGAACATCCTTATTGCGAGTATTTATGAAAATATCTAATAGTCTTAAATACAGATATAAGATACCTATGTGCGTTGAAATCAAATCAATATTTAGACGTATCTTCCCACTTATAGAAACATACACATACATACGTACAGAAAAAATTAAAAACTACATTTGGCATCGATTTTGGAATTCATTATTCTAAAAAAATGATACAGATCCAGATGCAAAACCACATATAAAAATATTAGGATATGACTTTGCCTGCACTAATTACTTTCAGTCTTGAATGATACATTTGAAGCGGGCAACCGATTCATGAGAACAAATCTTTAAAACAATTATTATTATCTAAAAACAATTATTCATGCACATGGTACATTTGAAAAGAGGTACCGGTATCGAATATATATAGCATCCAATTGAAAACAATATCTACAGTCTTAACAACAAAACTCTCACTTTCTGAACATTTTTGAGATAATAGAATCAGAAACACTATCCTGACGTTCAGCGTTACGATGAACGTTAGATGAGTAGTTAACCTGGAGAGCGAGAAATATCGCAATGATAAAAAAACACTGATAAGCAGGAATTTATAAAATTCTGACTTTCTGACCAAGAGCCTTAATTTCTGACCATTTCTGACTGGTCAGAAAATTCTGACCAAGTGGTCATTCTGGGCCCATCAAAGTTGATTTTGCTGATTCCAAAACTCGAATCAATTCAGATTATTACTATGATCTGATGAGGTGAGGTCCCTTCGCCGTAAACCGAGGAATAAGAAGTCATGGCTACTCCACGATAACTCGCCAATACACACTTCACAGCTTTCTATGGCGCAAATCGCTTCGAGTGGCTTTCATTTGGTTAATCATCCACCGTACAGCCCGGATATTGCTCCGAGCGATTTTCACCTTTTTAAAAGACTGAAGAATGATTTGCGTGGTGAAAAATTTGAGAATTCGTGTCATCTTCAAAGCAGGGTTACCACTCTATTGTCTTCTTATCCTACAACTTTCTATGAGGAAGGATTTGAGCAGTTGATCGTCCGCTGGCAAAAGTGCAAAGATGCCCTGGGATCATGATATTGAGAAATGAAGCTGACTAATTATTTTTCATCCTTTGAAAATCATTAACTAATACGTTTCCGTGACCTATATACCTACCTTTAACAAATACATAATTTTGAAGTAAATCAAAACGTTTTTTTCATTTCGAGTCTAAAGACTTATTGGGCACACCTCGTACCATCATCAGTGACAACAACAAAAAGCAATGAATGAGTATTTTTTACGTGAATAGATGCGGATAATGTCATTTTGTCTGCTTGTATCATTATTTCATCATCAGCATCCATTCATGTATAAAAATGCACATTCATTGCTCTTTGTTGTTGTCACCGACGATGGTACATGCATTGCGCACTGAGGCCGGTCTAAGAATAAATTAATGAGGAAGTCGACGCGTTCTTTTCGTGTCGTGATCGTAGATCGCTACTTGTTACGATGAGTCAAAATGGCAGCTATAGAATATCGAGAATATTATTAATTGTTTTAGAATATGCAAAGCCTCTATCCGTCTCTATTATTTAATTCCTAATGATAAGATCATAGGATGACCAGAATGACGACTTACTTTCACCTTAACACTGAACAACAGTCAGACAGAAACTGGCTTACCACGGGTAAATAAACGTCAATAAGTCGATACCTGATCTTCAGCGGCATCGCTCGGAGTGTTCCTTCCCGCTGGGATGCGCAGCTCTTGTATGGATCTTGAGATCTCGTGAAGAAATTCCTCATCTTCTGCCTGTTGAGAGAGAACGGATGCATTAATAATTCCACAGGTTCAATCAGAGAAATGGAAGACGTCATGTCCCTATCCGGACATCTCAGGCAGCCATTTTTCATCTTTTCTGCGTCTTCAAACATTCGATAAAATGCACTTTTGCAGACGTTTTATTTCTGCAACGGTCACTCAGTTTAGAAATGTTCAACATGACGAAACATGAGAATGAAGCAAGAGAAGAGAGAATTTTATCGTCTTCAGTGCGTCGAAATCGGCAGAAAGTCAAAAAATATTCTAAAAGTGTGTTTCCAAGATGATGTTCATTTTCCTCAGCTCAGCATTTCGTCATTATTGTATGTTATATTTTCCTCTTTAGTTTGTATAGATGAAAATAAAATACTAGCTTTAATATTAATTTCCCTTCTTCTGAAGTTTTAAATTCTACTAGGTTGTCCATGATATTATCTGTCTCGCTTTATATCAGGGCATGGATCTCGGATCATCAAATATTAATTGTATTCATGCGCTCGGAATTTTAATATTCTAATTTCTTCTAGGATTTTCCATCAGGACATTTGACTTGATTTTGTATTTCTTTATTTCCGGGATGGGGTCTACACATTTTTGAAGTATGTCGTTTTTGAAAATAATTCTGTAGTTTCTGTCCTCCGTGAATTCCTGGCCACAAAGCATTTTCACTTGCTCATGCTGCGACAGTTGAAGGCTTGGCCCTTGCAAACTTAAGAACTTGAATGACCGTCAGAAATGACGTATAGATCAGAGTAGGTCCTGATTGGCTAACCGTTGTGTGCACTTCACGGCGGCGGCCATTGTTGACTAGTTTTTTTTCATTTAGACAATGATCATTCTGCCAGGCATTTACAATCGACTAAACGCATAATTTTCCGCTCTTAACTTTCCCCAAACATAGCCGTGTTTGGCCACAATTTGAAAATGAGAAATACACTGTATAAGCTTAATTTAAGTCTGATGATTTGCTCTGTTGCTAATGTCACAATAAAACATCGCAGAAATCAGTTAACGATGAACAAGACCATCGCAATCTGGATGAACTGACCTCAATGAACAATGGAATTTATTTGCTGACATTTGAAAATTAACCACTGATCAGATTTTAACTTCCTTATTTACTACTTGTACAATTGTGATTCTGAGGACACCCAACATCTATAGTTTTTGTGAAAATGAATAAATTGCATTTTAAACAGAAAATAATGCGTTTAATTCATAAACTACACTGTAAATTTCACTATCATCTGCTTACAACATGTCAAGGAGCGACATAATTGCTTGATAAATCGATTGAATATTGAAATAACTTCTGTGATCCGTGACTTTATTTCACATCTTTCTTTTTACATATCTCGAAACAATATTTCTTTGCTTACTATTATTTCTAAACTAAGGAAAGAGAAAAGGCCACAAAATGAACCATTACACATTAAGAGCGGGCATGACGTCAGAACTAACAGTAAGATTGCAATCAGATAGCATCGTGATTTATCTTGAGATGCATTAAGGATTCAGATAGTGAAACCTCGCAGGCACAGAGATAGAATTAATTTGCGCATGGGTTAATCTATAGCGGACGTAATCCTATACTAACCAGTATATGCAATGGTAGCAAGCGATAGAGATTGACATAGAGATTCTCTTTGGCTTGTGTGATTGGCCAAGCACGCACAATACAGAAGTAGCTCGCATCAGCGAACACACGATTGCAGACAGGCCTGTCAAGTGAAAAGTACCTATCTTTGACTCAATTTCCCTCCGTGATAAATTCGTCAAATGGAAACATCATTCACACTGGTCGCCTCTTAACGATCTAAATTTACTACTGAGTGCGTTTAATGTGGTGTCAGTGTTCTGGTTCGTCATAATTCAGGCTTGAATTTGCATTACATTAATGGAAAGTTGATCTTCTTGCCCCTCGAGACTAGTTCTGGCCGTGACCATCAGTATTGAAGAAAGTCATCTCTTGACCCGAACACGCAGACAAAGCAATTTATCTCTGTGATCACAGTGAACTGGAAACACGAGCAAGAATCGTGAAATCCGCGTGCTACAATATCCATGCAAATGAGGCTTTACGATGAAACTCACGTTACAATTATGAGTGATAAAGGAGTCAGTCTCATTTACTCACATCATCAAATAGTCGAACCATCTCTGCAGGATGATGTTCTTGAATCATGGCGGACAGAGGGCGAGGTGAAGAGACACGGGCTGATGGAGGCTCACTATTGACCGCTGCTTCACTGTACACAGTCGTTCCACGATCATTTAAGGCGTCCATTTGGAAGGTGACTCTGAAAATAATTATTAGTCAGCAGCAGATTAGTAACAAATTTCATATAGCAACTGTGCAACGTATACATCAGTGAAACAATATTCTACAAGGCGAAATGTCTGACTAACTTATGATTTCTGAACAAGGAAGAACTCAAACTTTCAAGTTATGAAGGAAAGACCAGAAACCGGTGGTACTTCCCACGCGTACAGACTCGAACCCTGCACCTTCTGTATTTCCGCACTGATTTTATGCCCTTAGCAAGCTGAACTATCACCAGCAAGAGACACGCAGAGGCAACCTTCAAGATGTCGAAACATGAGACAAACTACCTAGACTGTGAAAATGAATTGACGCGGCGAAAATGAATTGAAAATGAATCAAATGCTGTTTGTGAAAATCTTGTACTCTCAACCTTGCAGCACTATTCATTGAAATTGTCACATTCACACTTTCGTGCTACCCATATCATGATAGGTGAAGTATTTTGTTAGTTAGAGTGTTTTCATTTTCTGAACAAGATCAGTCTTATTTTTGATATATTTTCCCATGTTTTATTATTGCACCTTCACTTAATAATAAAATGCTTCATTTGAAACGAAATTTAGAGCTTCTAGAGGCTTCACACTCGAAGTCTGATTATATCATAAAAGTTGAAAAATCAAGCAACAAAAGTTAAAGCTAAGGTTTCGACAAATTCATTATTGTACTACATTTGTACAGTCGTTCTGCTACGATAAGACTAGAAATTTGATATGTCGTTTAATCTGGAATTCTGGAAGTATTTATGGAGTACGTTAGCATCAAGCTCTATCATCAAACAAAATGATGCTTTTTGTTTATAATGCAATCCACACCAAGTTATTCTTACTTGTCGCCAATTGAGCCCTTCGGATGCCACTGTCGTTTTTGCTTGTCCCATTCCATATTTTCCATGTTGACGTAGGAATAATGTTCACTTTGATTTGCTGCTACGAAAGTCATTCCCCCATTTGATACTGAAACGAAAGAAAGTTCAGTGGTTTGAGTAAAGTCCAGCAATTTCATGTATTAACTTTCAATGGCTGCCAATCAGAGTGCACTGCGACTTGTATATGAAAATTTCACGCAGCTATCGAGCTGCAGTAACTAAATTACACGATGTTTGAAAAAGTGGACCACATGAATATAGTCAATTAATACACCTGTCTTCCTATTACTAGAGTATACTGGCATTGTGTTACCTGAAACAAACAATTTGAACACCTTGAAATTTATTCGGATGATTTACAGAAGAAGGATTCTGATCGATTCAAATTTTTTTCGTGGAAACTTCCACTACTAAAATCACGTTAACATGATTGTGATGTTCATTTGTCATTGTTCAGACAATTGAATACGTTGAAAGCTATTCAAGCAGTTCTGTTTTAACAATAGCACTCGGTATTCTGCGAGTTTGGGCAGCACAAGTCATGTTACTGTCATGTTCAGAGGGAGGTGTCGCAGGATGCTTCCCACTAAAAGAAACAAAGATAGCGAAAACTGATGCGGGGACAAGGGCCTGCGATCGTTCCCACTGAAGAAGAGTGATTCAAGATCGGACTTTCTGTCATTGTTTGACATTGTCTTAGTCAGACCGGGAACCTGAAAGCTAAAGTCGAGCCAATACATTCTCACTATTTAATGACAAACCTCCCATCAAATGCGCAGCTTTTGATGAAGCCACATGCTACGTACACATCAACGGATTGCACGAGTACAGACGTAGGCCTATTCATTTTCAAAGAGCGTGTAACGAGTTATGGACAGTCATAAATCGATTGTCTCATCACCTGCCTTGGTAACAGCGGAATAATCCATCCGTAAGACAATAATGACAATAACAGCTATCAATAATTCATGATGAAGAACGCACCTGGGATTTGTCGCATCTGAATTTGCACAAGCGTGGAACTGGGCACTGCGATGACACGTCCAATGTTCTGAAGAAGAAAGGGCGATAAAAAGAGCATGTGGTTAATGAACAGCAGAAATTTGTCACCTGTGGTCCAATCAAAACTTCGTCGCCAAGTTCTGAAAGAAAATTTTATAAAATTATTCATTCATTTCATGCCAGAACGGGGGAATTAATTATATAAATCAAGTTTAAATCTATAATACATTCAATTTAGCTTGCTTGTATGTATATGAGAGGAACTGTGCATATCATCTGCGACTTTTATAAGCATCAAATAGAAATTGCCATGAAAACAACAATCATTTTATTTGATTTGCACCAATGCAGCTAGAAGAAATCAATTTACTACCAATTATTTCATGTCACTTAATGGCCTACTACATGTGCACAATTCGTGAAAAGCGAAATAAATGAATTCATTTACAAGGACTTAAAATCGAACTTAAATGTTAGCACATTATCATGTATAATGACATTCGCAATTACATTTTGATTTGTTACAGCTTAATTCGTCTCCTCATCCCTTCATTATTCTTACAAATTACCAACATTTCAAAAGAAATCGAAATCACACAAACGATTAACTGAAATTATTCGAGATTAGAAGCAAAGTTATCTACCTTCAACAATCAATTGCGCAATTACAGTGCAAATTATTGATGACGCCTGACGTGACGTTCTCCTTTAAGGAAATCTGATAATTCTTTTTTCAATCAAATTTACATCTTAATCTAATTGGAGATCAAATGCAACGGATCTTTCACCAAATATCAGCAAATGACCGTGCCTGCACAATTCTTTTGGATTCTGCTGATTTTGACCAGTTAGGAATCCACACCTAATTCCATTACCATTATTCAATGAAGTTATGCATTTTTCAATATTTTCTTTATATGCTTAAGACGCCTAAACATGGGTATATAATATTTAGTCAATGCCCAGGAACAGTAGCAATTGCGCTTAAACATTGTCATTTTCATATATGCCATCGTCGACATATCGGTCCTTTGAAGTTACTTAGTTGGCAAGAAACGTTGGCCCAATTTTATTTGTAAATAAATTAATTTTTTCTCGCCAAATATACTAGACAATGAGCGACCCTGAAAATGGCAATCACAAAATATTTACTTGCACGAGTCTTGGTCACGTGCAAATGACCCAAATCGGTCATTACAAACATCAAAGAATATATACAAAATTTAGATGGAAATAATATAAATTTTTAGATATCTGTGACTATAATTATCTACTTGTGAGAGGGGAGGAAATACCTTAAGTATCAAGAAATCTTGTGTACTAGCATTTAAAAAATATATTAATAATGTAAATTATGTGGCAGGTTAAAAGTCGCACCTGCAAGGAATTAATTGGTGGCAATATTTCATAGCCCTACACTCTTTTTTAAATTGTTTTCGTTTTTTCATGTTGGAGTACAGGTTACACAGGATTTCTTGCTACTGTTATCCACATACTTCACATGTTTACATGTAAATTTTGTATTTATTCTTTGATGTCTCAAAGACTTATTTGGTTTATTTGTGCCTGACCAAGACTTCCGAAAGTCACCCAATGAAATAATTTACACCTATTTTTAGAGGCACAAAAGAATAGAAAATGTGAAAAAAACGAATGGTCAAATACATGAATATAAAACAGATTTTCAATCTCTTTTGGTTAACGATGAATGAAATCATGACTTCTGATACTACTATTTACCATTAATACCACCAGTATGTAAGAAAGATATTGTTGGTAACAAATATTGATTGATCAAGCTTCAACTGTAGAGAGAGTGATATTAGCAGAGCAAAGCCGATCAGAATCTACTGCAGACCTTCATTCAAATCAAGAGAAAAAAGCTCCAATAATTGATTCACCTGGAACCAGTCGGACATCTGTTGGAGGACGCTGATTTGGTGGAGTTCGACCAGATGTTAAATAACTGCATGAAAAGAGAGGCTGCGGAATCGGCCGCGACATTGCTAGTTGGTCACGCGCCTGAAAAACCAAAAAGAGAAAAATAAGTTCTCATGATAGACAGTAATTTACATTGTTACGGGCTTTACATCAAGCAGAGATGTGGAAGAGACCTATGATCATCAGTTTCATGTCCGATGATAATTGACTTTGTACGATGTCATGTTGGTACACGCTTGTAAACGAATGAAAATATAGTTTATGCTCGCATATGCTTGCCTGCATCGCTCTTTACAGAGACTTAACAACAAATTTTGGAGAGTGACAGGAACTAAACGTTTATCATTACTGCAATCCATCAAGTAATGTAATAACGAAGTAACATTTGACATCCAACATAGAAATAAAAATCTAAGATAAGGTAACTGCAAGATTACAATGTAGGAAATCATAAAAGTGTGGATAAAGTCAAAATTCACGTAAATTGATAACGAAGTCGGAATGAAATAAAAGATAAAATACTATAGATAATGATAACAAAACTAGAAATAAAAGATAAAATACTATAGATAATGATAACAAAACTAGAAATAAAGCTCGATGTCAATGATGAGAGAAATGAAAATCAAACAAAGTAAAGATAAAATATAAATATAAGTAAAATTAAAACACAGAGAAAATTGCAGAAAATCACAATAAAATGAAAAAGAATTTCGATTATAATTTTGCCTTGTTTTCATTTTTATCACTTTTTATCTTTATTTTATTTTTCATATCTATAAAATCTTATCTTGTATTTGCTACTTTCATTTCATTCCGACTTATTAATCAATTTACATGGCGACTTTCTGCGAAGTTTCATGATTTCCTACATTGTAATCGTAGGCCTACAGGTGCAGTTCTATTAGATTTCCATTTCTATGTTGCATGCATGTTCCCTCTCTTGCACTTGCATTGCCAGCTGCTATGCACAAACATCAACTGCACAATGTCCAAGCGTCAAATGTCATGCCGGGTTAAAGTCTTTTTCACTCTCAGGATAAATTCAAATTCCTGTCTGTTCAACTTTCTCTGGATTAAGAAGCATTCTTCATTAATCAAGTTCTCCTATTGATTTCATCGGCTGCTATGTGCTACCTGTGGCTATGAGGGGCACCGATGAGACAGTTGAGATTAAAAATTATTTGACATTCAATTAAGGAAAAGTTCCTAAAGCGTCTTTGGCAAATGTTTTTGTTTCCGGAAAGCATCCACAGACCATCTTCAGTTAGGCAGTGAATAGCCGCTCTTGATGACAGGATTGAGCGATAAGGCTGATTATAAGCAAACCATTCCATGCTACTTCAGCAGATAGAATTATTGTCCATCATTGGCTTGAGTTGCAGATATCAAAGTGTTGATATCAATCGCAGCATAAGTGGAAAAATATTCTCTTCTTCCTCACAATAGCCAACATTCCAAACATTCCTTATTAATGAACATCTCATTGAATCTCTAAGGCAATTCTCAGTGCGTCCAGCTCCTCTTCAATCATTTCCCCATCTGATGAATGCAGTCCAACAACGAAAGGTGCCTTCATGGACGTCAATTGTGCACAATTCCACATCAAGTTGCATCCGTTACAAAATTGATTTCATGCATTAGTGCACAGTCGTGATAATCCTTTCATAAAGACGTCGACTCAAGAGCCCACCGACTTTGTGACTCGAACCCGACTGGCGGCCACTTTTGCGCCGTCATCACGTCCGGACCTGGGTTCGGATGATTATTGTCGTTTTTTACACCTGATCATCCTGAAAAATGCTGATTGGGTTAGTTGGGAAAATCGCTTAAACAATCAATTTAGATAACAAATCGGACTGACTGATGATGCACCATGCGGTGTTTCAACTAATTTGTGTTGAAAAAAGCTGTGCTGTAGATATGAGCAAGAGAGAGTGGTATCTCAGAAAACTGATATCATACGTAGGCTAGTTGAAGAAACACTAACAGCGCATAATCGACATTCGAGTGGAACTGTTGTTTCCTAATGACACCATCGAGATACTCCGGAACCATTGATGAATAAGAACACTTACAATAATTCATTACAAGTCGCTTTCAATAGTTCCATATAGCTGATGTGGTTGGTTGTATTGGAAGTGTATTCAGTGCTTGGACATACACGTACCTTGGGCATATTGTCGTTATGTTGCTGCTAACATGCATGCTGTGAAATGACATGCTTGATGAGAACTGTCCACAAATATTCACAATCAATGAGTAAATTCACATGAGTCCATCATTACTGATCGATCCCCTTAACTGCGTCCGTTTCAAATGCATGTAAATGGTTTATTCTCAAATCTAAGAATGATCTACACCTCACCTCACCCAGACGAAATTAAATGGCTTCCACAGCTGTTTTAATAATCATGACAGGGAAGTTAATGTCAAATAGCTTGCATTATTCTGGTATTGATTTTTTGTATTGATCGGTGAAAAGATGAAGGAAGAAGTTTCGAGTCATTTGCTATCTCAGACTCTATCACTGCTTCCAAAACATGAAATGCAAATCTTACCACTTTCTGTGCCTCTTTGTTGATCTTCTTGATGAGAAAGACGACGTGTTTATTTACAGAGCGGCAAATAAGTGCGGACAGTATATCATAGACAACTGGAATGTCTTCGCCTCGATCTTGTTCAGATTCCAATATCTCGATCAGTTTTCTAGGTAAGGCTAAATCCCCACTGGCCATTGATAGAAGATACATGACACCTGCAACATGGTGAGATAATCGTCAACATAATCGAAGTTGCCTGGTTAATTGAAACTATCACTCACTTGATTCTGACAAGGCCGTGTAGAAGGTTGGCACCAAACACATCTGATAAATCAGTTCAGAGGCGAGAAGACTTCGATAGGAGCTCAGACTGAAGCAGTGTACAAACATTCAGAATAATTTAAAGACATCCATGAGAGCTTTTTGCAAACACAGTGTAAATGGAATAAATATTAAGTTACATCCTCAGACTTCAGTTGATAAATGGGAACGGACCTTAACAGCTACCATTTCATCCAATATCAGGAATCGTCAGCAGGGTTCGCTGACATCTCTCAACATCGACACAACTCCCTTACTTTGCATGTAAATCCATTAAATCCTTGCATGCAAGGAGATGCGAACTAGGCCTTCTGATGATTCCTGATATTAGATTAAATGGCAGCTATTCAGATCTGTTCCCATCTGTTCTATCGATCAGAATCATAATAATTGCACATAGACATGATAGGAAATTAATTGTAGGTATTCCATGCCAGAAAATGGCTCTAGACCTAGGACTTCTCACTTAATCAATGCGAACATAGAAAACTTTTACAGCAAACTTCAGTCTGCTTCCCATGGGATTTATGTGTTTTCCTTGATCCTACCTGACAAGAAAAGGAGCCAGGTTAAACTCGGCAGACGCGCAGACAGAATGTGCATGTACATCATTCAATTAAATCCTCAATTTTGGCACTATGGCTTACTACTAGCGATGTGAAGCAAAATTCGCTTCACGAAATGAAATTTGACCATGAAATTATCGACGGCCCACAATATAAAAGTCTCATCCAACTTGTCCCATAATACCTCCGTGTATGTATAAAACTCTAAAATTGTTAGAATTTACTCACCCCGTACGGTCAAGCCGACTAATGGCAATGTAGTGCGCATCACCCTTGGCAGTGACTGAGATTTTGGTCAATTGAGTGATGGAGGATTGCATTGCATAGAAGAGGTGTTCTTGTAGGGAAGACTGAAACATTTATGTCCATTACATATAAATCATGCACACGAAAATATCAGTAGCTCACTGTCTTGGTATGGAATGATAAAGTTGTACACGAGAAGAGAGCTTGAGCAGTCATGCATCGTAAATCTTTGGGCAACAAGAAGAGATTGAGAGTATTCACAGGTCTGAAAGTTGAAAATCAGACAACAGAGAAAGATAATTTTATTTGAATTATGACATTCTAGAGACTTTGCTTTTCACAAGGAATAATCAAAATTCTCCTCCTTTTGATATAGACACGTTTACTCAGGAGACTTCAATGTCTATACCGGTATATAGTAAATATAATAATGTCTATGAAATAATAAAGTCTACATCGGAGAAACAAGCAGAACAGTCAAACAAAGAATTTACGAATCATATATACATACGTATATACACATGCATATATACACACGTATAGCTCAACATCATCAAATTTTCAATTTCCAATGGACCATCCCTAATGTTGTAAAGAACAGAAGATACAGAAGGTCATCTGGGACCTTGCTTATAGTAAAAAGACTTGCCAACAGAACGGATGTAAGGGCTTTGAACTTCCAAATTTTCTATCCTGACTTTCCATTTCTTCTATTTAATCGTTTTTTACTCATTTATCAATGTTTTACGATGTTCTAGTAGCATAGCTTTACGATTTTTTTGTAAGCCTCATCCCATCTTGTTATTTCAAATTTCAATCATACCCTTGTAATCCAGTCATCATAGCATCCTTGACAAAGCAAGAAACGAAATTATTTTTAAGGATAAATTATTTGAGCTTCACTTCATTTTATTGCGAAAGAAAGGACCCCTAGGTAAAAAATTAGTTTTGATCCGTAGCTGTAACTCCACAATAGCCAGAAAATATCTGCAAGACGTCAATGTCAGCTACTGATTAAGAATTGGCAATACAGTCTTTAGTCGAACGCTGACCTTTATCAAACAACTTGTCGGTCTGGAACATTGCATTAGTCAATTCGGCAAGACTACTTGATCATGTTATTTATACATTCATTATGTTTAATAATTCACTTACAATGTTGTGGACCTCTTATCGGGCCTCTAAATCTACATGTACGCTTTCTAAATGTTAAATTCAAAGTGTATTTCTATTACTGACTTTCAATAAATGAATAGATCGTGTTTTTCCGTTTATGCACATATTCTATTTCTGATAAACAATTGTCATTACCCACGATTTTATTTGTCAAATTAACCAAGGAGCGCAGATACCGTCTGTGAAAAATCACATATCATATAGATATCATAAATCAATGCGCGTACTCGTTCGTATGTGCATTTAAATATTATGAAAGTATACCTTTCCGAGTTGTGAGCTCTTGTAACTGATATTATTCATCACATACAGAGTTGTGGCAGCGCCTAAGGTATAGGAGTTACCATCATGAAGATCCACTTTTCCAACTCAAGAAGCTAACTCAAAATCTAGCGGGGTCTTGCTGAGTTGAGAAATAACACTAGTACGTAGTAGTTAGATCAAAGCCAAGGTGCAACTCTTTCTGAATAAAGTTTTAAGAAGGCTAAAGTTCAACCTAAAGTAGAATTAATAGAAAATCAAGACTAAACCCCTGAGTTTTAGGTGAGAGTAAAATTAGGAACCATGGAAATCCAAGTAAGCTCGAGCTGGACTGCTGATTAGTGGTCTTGCTAAGTTGCGTTTCAGCTGAACCTGTGAGAAACTTTGGAATTCCCTAATTAGCCAAGTTGTAACTGCAATAAGCTGTAGCTTAATGATCTTGTTGAGTAAAGTTCTAGTTAGTGCGGTGTAAATGTCATTACAACCCAGCCTATTCAGACCATGTTAAAAGTTAGACCTCGCGTGAATAGGTTTAAGCAATTCATTCGTGTCATGTAAAATACATGTAGATTGTACTGGCAGAAGCTTGCAAATGGATTATCTCGAGTTGATAAAATATGAAGAATATTGGCATAATTAAGAAATAGGTAGAATTGGTTGCATAGACAGATGACATGTTCCCATCATAAAGTCTACAACAGCCGATTTTGAGGAACATCGTTGTCGAAAGAAGCATTTTTTCAATTAGCCCATGATATACCACATTTGATTTTTTTACCATTTTTCTTTAAAGTGCTCAGAAATAGATACAGAAAACCAAAAATGATTGCAACTTTGAAAACCGAAGTCCCTTTAGCAATCAAAATGGTAGCAATGTATTTACCCTCAAAAGAGTGCCTGGGATCGCATTTGAATTCGATTAACTCCACTGTCAAGCCTCAGATTAACGAGCTAGTCAAAAGAACACATCTCTCTGATCATGTGCGGCCAGCATTCATCAACCCTCCATTGAAACGTCTACTTAATAAGAAACAAAACAAATGCTATTATGAACAATGTAATGTATGAGAAAATGGAATAACTAATGGAGAATGCAACACCGAAGACTGTGTACCTAATAAATTGAAACAACGATTGTGACAAACAATATATTGGGGAAATCTCGAGAACAATGAGATCAAGAATAAATGAACATAAAAAGACCCTGAATCTGAGGCTTATAAACATCTTATGACACACAACTTCCCAATCACACATAAGTCCATCACATGGTCAATACTACATCGAAACTTGAAATACATATCTCAAAGAAGGTCGACAAGAAGGAGATCAAAGCAAGGCCAACCGAAGTGCTACTTGATCTCATTAATTCTGTATAACGTTAAGATTAGTTTTTTTATCCTTTTGATATCTTAAGTAATCCATGATGCTTTTGTTAAAATTCTGTGTCATCATGTCACAATGTCCATGTTTCTTATAATATCCATAAATATTATTCCAAAATAATCAGAATAGACAAGGCCAATAAAAAGATCTTATCATTAATAGATATTATTAGATAGATTTCATAGATAGGGTAGTTGAAATTTTTATAACGACATTCATTACAATTTCCTTTTTCTGCATCCCTTGATAAAGGCTAAGCCGAAATATTGGGAAAATACAACTACACGGTCGTAGAAAATTGTTCTTAATTACATTTTTCAATGAATAAATCCTGAGTCCCGACCTACGGCAATAAAAGATCTAATGTATAAAACAGTTAAGAGAAGGTCAAAAGCGGCACATTCTGACTTTTCTTAAAATCGTGATAGTCAAACTAGGAATGTAATCCCAGTAACTGGCTCTGCAATAGAATGGCTACATGATGCATGAGACGGAAGGCAAACATACCCATATTTCGTCATCTTTAACGTTTCCAAAGTATCCTTGAGTAAATGCGTTGGAATTGTAAACTCCAGTGAGCACTGAAAAGTAATTTGATAATTCTGATGGGAAACAGATCATCAAAAGTTAGAAATTCTAAAATATCAAATTTCTTAAAATTGAAAAACCCGCACTTTTCTTTACAATGATAGAGATTTCAGTCTGACAGAGTAGATCGTCAGATGATGCATGAAACATCCATAAAAAGCAATGGTGGGAAACGCGTGGACCGCCTTTACATTATCTTAAGTGGCCCGTTGACATTATTTGAATCGGTGACGTGAAAATGACTCACTCCGACTTCGACCTTTGAGAGATGCTTCTAGGGGTGAGGGATCTCCTTAAGAATTTGCAAAGCCAATAATTAATAACTAAATGAGCAATATGATGACACAAAAATTCACATTCGAATAATCCAACCATGTTCCTGTAGTAATGAATATCTTCTCGCATAAGCGCAAAATGGACATCACCTGCGCGAGTTTATGCTAAGTCACATGACATTCGATGCCTTCTTGAACATGCTTCACTACGTAATAAACCACGCTTCAATGAGCCTATTGAGGCTATATTAAGAAGACCTAGGCTTCGCATGAAGGAATTCAGCCACATGATTTTGACAGGCCAACACTTTTTACAAATATTTTTGCTGAATTTTATTTGTATGCTACTACACCAATATATTTTGTACACGATTGGTACTAGCGCACGACTGCCGTATGTGGAGCCCATGTACGGTTTTTGAAAGCCGTGTATGTTTAGATGACATACGTTCACGTACGCAAATGTAGTATGATCAATTGTTGCATAATCCTTTTTATCCTTCACGGCTTTTAGGCGGATAGTTGCACTGCACTTACAGACCGTTGTTTTCCCATGAAGCAAGGTAATGTCAGTCATATTATAACCAAAAAAGTCAAGACAGACTGCTGCATACATCTACATGCAGAATTTTGTTATGACATACGACAACTACACATATACACATGGTACAGCAGCTCTTATGCACACTAAAAAGCACGAAATAAAAGAATTTTAAGCCTCATACTGCCTTTTAAAATTGTTGGTCCACGAGCTTTTTCCGCCATCCCAACTTAGTTACTCATCTTGAACACCTTCTCAACTATCTTGAAAAATTTCCCGGTTAATTCCAGGTTTTCCCGATCAGTCTATGCTCAGTTTCCCTGCTTTTTTGTGGATATATTGCAAAAAACCAATGGTTTTAAAGTATCTAGAATGTCCGTTTGAACGACCTATTCTCCTCGAAGATGTAATCAGTGAGTAACTTCCACAAACTTATGTATTTGAATAATACCTAGGATTGTTCGCAATTGGTGAAAACCCAGTATGGCTGATGTTAGCCCTAAGACAAAAACGTCACTTCTTTTCAAATTGCCGAGATACCTAGGATGCAGAAAAAACTGTTGACGTTGATGCGCAAATAAAGGTGTAAGCATTTAAAAATGTATATGGTCATCCTAAAATTTGATCGACTCAACATGCTAAGGAGTTCATCAGGCGGAAAATTTCAAGCTTGTAGTCGAGAATCACACCTATTTACGCAGTCTATCTACAGTGTACATGTATGTCATCATGTAATGCTTCCAGTTCTTGTCTGACTCTCTTCCGTTTCCTCCTTCGCTTGAAGCATCGCAGCCTGTCGTTTTCTTTTCGAGATCCGTCATACTGTTGTTTCTTTTTCTCTTCGGTCCACACTCTGTATCGCCGATTTGCGTTCATTGTCATGTGAATAATGTTTTTAGAGATCTCCAATACGTCGCAATATCTCGGTCGCGTACTCCTTCGTAAACAAATCGCTGAGCGACTAACGATTCCTTTAGCTGATTTGCACTTTTAGCTTCTTTGTTGACACCGAAAACTCTCTCCACCGCACCTTAGCCGTGACTAAGTATGAGGATCCCTAAAATGAAATTGCTTTCTGCCTCTTCGGGTTCAAAAACTCCCCTCCAGAAAATGTCCAAAGTCTGAGTTGCATTCATGGAGCGTTTTTTCGTGAAAGGTCTCCTCCTTCAACCTGAAGCTGATGCGATCCTTTATCACATCAGCTTCATGACCCTTGAACCAACTCAACTCGAAACTCATCAAGATCAGCCTCCACTGTAGTTTCGGCCGCTTCACATCCACCTTCCCGCTTAATTAACCGTGTTGGGTTCAGTGCTCGTGCTGATGGAAGAAATTGTGACTTAAAGAGGACATGAAACCTGCAGTTTCGCGAGAACGGTGAAAACATAAAGAAAACGGTTCTGGAAACAATATCATTTAGAAGTAATTCAGATGGAGTTGCGGTTTGTGTATGTCGCATGTTTATCTGCTTTAGTAGGGGAACTACTATGCATGTTCGAATTCCTGGTTTTCCCGGTTTTTCCCTGATTTCCCGGGTAGTAGACACCCTGAGGCTTATATACAGAAATGAGCGATTCCTTGAGCATAGAAGTGGTGGTTGCGGCGAACTATGAAACTAAATTTCGAATCTGATTGAGAATCAAAACAAAAGACTTACCAGTAAAAGAAGAACGAGCATATTGCACACATCTTTCTGTTCGTTTCGATTCTCTTGAAGTTCGATGATATCAAGAAGGAATGTCTGAGAGTCATGGACGACATTAAGGTCTCTGAAAGGTCACAAATGACTTCAATGAATGCAAATTACCAAAGTCAGTCAGCACGAAAATTAAACCGCTTCAATTCAATTATTGTATCGCCTATGAAAATCAAGTCTGCAAGGTTCTCGATCGAAAGCTTCGGCAGTGTGTGTTGTGTCAGTAAGTCTGATGTCATTTATCCTTTCTAGAGAAATGTATTTCATACAATGGCAATTTTTGAGGGAAATCAAAATCGAGGGAGTGTGTGTGAAACGATATCTCTATGCCGAAAGTTATGAAATAATGTAGATCAAATATGATTTTACCAATTACTAATGGCAAGCATAGATATCTATATCAAGTTAACCATCGACGTTGGTCTCCATAAGGCTTCAGCCACACTGAAACTCATAGCTGAAACCAAAGCAAACACGAGCGTCCCGAGCAAGCGTATCTCCGCAAGTTATCAATCGCTCTGGTTTGCTTTGCTTGCAGTGTGGCAGTCGACAACTGCTGCAATGATGACTTTATATTTGTTGCAAAACGCCTTGCTCGGAAACGCTTAGAAAAGCTCGCAGTGTGGCTGAGGCCTAACGGACAAAAGCGTAGATAGGTACAAACAGTGAAAAAACGTCAGATCAGCATATTGACAGATTGTTAACAATATATCGATTGTGAATGATCTGATGTGAATCGTGATCACTGGAATAGATAGCTGCTTCATGAAATTTGACAAATCACAGCATATTAACTGCCAATACGAGTCAGAAGGTACGGAATAAATCTTCATTTCCATCTATTAAATGTCATAATTTTCACATTGATTACAGGTAAATCTCAATGAATCATTGACATCAGTTGAGTAGTATTGCTGATCCACTGAAATATTTTCTTCATTAACTTGCAGCATAACTTTTGTGTATGATCTCCGAACCTTCACAAATGACTCGTCTATTAGCACTTAAAACAAGAGTTCCATTGGTGTGTGCTTGTGTAAATAAATTGACAAACAAAATAAATCAATCATTCAACATGTGCTCGATGAACAGGGACGGCGAAACCGGGGGCACGTGTCCCCCTGAAAAATTAACAACTTTTCATGCCCTTCTCCCATTATCTATTGGATGTTCAAAATTTTCAGACATCTCATTGATTTGACAGAGCCAAAGATTGCCGATGAGTTGCCAAGTTATCATTTTCCACTTTTATCTGTTAAGCACAATCCCATTCAAGAGAAAATGATGCCGCAAAGCGTGGTATGGAGGTGATTGTGTCATACTTGACAGGCAATGCATAAAAAACAAATTTCAAAAATTGTATTCCTGAATTTGACGACCCAAGCAATCCAAACATTCATCCTTTGTGTCCGACGTGATGGACAGTCCGGACTAAGTGCGTATTTGCCATTGTTGACAATTACAGCGCATTGCGCAACACACTCAGAAGAATATCTGAAGAAAAATCAGAGAACAGTAGCATTGCTGATGGATTGTCTAGAAAACTGGAAAATTCTCGACGCTGTTTGGACTTTTGTTGACTGAGGATATTTTTGAAATGTGTGCTGAAATGCAAAGGTTTTACAAAGTCCGTCGATAACAGCTCAAGTGACATTGAGCTTGATAGACTCCCTAAGAAATAAACTAGAGCAAGCTCGAGATCATTATGATGATTTTTACCTAACGACAGTCACTATGACAGAAAATTTTCAATTCATCGATCCATCTGAGATGCCAAGAAGAAAGTCAATTTCCAGTCATCTGCAGCATGGAACTTCAACACAATCCACGACCTATTCATCAGAATTCTTCCGTCTACAATTTTGTGAGCTCATAGATTTGTGTCTCCTTCAACTCTTTGGTCGCCGTTTTTATCAGGAGACATAATAGAAATTGAGAAACTACTCTCATCATCTTGCAACAGCTCAAACGAATGGGAGCTATCTGAAGCACTCATGAAATTATATGAAAAGGATGTTAATTTTAAGAATTTGACCACGAGCTAGATAGTGGTTCGAAGCAAGATTACGAATGTGAGTCTATGAACACGATATCATGTCTCTTCGCCGATCACGAAACAATGAAGACAATATTACCCGATATTCACACGCTTCTTCACATTTACTTACTTGTACCACTTACTACTGCATCAGGTGACTTTCAGCTCAGCGAAGACTAAAGACTTATATGAGAAGCCGAATATCACAGGAAAGATAAAACAATCTACTTCTACTAAACATCCACAAACAAAGAACAGACAACCTCAACTCAACAGACATCATGAAAAAAATTCATTCAAAACCAACCACGACGACTAAATTTTGATTGACTGCATTTTGATTGGCCTGAATCACATTCAATAGCATTATCAACTTTCATAACATGTGCTTTTATTTGAACATGGAAAATTCTGTCGCTTCTTAAAGCTTATTCAACTAATACGCGCCTGTCATGACGTATGACATACATGTATTTACGCACACCTAAATTTTATTTTCAATGTCAGCAGCATTTCAGAGTATATTCCATAGTTTACTATGATCGAAAAACTCATGCCCTTCTGATTTGGTGACCTTTCATCGTCTTCCAACGTCCCTGTCGATGAATTCATACAAGCTTATGATTACGAAGATAGATTTCCTTTTAAGATATGCCATGATGTCCACATGACTTATGATTCATTTGACTTATTGAATCTATTGATGTATCTGGCTATCTGAATGCACTTCTCCCAAATGTTCACTTGAACTTTTTCATGCAAGATATTCCTAAGAATTATGTTGATTCAGTAGTCTCACGAATGTCTCCTCTCCGCCAAGGTGCGGAGGTGCTTTTTTCATCCCATTTTATCATTGTACCTTCATTAAACACGCTCATATTCCATTTTATCATCACATCATCATCATTTATGTAATGTTTCGCCTTAATGGCTGATAAACGTCTGAGTTCTGAGAGAGGGAGAGAGATACAAATTTCAAAATTATGAAGAATTCACCATAGAGCATGCCCATGGGAGAAACGATTTTTAACGTCTAGACGTTGAGCAATACGTCATACGCAAGTGGTTGCTTCTAGGCAAACGTTCTCACATCAATTGATGTGAGGGATGGGTTTCACTTTAGCATTTTCACAACAGTTTGAGTGCTAATTCATGTTAATTTCAGGCTAAATCTAGGATAACTGTACTGTACACGTGCAGTACTCGTCAAAAATGGTTCGGTTAGAACTTCCATAACTAATTGTTCTCTTATTTTCTGCTTCTCCCAAAGATAAAAATGTTGTTTGCTTGAAATCCTGTTGTACGCAGGTTGTGCTGTAAGCAGTTCATAGAGATGGTTGTCTGTTCTAAGAAGCTGTTTCCTCTCTCAGCGGTTTTGTTTCACTTCGTGAATGTTTCAGCGTGACATGAAGGCAAATACAGCAATGATTGGATAGCATTAATGAATACAACGGTGCAGATGACGGAACAATCAGCAAGAAATTTCAAAATTGTCACACTTACTTGTTTATCTGGTCGGCAAAAAAGATAATATCTTCTTCAAACAGTCGACTTAGATATCTCATCCGTCTCCTGTCAATGTCTGAAATTGAATAAAAACTTAAATGAGGGAGCAACCAAGAAGAAGCAGTCGACATGATGAAAATCGTCATTGACCACAGTCAACGGAGAATAACCTGGTACTTGAGGAAGTCGAATATTATCATGTTATACACCGCATGAGCTACATGGGGAGCGGATTTTGATGTCATTTGTTACATTTGAATTATTTTGATTTCATGTCTTTCTTCTCTTCAGTTTATTTGGTGACTACTGTTCGATTAGCTGAATCAATGCTAAAAGTCGGCCGCCAGTCCGTTCAGGCCCGAATATCTGGGTCGTCCTGTACTTCTGAGTTCAATGTTCATCCATTTTTACCCACTATAGCGTTCAATGGTTGTATGGCTGCATAGTGCATATCTAAGGAAACAGAAATGGCCACTTCCATCGCATGCATCGAAAGCTACAGTGACTGACTAAAGGCAAAATTATTGAAAAACCGATGAAAACAACTCGCTGTCATTTTGGTTTACCAATCATCATCAATCAATTCGCAGAAATGGATGCATCCATGTAGGAAATGGATGCATCCATGTAGCAGATCTGCTACGAAAAATCAACAAATCGAGTGTTTGCGAAGCCTGCACATGATTCAATGGCGTTTCCACCCTTTTGACAGAGCTGAAAACAAAAAACGGAATCATCCAAATTATGGCGGAATTCGATCGATTCTCACGCCTTGCAATCGTGTTGCACATCTACCAGCCAAACATCATTCGAGACCTCACATTCTGAGGTTTCAACTGAACTATGATAAACTTGCATCCGTTATCATGTTTTCTGGATATTAGTCAAATTATGAAAATCGCTCAATTTACAGATCGTAATTTTCAATAAAAAAGTATGTGGCTGTGATAATAAATCAGGCACGAGGCGAACGAGCATTTTTTAGCTATGTTCTGATATGTTGTTCAATGCTCATCAAAATCGGTGGACTAAGAAAGAAAAACCGATGTCGTAAAGCTTTTACAAAATTGTGACACTATGGACTGAAAATGTCATATTCGCACTCTTTCATCAAAAATGTTAGTGTTTTGTATCTTCACTAGTATCTTCTAGTCTCAGCACTGTATAAAGCGAGAATAAGTAAGTTTTATTAACATCAACTTAATAATTCTTTTTTAACATTTTCCTCGTGGGCACAAAATTCTATTCAATGAATGTACAAACATGAGGAATAGTGAGCATCTACAGTCGATGGTAAGAAAACAAAGCAACGCCTTCGTCAATTGCTAGTGCGTCATCGTACAACGGGAACATGCCAGCTTCAGGCAATAAGGTTGCGACTTTATGATGAATTAACGATGTCACTATTTTTCTCCGAGTCTAGCGTTTTCGATGAGCAATATATCAAAAGAGTACTCAGAAAATGCTCGTTCTCCCCGTGCCTGATTCATTGTCATACTCGTATGCTTTCTTATTGAAAAAGCGCGATTTGTGAAATGAGCGATTTTCATATTTTGACTACTGTCCAGGAAATACAATGAATATCAGTACAAGTTTAAAATGCAAGCTATCGAATGAATTGTGGCACGTTGATGTGCGACAAGTAGTAACCCCATCCCAGGCGCAAGTCCAAAATGCGAAATGCTGAGTCATCCCCCCTCTGGAAGGAAGTCGCCAAGGATGTGTTGGGAGGAATGGGTCCGAGAGGAGGAAACGGGTCCCTACCCCCCTCTGGAAGGAAGGCAGGAGTTTTCCAGCTAGGAGTGGAATCTCGGAAGGGAGAAGGGGTGGAATGTGGGAAGGATAGAGTGAGGAAAGGGTGGATGTTGATGGTGTTGGGATGAGAAAAGTTGGAAATCGTCAAATTTTGGGTGGGGAAGGAAGGCGGGAGGAGTTTTCTTGGTAGGCAAGGGGTAGAATCTCTGAAAACGACAGAGTTGGAAAAAGGCGGGGTTTGGTGGTTTTGGGATGAGAAAGTCCATGTTTCGGGCAGAAGGAGTGCTCGGATGGGAAAACGGAGGCCAGATTCGGAATCGACGTGAAATGTTGGGTGTGGAAGGATGTTTCCAGCGAATTCGGAGAGAAAAAATTTTGAGGACGTCCCCCCCCCCCCCTCCTGCCAAACTTCCAACTTTGGTGTTAGAAATCGTAGAAAGTCGTGCAATAGCTCATTTGAAAGCTAAGAATGAGAAAAATGCAGTGGAAAGCTCAGTTGGGTCTAATTTTCTTGGATTGAGGGAGGAAAATGGCAGGAAAACGTCAGAGTTGGAAAAGGCGGATGTTGGATGTTTTGGGATGAGAAAAGTCGTTTTTCGACAGGAAGGAGTGCTCGGATGGGAAAATGGAGTGCAAATTCGGACGTTTTGGCCAAAGTTGGGTCTAGAAACTTCTTCCCAGCTCAATCGGCGAGAAAAAGTTCTGACCCCCCCCCCTCTCGGCAGCGATCTTCCAACTTTGATTCCAGAGATCGTAGAAAGTCGTGCAATAGCTCGTTTGAAAGCTGGGAGTGAGAAAAATTCAGTGGAAAACATGGCTTGTTCCACTCCGCCTTCGTTTAGAGGTGAGACGTTATTGAAAATTTTGGACCTTGGCGAAAAACGACAGAGTTAGAATTTTTATGAAAATCGCTCTAGCGGGTGAAGCAAGCCTTGGACGGGAAAACAGAGACCAGATTTGGAATCAGCGTCAAATTTTGCATCTGAATGTCATTCATGCTATGTCTCCAAAGTGAAAGGAAGAAAGAATAATGTTTTGACTCCCCCCCGGCATGGATTGCCGATTGCATATTCACAGGGTATATAAGAACGGGATCGGGAGAGGAATTTCACTAAGTTGAGAAACTGACTACAGGTAAGTCGTTTCTCTTGAGTTCCGATATCGAACTTCTGACTTTCCATTGCTGATATCAGCTAAGGTGTCAGACTTATAGGTTAGTCAGTATAGCATGACTGACCATTTGATGATAGTAGGCCGAAATCTTCAAACGAGTATAACTTTGCTTCTACAAGTCCTTTAGACTTGATTCAAAAAACATTCGACTGCTCTTGCTGTACTGTAGGTAGCAGACTACTTATAGACGTTTTATAAGCAGTACAAAAACACTGAAAAATTAAAATTCATATTTAATGATAATAATTAAAGTTTTTGAATAAAAAGCAGTCGTTTATGAGTCTCTGTGGCTTGGGTCGTTTCCTCTTGTAAAGAACTCCACCATGTCAAAACTGGGGCCCGGATACCAACACAGTGATATGACGCACGCTCTGTCCGCTCGAGGTTGGATTTGTGGGTCGAGGCCTTGGAGCTGGGATAAGATCCCCACTGAGTAATGCCTGTAACGGATTCAAGAGCCTAACGCCTAGACGACTGCTATCAAATGTCTTTCAATACATATATGCAAGTAGTATCCTATAAACACTTGCTATCAAATTTAACCCTATCTTTACAGAATCATAATGACGAAATCGGGCAACGCCAAGATGCTAGTTGGCAAATGTAGTTGCGGCAAGATTGCCGGAGGCAGCCAGCTCAAGAAGCATATTAAAGAGGGGACGGTGTGCGCGCATATGAGAGAGGTGTTGTTGAGTGTGCATACATTATCAGGTGGTATGTGGGGAAGGGAATGAGGAGACTTCTATTAAGAGTCATATCGAGTGTCCGAGTGGGAATATAGCTATGGCAGGGTTCAAGACGTGGTTTGAGGGAGAGTTGTTGGAAAGGGAAGAGGTGAGGAAGGCGGTGGCAACGATTGAGGACGTGGTTGTGGAGAACGTGGTGACGAAGGCGAGTGATGAGGGTTCGAGTGAGGAAGCTGAGTTGAGAGCGAAAATGAAGAAGGTTGATGTTGATTTGGATAAGGTGGTTAAGGATTTGTTTGGGGATATCGGTGATCTGGAGGGGGAGGGGAAGGAAGTGGGTAAGCCGATGGCAGCGTCATCGCCACGGCGGGAAGACGGGTATGATACGGAGGCGTTTGTGAGGATGAAGGATCGCATGATGGGGTTGGAAAGTGACAATAGAAAAGTTTTGAAGGAGAATGAAGAGCTGACGGTGAAGGTTGAGGGGTATAGGGCAACGGGGGAAGAGTTGGAGAGCATGAGAAAGAAGGAGAAGGAATGGATGGCGGAAAGGAGCGAGTTGATGAGGAAGGCAGGTTTGGTGGAGAGTTTGCAGACGAGTTTGTTGAGGAAGGATGAAGAGATAGAGCGGATGCGAAGCGTGGTGAAGGTGACGGAGGAGGTGAAGGGTATAAATAAGAGGTTGGCGGGTGAAGTTGAGCGACTGCATGAGCGTTTGAAGAGTAGAAAAAGAAGAGTGTATGAAGTCCATCTTCCCCTCTTCCAAAAAAATGTATGTGACGTCCCAACCATCACCGATGACCCCAACGTGACCCAACAATGCTATGAGGGCGACAGAGTCCGGTGTCTCCATATGAATATGGACATCACCGGAGAGCTTGAGGACTTCGTCGTCCAAAAAATTCGCAAAAAAGTTCCCAGTAAGTTACTTCAACATGATCATTTCCTTGCCGCCTCTAATCTCCTATTATTTTCCTTTCAGAGTTTTTGCAGAAGTGAGAGGAGTGTCGGTCGACGGAGAACGACCCATGGGCTCTTTTAAGGGCCAACCTTCTAATGCAGCTAAAGCGGTCCCAAGCCCGCCACATATCTTCGGATATGGAATGCAGAGGGGAAGAAAAATAATGAATGGAATGAAATGGGAGGCCACCCTTGCGCCACACGCAACCCGTCACAGATTTCTCTCTTCGCTAGTAAACAAAATCTTGTCAGTGTTGTACAAAAGTTTTACTGCAGCACAGGTTGATGTATAGTTAGAAAGTTTGATCATGGCGTTTTATGAAACACACATGTCATAAAATGTAAGCGCTAGCGTAGTCAAATAATTTTACTACGACATACGTTTGTAAAAGTAAAGTTTAATCATCGAAGGTTTATTCGTAAGTCTAGTCAGAAAGTGTACCATGGTTTGTAAAAGCAAAGTTAGTGTAGTCAAATAATATTACCGCGACACCCGTTTGAGAAAGTAAAGTTTAATCACTGAAGTTGTATTCATAAGTCTAGTCAGAAAGTGTATCATGGTTTGTAAATGTTTTACTGCAACACAGGTTGATGAATAGTTAGAAAAGTTTGATCATGACGTTTTATGAAACGCACATGTCATGAAATGCAAGCGTTAGTGTAGTCAACTAGTTTTTACGGCGACGCACGTTTGTGAAAATAAAGTTTGATCATTGAAGTTGTATGACTGACCGAACTCATCACAGCACTAGAAAGTTTTATCGAAAAGGTTTTACTGCACAGTGTAGATTGTCTTGTAACTTACTTTCAAAGTTAGAAAATTTTATTGGAGACAGTTGCCAAATGTTTCCCTATTAGAAAATTCAAACTCCATGACTGTTAGATTAGCTTCATCAGGTTTACTAAAAGCAGTTTTCTACTGCAGTGAGACTGCGAGTTTAGAATGTTATATGAAAACAGTGTTCACCACAGCATTAGAAAGTTTAACACAACACAAGTGTCATGAAAAAATACTTTATTTGGTCTTTGATTTAACATCATTGAAACCCCCTTTACTAATAGCAATGACAATATGGTTTATTATATTCAGAAGCAAATGATCACCACCACCGCAAAAGTTGTCCATCCAAGAAATAATCTTCCGCAGATGTCGTGTATAAAACTCAGAAGCATCAGTAACATATTCTTGTCCGTAGGAAGGAAATTGAAAATCAACACTTTCCACTTCTTCACCATGTGGAAAATGAATGTAATTGACATGTGCAATTAAGTGAGCCTTGATGATACTGTCTTTGAAATAAGATATCAACTACGTAAATATTTTTCGTGTGTAGTCTAAACATGCTTCCAATTTTGTCTCCTCCCTTTGAAACTCAAGGATGTAATCTTGTATTAAGCCTCCGAAGCTCTCTTGATGAAAACGAATCGTGCAATCATCATGTTTCAATGTATTGACTTCAGGTGCCATGGTTGAGTCTATTGCTAAACATCATTTTGTCTAGGACGATTTCAATAACGCGTAACAAATGTGCGTGCGCACATCGGGAACTCTAGCTCGTCTGTGATTGGACGAGAGGTCTGATCCATTCACCCCTTAGGAAAATCTTATAAAAGGCAGTGTATCACCTCTGCTCTTTACATTTATCTTTCACAAGGTGAGTGTCGGTGAGCTCCTGCTATCAGGTTGTTTTCATGTGGTCTCTTGCTATCAAGAGATTCGCTTCTGCTCATAAAACATATCATCGCTGTAATACCTCCTTTGCTCGAGCGTTCCTTCGGGACGGCGGGTACTGACGTAGAGGGATTGTGTTGCACGGGTTGTTCGTCGTTTGTTAGACCGAAACCTCTGAGCCGTTGCTCATGTTGGGCGTTCGACTTCATACTCAACGTGATGCTTTCTCTCGCCAGGTCAGAGTACTTTAGCCATTCGACAACGGTTAGTCTTTATGATATGGAGTAGAGTGAAATGTAATTCATTAGATGTCACTTCAATGAATGTTCCCATGATAAACGTTGACTAGGCAAATGAAACGATTCTCATCTTTCCTTTTCAGTGATTGAAGTTTTACAATTCATTACCTGCTAACTGTCCGACATGGAATTTACAAAAGTTAAAAATTACTGCATTGCCGCCGAGATGGAGAAGGCACCATTGAGCAATGTAAGTTTTTGTGTGATGGGGTAAGGATGAGGTGCAGGTTGTGCTAATAAAACTCTTCAACTAACGCCATTAGGTTTGCATGTGTGTTGAACGCAGGAACTAATTTTCATAAGCCTCTAAATAACACCATGAGGGTAGGAATCATGTCCTTATTAATTTTCAACGAAAATCAAGACCCCTAACCTCTCCCTACTGCGTGATTTTCAAAACCGAAACTATCATTTCGAAAAATTCATCGTAATGTGTTTATGGGAAATCTCTCACCACCCTCTCTTCTTCCGTTTCAGTGTATCAATGTATTCGAAATGGGGAACCCGTCCCTGAAGGAGCAATCGGGCAAGCTTACGAGCGGCTCGGAAAGTGTAAGTACCCTCACCTATGAGAGTTGGAATGTCATGTTTTAGCACTTCTGTATTCGTATAGCTTGCTCTCCATCATTGTTGTCTCCGCAACCTCTAATCTCATCTCTTTTTCCTCTCTACAAATTTAGCCAAGAAGGAGAAGTGGGAAGAAGCCGCGAGGCGGAGATTTAATGACGAATTTCCGGCCCTACCTTCCCGCCCATCTACCTCCACCCAAGGTGCAACCCCTCTCTCGGGCATCGTCATCGCCCCACCTTCACCGCCTGCTCCGCTCCCTGCACCCGTCCCTGCTCCAGTCCCTGCTCCTCGCCACCACGTCCCTCCGACACCGAAGTCCAGGACCCTTCCACCCTCGGCTCGTGTCCCTCTCCTACCTCCTCCGCGTCCATCCTTGCTGCCGGAGATCAATTCATTAGATGGTAAGTAACCGTGATTGGGAAGTAGGGGCGGGGTTAAGACTTCAAACTTGAAATGTTGATCATGTTACTAATCTCTTTTCTCTTTTTCTCAACAGATCTGGCGGCCTACCTCCTGGACGGCGACGTTCCCTCCCATCCCATCATCCCTGCATCGCCACCACCACCTGCAGCGACCGACCTCCCTCTCCTCTCCGTCAAGTCGGTGGAGAGACTGTTGGAGCAGGAGTAGTTGGAGATAGTCGGAGAGGAGAGGGAGATAGAAGTCGAAGAGAAGGAGGACTTTCGATGCAAGCGGTGTGACAGGGTCTTCGCCTCAGCCTACAATGTGAGACGTCACACCGCTGGCCATGCCTGCAGGGGAGGAAAGCAGCGACCGATCCCTCAACAACCCAAGTGTGAAGGTTGTGGACGCACGCTCTACAACAACACCAACTTACAACGTCACATCGAAGGCGGTTCCTGTGGCAGTGTGAGGCAACCACCAACGTCATCAAGTAGGAAGCATCCTTCATCGCACGTCGGCTTTTCCTGTTCTTCGTGTCAGAAGACCTTTCCTACAGTTTGTTCTTTCTTCGCACACACTGTCACACTCATCCCACTGAGCTTTACACTGACAACGTCACTCTAAGGCTGAGCAAGTTTTCCCTTGAGAGGCTCGTTCGCGATTATGAGTTAGAAAGCTCTGAAGCTATGCAAGACATTCATCCTTTCATGATGAAAAATAGGCTTAATTCATCAAATGTTGGCGAGTTTAGATAGATTTTTACTTAAGGGCATGTTCTATCTCACTGCTCGTTTCAATAAGGTAGACAGTAGCGAGTATGTAATGTAGGTAGTATGTAAACGAGTGGATAGAGAGACATGCGACCTATCTCGTCAGCAACTTAAATAAATTCAATGAAAGAGACAGCGGTCTGGTCTTTGATGGGATAGAAGGTAGACATCAAAATCAATCTTTTAGAAAATTTGCAGGGGAGTGGTTGTTTCACCCTCCCCAAAGCACTGGCTGACAAAAAGGCTGTCATCAATGTAGAGTGTCAGTCCCAGTGTTTCAAGTATGCCGTCCTCTCCATTCTTCACTATAATGATATGGGTATGCATCGTCAAAGAGTCACCAAGTATTGTGAATGGGAGGATGAGCTAAAGTTTGACGGGTTAGATGTCAACACATTAGATTTTAAAGGCATCGCCCAATTTGAAAAACTCAATAACATTAAGATTGTCGTCCATCTCTGGGAAAAAGGTCTGAAGGGCGTTAGGTACAATAATCGCCAAAGTAACTTCGACCGGGTTGTCAATCTCCTCCTAGTCTATAGCGACAACCACCCAGAATGGCATTATTGTGGCATTCCTAAAATTTCAAAGTTATACCATCATCAAGCAACCTATAGGGATAATTTCTACTACTGTGATCGCTGCACATGGCGTTTCACATCTAAACCGTATTTTGAAGAGCAGTACGAGTGGTGCTCTCGGGGCAAACTTCAAATGGAAGTCATGCCCAAAGATAAATTTTATAGGTATGAAGAAAACGGCAATGAGGTCAGTCCCATATGTACCATCTATGCGGACATTGAATGTTATATTGAACAAGAAGATCTAAGTCATGAGCCAGCAGCCATTGCCTGTTATGAAGTTTGGCATCCATATTATAGGAACCAAAATAAAATGCATGTGTTGCAAGGGGAGGAGTGCGTTGAAAACTTCCTCAACTTTTTAGATAGGAAAGCCCGTTTTCATCAACGGTATGAAACGGAGCTGACTAGGAAACCCATGGGCTTCACAGAAGCCGATAAAATCAACTTTGATAGGACCACGGAATGTCCCCGCTGCTGTTCATCCTTTGATGATCAGCAACATAAGAAAGTGATGGACCATTGCCATCTCAGTGGTAAATTTAGGTCTGCCATATGCAGTAAACGCAATATGAAACTTAGGCTCAAACGGCGAACGCTCCCCGTCATCTTTAATAACTTTAAATGTTATGATGCTCACATTATCATTCGACATGGATTCGGTAAAATGAAATCCTGGTCATCCAAAGTGATTGCACAAAGGAAAGATTTATGTGCATCACTGCCAAAGTCCAAGTAGATAAGACGAAGGAGGGGAAGCCTGTCTTCTATAACATAAAGTTTCTACACAGTTTTCAATTTATGTCTTCTTCCTTAGCCGCGTTGGCTAATAATTTAGAAACACTTCCCCTCACTCAACATTTAAAGAAAGACTATCCCAACATAAGTGACAGTCTGATGCGAGGGAAAGGGTGTTTCCTTATAGTTATTTTAGTTCAATGGACACATTGAAAGAAACATCCCTTCCGTCCATCGATAAATTTAAAAATGATTTGACGGGTGAGGACTGTTCGCTGGATGATTATAGGCATGCAGAGCAAGCATGGTTAGAATTTAGGTGTCACACTTTTGGTGACTACATGCTTGCCTACTTAAAATTAGACGTCTATCTGTTGGCTGACGTGTTTGAGACTTTTAGGAAAGTCACATTAGAATAGGACGCCTTAGACCCCGTCCATTTTGTTAGTCTGTCGGGTCTGTCCTATCAGTCAGCCTTCAAGATGACGAAAGAGAGCATTCAGTTGTTGCTCACCCAATTGAACAAGCAGCATTACATCGTGCACTATTCCATCCTCAAATTCTATCTAGGTATGGGGATGCAACTTGACAAAGTCCATCGCGCTATCCAGTTTAGGCAGAAGCCCTTTCTAAAACCGTATATAGAATTTAATAGTAAGAAACGGGCTGAATCCAAGAATCCTTTTGAAAAGGACTTCTTTAAATTTAAGAATAATGCCCTCTTTGGTAAAACCATGGAGGATGTAAGAAAGCGGATGGACTATCGTATCGTAACTGATCCGGAAACGAGCATCAAGTTATGTCGCTCGCCGTTGTTTTGCCACCATGATGTCATTTCCGAAGACATCACTGGTTTTAAAATGATAAAATCTAAAGTAGAATTTTGCAAGCCCATTTATGTCGGTCAAGCTGTCTTGGATCACTCCAAGTTATTTTACCACACTTTTAAGACATGCCCACTTCTCCAACGTGTGGAATTAGTAGGAGGTGATACAGACAGCTTCTTCTTAGCTTTGACAACCACGAGCCAAGTCATGCAGGAAGATATTTTAAAATATTTAGCACCCAAGTTTGATAGTTCCAACTATCCCACTGACCATCCGCTTTACTCTACCTCAAATAAAGCGAAGCTTGGCTGCTTCAAGGATGAGTGTGCCGGCAAACAGATAGAGGAGATGATCTTGCTTCGCCCCAAGATGTACTCCATGAAGCTAAAATCCTCAGAGCTTTCTATAAAACGGGCGAAAGGCATCTCGAAGTCAATCGTTAGAAAAATGACACATAGGGACTATCAAGATGCCTTAGATTCTCTTAAAATGAAAAAAGTAGAAATGACCATTTTAAAACCACAGTCGCATCAAGTCAGAACAACGACGTTTAGGAAACGAGGTCTCTCAGCTTGGGAAGACAAGCGATGCTGGATGAGTCCTAACCACTCATTACCGTACGGCCATCCAGACACTCATCTACCTCCACCCAAGATACAGAAACTTTTTCCTCCGTCCGGCGATGTCTGATGATGAATGCTTTCTCTCTGTTGTGGTTGATGTTTTGCTTTTTCACTCCATAGCGTTTTCTATGGGGTGTTGTGAGTGAGTGCCTTGTAACATGCGTCCAACTCCTGATCACTTCATATCATGACTTACATATCAACTGGTTTTTTCCTGACATTGTTTTCTCCCTGCACATGAGTGACTTTGTTTTCTCCGGTGATGTGAGCCATAAAAACTTTGTTTTCTGCTAGCATCAGTATTAACTGCATGTGGCTGTGATGATGAATAACATATCATGTACATACTGTGTTGTTTTCCTTTTGACATAAAGATGGGATTCTCACTCATTAGACAGAAGTAAAAGTTTTAATCATTTTGTAAGATGGGTAGGGTTAGAAATAAAGTTGTTGATTGTAAGTTAGAAATAAAAAAAGTTATACCCATGTCGCTGTTTGTAAGATAGGTGAAACATAAATGAAGTTAGAATCACTTCACTGTTTGTAAAGTTAGAAATAATGTTACACCCATGTCGCTGTTTGTAAGATAGGCGAAATATAAATGGAGTTAGAATCACTTCACTGTTTGTAAAGTTAGAAATAAAGTTATACCCATGTCGCTGTTTGTAAGATAGGCGAAATATAAAATGAAGTCAGAATCACTTCACTGCTTGTAAAGTTAGAAATAAAGTTGATGATTGTAAAGTTATAACCATATCACTGTTTGTAAGATAGGCGAAATATAAAATGAAGTCAGAATCACTTCACTGTTTGTAAAGTTAGAAATAAATTGACGTTTGTAAAGTTAGAAATAAAGTTGTTGATTGTAAAGTTTGAATTAATGTTAGAATCATTTCAGAGTTTGCAAGATAGGTAAAGTATAAAATAAAGTCAAAACCAGGTTAGAGTTTGTAAGTTAACATCCTCACCAACGAAGTTAACATCATGACAATTACTTCAGCTTAGGAAACATCAACCACTTTGCTGACTCATATCTATAAATAGCTCTGACTCATGAAGTGGTAAGGCGCCAGTCATACGAATCTAATCAGTCTTGTTCAACCTTTTCACCGACACGTGTGTGTGTGGGCGTGTCATTCAACATCGATGGCGCCTCACGTCAGACAGCGTGACCTTTTCACCGACATGTGTGTGGGCGTTATTTATCAGACAAAGCGATAGCGCCTCACGTCACACAGCGTGACTTTTTCACCGACAAGTGTGTGGGCATCATTTCATGTCTATAAATAGCGCTGACTCATCATAAAGCGAAGAACCTTGTTGATGACCTTTTCACTGACAAGAGTGTGGGAGATAGTTCATTGCGATGACTCATTCAAAACACATGTGATTAACACGATTCTAGTAACTGTGACGCATACAGATAACGCATTAAAGATTTAACAATGTCAGCTACTTTACTGATATCACGTAAACCAGTCATGATACAATGTCCGTTGTGAAACACTGCAATATGTACAGGATGCCACTTCCGAATCAGAGCAGCAGGAAAGAGTTCAGTTTCATAAAATATAGAATGATTACTGGTTTTAATGTTGGCTAGATTCACTAACATCTTCAATTGAACCGACACTACTATATTCTTCAATGTCAGGGGACTGAGGCGTAGATGAGGCATGAGTGTTCGCATTTTCTTGACGACTTCGTAACACATGGACTGCATCACGAAATGAGAAAGGTTTCCTAGGACTTGGATTTTGCCGCAGCGAAAGATTTGAAGATTTCGACCGTTGCTCATGCGAATGACCAACATTTGCGGACGACCGCGATGATAGACTGAATCGGGAAGATGAATATGAAACTGTTCTAAATCGATGTCTCTTCTGAGATTCATTTCGCGCATGGCGTTGATGATGCGGATGGGGAGCATGACTCACAAATGACATGAGGGTTGAGTGAACTTCCCTTTTATACTTCTCCCATGAGAGTTTTGGAATCACAATTTTGCAGTGATCATTATGTAGAATCATCTCTTGAATGCGAATAAATAAAATGCCGTCTCCTACGTTAATGACACGGCAAGAGTTGGATAGGATTGCGCGATGCAACCTTCGTAGATGAAAGCGTTCTAGAGTTATCTAAAGTTGACGTTTCGTATCATGAAATGTAACACACTGATTTTTCCATGATACATGGAGGCATGCTGATAATTTCCACATGTTTAAAACTTGAGTGAAGAAGGGTATGCCTAAGAAAGAAGGAGAGAGTCATGTTCATGTGTGGCATGGTGAGTGTACATTTTCTTTCTTGATACATTGGACGTTAGACCGTGGTCTCATAAAGACCGATGGTGCGTTCTCAGTGTGTGGAGAGTGTTACTGTAGTTGATCATCATCAACATGGACATCATTTGTAAAGGTGATGGAGACAAGACAGGGATTCAACGTAAACAACATTCCGTCCCTGCGCGGACCCATGTAGATGGTTTGAATTTTAATTTCGAAGGAGTAGAATCCTTTTCCCAAAATGGGGAGTGGTTTGCAATTGAGTAAGTCGAATTCGTTACCCTCCTTTTCATGGATGATGAGACAGTGTCTATCCATATGCACATACATGTATCGTCGTTCCATGATGGGAACTTGTGGCTGCTTCCCATTGTGTCGAACAATTTCTTTGGGAATGGTGAGATTTTCTTTCAGGAATGTTTCAAGAGTATTGAATTGTAACCGTGTCCAATAGTCTAACGGCACACACACGGCCAGTCCATACTTTGTTGACATAACCTTTAGATAATCTATGCGATGACTTGGAGTTTTTATGGTTACGGCTTCTCCATGATGAGTTATCTTTTGATTGAAAGCATTTTTACTCGATGCTAAAGTAAGGGAGTTCAGTGTACCCAGTGCGAGAGCAGAGGAGTTGATGGCTTCGAGCAACTGCATGGTTAGCGCAAGGACGGAAATGATTGCCATGAGCTCAGTCGTCCGTTTCATAAGCAGACCTAGCTCAAATCACATGCGTTTCCCTTTTCTCGTTTTCCCTGACTTTGTTATGTGACAAAGAGTTATCGCACGTGAACGTTTGACTGCGTGGGTGGAAACCTTCCCTCTTACAAAGTCGTTCTAGTCCTCACAAAGACTTGAGTGACACACCCCTTCTAGCGAACAAAGACGCATTCATTTATCTAACAAAGAGCCCGATAGTAATGCACAAAGCGCAATGACTCATGTTTCTCTATACACCATTACAAAATACTCAGTGAAAAGAAATCTTTATTGCATCTACACAATGTGTCGAGCATCAAACAAAGTCGTGGATGTAAACACACTCAGTTGAATTATGATATGTTTAACAACGTACGCATTTCCTTCCAACGTCTCTTCTATTCTCTCCATAATTTTCTCCATATGACGGACATAAAATTGATCACCAAGAGTAATCCATTCTGTGCAATAAGATCCAAAACGAAGTGGTTTTTGCAAATCTTTCTACTCTATATAAGCAACGAGTCTACCCTTTACATCTTGAGGTTGTAAACTCTCCATCAATCTTTTGAAGAGAGGAAGGCTTTCAGTGAGCACTACTTTCATATCATTCATATTCATTTTAAATGTAAGTTTCCAATCTTGTAAAAATCCATCGAATCCTTGTTGATCAAGTGTCAAATGACACATGTGGTTACTTAAGGTGCGATGCGCCATCATAAACGTTGTGACTATAGATTTCACATTGCTTCAATGACTTCTACTATGAATAAAACAGAAATTACAATCATGTTCCACTGTAAGTTTATTCAACACCAGACAAAATTCACAAGTACAGAATACACTTCATAAAATGATCATCATTCATTCACAAGGAGTAAAAACATGTTTTACATAGACCCATGCTGTTGACAATAATATAGATACAGTTTATAAACGTCATAGAGACTACAATGCCAGCGTGAAGAGAGTTTTGCAAAGTAGGTAGCTTTATTTCTAGTATTACAATGGGATGGTGGTCTGTACAGGTGATGTGTCTCACCGAAACATACAGCCATGTCAAAAATCATTTCATCTCAACACACCTTTTGATCACAATGCATATGATAGTCTTGTCTTACACGATCTACCCAACATGGCAAATATAAATTATCAATGTGCAACTGAAGTGTTGTTGCTTCTCGTTCAGAATCATTTCCTAATATTTTAACAATATGAAAACCTGACAGCCACCGTTTGAAATCACTTATCAAATACGTTTCATTTACAAATCCAATATGAATCAAGATAGAAGGATCAAGTCCATGCACATGACGTCGTGACCATTCGTCTTTGTGTGGAGGACAGTAGGCAAATCTATGATATAAACTAACAACAGTTTGATCACTTTCTCTCATTGCAATAGCACTCAATTCCTGCATGGGTGTTCCCTCACTGTCTATGAAGATGACAACCCACAATATCAAAGAGACTTCATTACAAAATAATACATTGAGCAGGAACTTTACAATGATGTCTGCCCTTTACATAACAAAAGTTACATACAACATGATTACAATGTTTTATTTGAACATAACGCACAAGACCGCGTTTTCCACATTCACTCCATACTAACTGATTACAATACCTAAGATTTCTCTTTGGTGGTAACACCATCTTTCTTTGATGTGCGACGACGTTTAGGTTTGGTGACAGGTTCTTGACACTCTTTGACACAAGAATCAATGACTTTCTCAATGTGATCAAGTCCTGTTAACTCAGGTTGATGATGAATTTTAGCAATGCGCAAATTGAGAGAAATCAAATTACCACATAAACAGCAGCAACCTCAATATGAAAGGAATAAAAGCCTGCACCTACCGATGACAATTCTGTTTCAACTGACTGTTCAACTGTCACTCCTGAAGTGACTTTACAATACAATACTTGCTTTGTAAAATATAGCAGCGAGTGCCGCGATACAAAGGTTTATAATAAGAAGTTTTCTTTTCTGGTCACAACTGTAATAGTTCAGTGGGAATAAGAGCCTTTTGCCTCACAACGTCTTCTAAAATGTCAAGCTGCTGACGCAACCAATTATCAATAGGGATACTCAGGTTTTGACCGCCCAAGCCACAGAGACTCATAAACGACTGCTTTTTATTCAAAAACTTTAATTATCATCATTAAATATGAATTTTAATTTTTCAGTGATTTTGTACTGCTCATAAAACGTCTATAAGTAGTCTGCTACCTACAGTACAGCAAGAGCAGTCGAATGTTTTTTGAATCAAGTCTAAAGGACTTGTAGAAGCAAAGTTATACTCGTTTGAAGATTTCGGCCTACTATCATCAAATGGTCAGTCATGCTATACTGACTAACCTATAAGTCTGACACCTTAGCTGATATCAGCAATGGAAAGTCAGAAGTTCGATATCGGAACTCAAGAGAAACGACTTACCTGTAGTCAGTTTCTCAACTTAGTGAAATTCCTCTCCCGATCCCGTTCTGATATACCCTGTGAATATGCAATCGGCAATCCATGCCGGGGGGGAGTCAAAACATTATTCTTTCTTCCTTTCACTTTGGAGACATAGCATGAATGACATTCAGATGCAAAATTTGACGCTGATTCCAAATCTGGTCTCTGTTTTCCCGTCCAAGGCTTGCTTCACCCGCTAGAGCGATTTTCATAAAAATTCTAACTCTGTCGTTTTTCGCCAAGGTCCAAAATTTTCAATAACGTCTCATCTCTAAACGAAGGCGGAGTGGAACAAGCCATGTTTTCCACTGAATTTGTCTCACTCCCAGCTTTCAAACGAGCTATTGCACGACTTTCTACGATCTCTGGAATCAAAGTTGGAAGATCGCTGCCGAGGGGGGGGGTCAGAACTTTTTCTCGCCGATTGAGCTGGGAAGAAGTTCCTAGACCCAACTTTGGCCAAAACGTCCGAATTTGCACTCCATTTTCCCATCCGAGCACTCCTTCCTGTCGAAAAACGACTTTTCTCATCCCAAAACATCCAACATCCGCCTTTTCCAACTCTGACGTTTTCCTGCCATTTTCCTCCCTCAATCCAAGAAAATTAGACCCAACTGAGCTTTCCACTGCATTTTTCTCATTCTTAGCTTTCAAATGAGCTATTGCACGACTTTCTACGATTTCTAACACCAAAGTTGGAAGTTTGGCAGGAGGGGGGGGACGTCCTCAAAATTTTTTCTCTCCGAATTCGCTGGAAACATCCTTCCACACCCAACATTTCACGTAGATTCCGAATCTGGCCTCCGTTTTCCCATCCGAGCACTCCTTCTGCCCGAAACATGGACTTTCTCATCCCAAAACCACCAAACCCCGCCTTTTTCCAACTCTGTCGTTTTCAGAGATTCTACCCCTTGCCTCCCAAGAAAACTCCTCCCGCCTTCCTTCCCCACCCAAAATTTGACGATTTCCAACTTTTCTCATCCCAACACCATCAACATCCACCCTTTCCTCACTCTATCCTTCCCACATTCCACCCCTTCTCCCTTCCGAGATTCCACTCCTAGCTGGAAAACTCCTGCCTTCCTTCCAGAGGGGGGGTAGGGACCCGTTTCCTCCTCTCGGACCCATTCCTCCCAACACATCCTTGGCGACTTCCTTCCAGAGGGGGGGATGACTCAGCATTTCGCATTTTGGACTCGCGCCTGGGATGGGGTTACTACTGCGACACGATCGGAAGGCATGAGATTCGATTGAATTTCGGCATAATTTAGATGGTCCGTTTATTTTGATCAGCTCTGTCCTGATATGCAATGTTATTCCACCTATAGTTCTTACTTCATTCTCATCTTATGGCCAACAAAGCACTAGGTTACAAGGAAGACGTCAGACCCATATATGATCGGAGACTGTTGCAATGATCCTTCCTGTGTTCTATTATCTATGTCATCCAATGCTCCTCTTCCATAGAATAAGAAATGTCCTTAACGAATCATGTCTCACCAATATTATGCTTTCCATTCATTGGGAAGTGAATCATCAATTCCGTTGCTTTCCTTCCGAAAACTCCATTCACCCGTGTCTGTTTCCGAAACGTAGGAAGAAGATGCTCCTTCTTGAATTTGTGCCTCTACAAAGATATGACGGGGACGTTCATCTGATGAAATCAAGACGAATCAACAGAACATTTGACAGGGATGACACTTTCAAAGGAAAGGTAAAACTTTTCAACTGTTTGAAGAACGGAAAGAAGGAATTCAGTCAGTACCGCTGGAGGTTTTTATCATGCGGTGAAATGTTTAAAACTTCAATTACCCTGTTACATCTAGCTATTGATTTAATATAGTTCCCATAGCAACGTCTCCTTGTTCTGTATGACTTTCAGCGCACATTCTCCGTCCTATAAGGGTTAGTGTCGGATTTCTATGAGTTTTAGAACACGAATGGTTTGGTGCAGAGTTGGCACCTTCCGATACCAACTCTGGTTTGCTGTACAACAGACACTACTGCGCAAATCTAGAGGACCTGTGACACGATCATATATGTGATATCTATGCCCATTGTTGTTGACCAGTGAGGTCTAACAACAATAGGCTATTGTGACTTCATTGACAAACTGCAGTTTATGCAACGAGATTGCATAAACAGTGATCGTTCATGAAACACTCATATTTAAAAGCGTGTTCGTCTCTGAACAATACACATTATCCCTGGAACTTGTGGATGTCTTGATCTCAGAAGACTACAATGTAGAGTGTATTTCGATAGCCTTGTTGGTCTGCATGTCGTGCTAGCATTTCGAGGACTGAGCTCGAGCTGATAAGCCATTTTTCATGGTGGTGACAGGAACAAGGAGGAACAGAGCCTTTACTGTCTGATAAAACAATAGTCGCTGGTACACGAGCAGATGGATGAAAACAATATTATACGCAAATGTTCCAATTAATTTATAAATAATGAAATAAAATAATTTACATCATATTGAGCGAGGAAAAGGAAAAATCTCTTTCATTATTGGAGCCATCACACTCTTACTGTCTGAAAAATGACAGATAATTCTAAATACCTACAAAATGATGCAAATGAACGGATATACAGCATTTACAGAGATAAAAATGTTAGGATGATAAATTATATGAAACTAATACACTCGCCAGTACTTGTAGATTATCCTCCAAGGGTATTCAAACATGTCAAAACTAATACCATCATTTTGATAAAAACTGCTTAATACCATTGTCATTTGATTCACCCAAGATGACGGCCAGTTGATGCTTTAACTTCGCAATCAAAATTCAAATTGAAACTTTCAAATGGCCTAAGACCACTCCTTTGGATAAAAGGGAAATAATGCTATGTATATGTTCGATAACAAGCCACAACATTTCTTAATACCCTAGCTAATGACGAAAGCTTTTTATGCGTAATTTCCTGTCCATCCAGGGCACGGAACTATACTAGCGCGGAGAAGTCTCATCAGGCTAGGTCTAATAACCTACATGCATATAGTGAGAGCTGTTTCTTCTTCTAACGTACAGACTCGAGCCCTGGACCTTCTGTATAAGAAGACCGACTCTTAACCAACTCTGCTATCTGCAGTGGAGTTTCAGCGAAGCTTCGAGATTTGATTCGATTCGAAATTGTGATTCGAGGAAAATTTGCATTGGTTAGCTTCGGCTGACAAAACATTACTTTAATTCTTATATTTTGACGTATAGCCTCTTCCGCTCGTTCCTGATTGAGTGTGCCATCACAATAAGCTTGTGATGTTGGATTCACACTGACAGCGCTTGAAGACGTCCGGGTACAAGAATTAGCCGAAGGAGCTATAGCAAACTTACGCGCTACATATTGTGCAAGTGAGAGCAGCGAATGCGGTCGATTTTCTAACCGAATCCGAGTCCGGGCCCAATATGCGACTATTCGGTTTAAAGCAGAATTGAAAATTGCTCACACACATATTAGCAGACTCGCAAGCTTGATAAATCATACAAAGGCTGCAAGACAGATTTTTTAGACTGCTTTTCGTCCGTAACTGTTGGGCCTCCTACGTGTTGCTTAATAAAACAATGAATTATACTACGTCGTACATCTCCTAATATCGGAACTCCTGTTAAAAGTAGATCATGAAAGAAGCAAAACTCAAGCAGAATATCTGGTCAAGGTCAAAAGTCATGATTATTAGGTCCCTATCTGTTGGGCCTATTCCTTCATTAACTACGGGTAAAGCTAATTAAGTGAATAGTTAAAAAAATTAAATTTGAAATAGGTCTATATAAGTTTTCTGCGATTCGATTAGCAGTTCGCAGGTCCATGCTTTTACACGTGTTATGAGGTTTATACACAGATGGAAAGTGCTTATCATTTAGAGGCTTCTAAATCTGAATGACGAGTGGTAGATTGTGATGGGATCTTGAAATGTTTGGAAACCATTTGAGATATAAAATTATTGTCGCTTTTTCCTTGTTCAACAAAATAGAAGAATGAAGAAATTTATTTTCTAATACTCAGTATGTCAATGGTGAAACGAATTATTGGGAAGCATAACCGAATAAAGAATTCCAATATTACAGGAACAAATAGAAATCAAATGCGATATGAAGCCCGACTTTATACAAAGGCAGGACAACGCAAAAACTTACTTCATTGAGGCTTTCTGCATCTGAAGATCAGAGTGGACATGTGTTATGTGTCTTACCAGAGTCATGACCAAAACTTCGACTCCGAAATTCTTTGACTATGAAATTATATAAAGCATGCCAGATTATTACATAGTTGCAGGATCTTATTAAGAATCCTTCTATATTTGATAGAATTTATTCGCAGGGAAAATCGTGTAGAAAGGGATTCAATCTCGAATATCTATGGTCCTACTTCATCTCTGATAATCTGGCATACTTATCAACGGATAGGGGATAGCTATACGATTCTCTAGGACATGTCTCGTGAAATCATCTGATAAACCCTTCGGTATTTATCAAATAATTTCCATCTAAACTACGATCAGTCGCCCTAATCCATCAATTTCACATTCACGAATTCATGCTAGATTTCTTTAATTAATATACTACGAACAAAGACAAATGCTATAGTGCAATGTACTAGTCGCACCTGATCGGCTCAGCCATTGAAGCCGGATTTTCTGCCTCAGGTGCCGAAAATGCAAAGCGCACAAATTTTCAAACATCATCAATGGGCCTTTCATTTTAAAGCCAGCAATTGTTGAAACTGTCGGTGTACACGGGAAGACCACAAACCATTTTGTATTAAGAGCTCGGACACCGCCTTTCTGCAGTCACGGCGACAAGCGACAGACTTGATGGCTCCAACAAAGGATTGTGATTGCCGGCTTGGGTGGCAACGCCCTCAGCATCCACCTGGCTGGCAAAGCACCCTCGTGAGTAACTTTTCCTGCCTGCCCTCGTTCTTTTGCAATGACCTATCCCGAAAACTTAACTTGTCTTGTAACTTATTTTGTTGAATATATCATAATGTACTAGTACTTCCACGTAAAGATCAGTAAAGCTTTCTGATCGAAGTTTATAAATGGCGGTTGGCATACTACTCCATGTCCAAGAGAATACATTACTATCCAAATATTTCGACATATTAAATTCATAATTTTTATCAAAGTTAACCGATATCACAACGAAGAGATGGCACTGACTGGAAGTCTTAATTTTAGACAGAAACCATTAACTACCTCAAATTTGCTTAACCAATTCCAATTATAGATTTAAATGGCTGAAGTCAATGTAAATATAATTTTATTACATTTACAGAGAAACATGCTATATTTATAGAGAATAAAAAGCAAGAGTGCATATTCACTTGTACGCATTCTATATATGTGATAGCACTTTCTGTAAATCCAACTGAGTAACCAACAATCAAAACAGTGCTGATAATCTCACAAGATGACAAGTTATGCGATTTTTGCTGCACCACCAATGACAGAAAAGCATGTGACTTTTCTTTTCTTTGTATAATCACAACATTGCTAGCTTTCCAACATAGGAATTCACCAAACTAGCTGTCTAAGAGTGAGAAACTGATGCTTGAAAATTGTCATAGTGATCACAGATCATCTACCAAATACAGCACATAATGTAACCACGGTGTATTATGAAAATGATGCTTATAAGAGCGATAATATAATCGTAATTAAATTATCTTTACAATGGAACAGTTGATGATTCCCCTGCTGCGAGGATTGATAATTTGAGCAGTGTGGACTGTACTTCAGAATTCTACGGATTTTATCCGTCGCTGTCGATGTTGCCATCCGGAAAATTGAACTTCAGTGCCATCTGTGATTGAGTCAATATAAATCATAGCGCATTTGGATCGAAAATATCCTACTTTTGCTTTCTTCGGAAGAATATTTAAAGCGTACAGAGATTACCCGAAAATACAAATAGTAATTGACAGTAGGCAGAGACGTTGGCCTACAACCACGAATTTCACCACCTGAAGGATTTAGTTCACTTCTGGATTATTGAATGATGACATTCGCAGCATAACTATCTCCTCAGAGCTCATCTTGTGTTTTTCAGTGCACTTACCACAGGAGTTTGTCCCATTGCACTTGACTGAAAGAACTGTTCATTTTGTACACGTTCATAAGCTGGAATGAAAAAAAGCTCAAAACAGAATTCTTACAAAATAAAAGAAGAAATTCATATTTTAAAGAACACGAACGAACTCAGGATCGTGAACGACTGGACCATCTCAGCCGTCATATTTAAAAAAAGTCTGGAGCTCTCAGTCTTTCAAGAATGACGGTAGTGTTCTCTTGTGGTCTTAAATTCAAACTGTCATCAGTATATTTAGAGGCACTTTTAACAATATAATCAGTTGGCATTTGCTGTTGAAAAAGCCGCAAAATGCAGATGATCGCAAAAATCGCAATATCAAGTTTGAAAAATAGACATGAGGATTACTGCCGTCATGTCAGATGCATGCAAAATGACAGGTAAACCTTTATTTGGTCTTTGCTGACTTTATAAATTAGCCGACTTATTGTTACTCTTAACCGACGAATCTTTGAGCATCACACAATAACGATCTACAAATTCATTACAGGCTATTCTTCTAGATGTTTATCTGATGAGATTCTAGGATATATTTCCTAATGACATTCAATACAGATTCAGTTCATTTGCCACATACTGAGTTGGAATAGCATGATACGTTTCCTTCTGAGAAATCTTCACATCATTGATTACGCTGATGCGATAGCCTGCTCATAGACCTTCTTTCACATGAGATTTTGATATTGCTAAGAGATTCATCCAATCCTACATTTAAATGTCTAAGAACACTGCATTTGCCAATATCTAATTGTCGACCTGTCTGAGTAGACAAGCCGATCTCAGAACGTGCATGAAAATTTTCGCTGTCTTCCATGGATTTTGCAAAAGAAGTCTAATATTCCATAATCTGTATTAATCTCTCAGCCGATGAGCAACTTCCTACACTAAATGGCGATTGATACATCAATTTATAGACGTCTCGTAAATGAATTTCATGGCCCAATGGCTAATGACATGGACTAACGATCCTGAGGTCAGCGGTTCAAATCAGACCATAAACAAGAGTAACTGCAGAGGAGCAACTCTCTACCTCGCAACAACCACCACTTAGGGAAATTAGGCATGCTCCGTCTAACGCCGCTACTCGAAATTGAGCATGGGATCATAAGAAGATATTTTTCTAAATTAAACTCTTCTTAGACCTCAAATTGCTGATAGTCGATCAGAGCCTTTGATATAGGTCTAAATGAGTATAGAATCAGCAGCAAAATACATGAACCGATAAAAACAGCAATAATCTATTGTCAGATGAAAGTGGATGCTATCAAATCGTCAGTGGAAAGTATTGAATCACTTCAACGCTGAAAGTCAGAATCATGATTGCCGCCGATCTCACGAGAGAATTGACATTGCAATCACACAGACCACCAGCAATGCTGCAATTGATGATTCCAACGCTCTGTAACGGAGCATTGGTAAATACATCGGCTAGATAAGATGAAATCAGTCTGACAGAGTCAGCAACTCTGCCCGTCAAATAGCACACTTTATTCCTGAATTTTTACTCTACAGACTTGACTGGACAAAATTGAAATTAGCGCAAGACTGTCTACACTTGGTCCGTGTCCAGTGCTCGACATGCTTAGAAATAAGGTAGGATGCATGGCAGTCCCGCCCCCTGTATTTCGAGTACTATCCAGTGTCCATACCAGACTTCTGTCCATTTAGTTCGAACTCAAAGGGACGGAAATTTACGATTTAGGTTGACGCATTTTTGATCAATCAAGATATACGGCACACATTGGCGTCGTATCCAGACCTCTAGCTTATTCAGATTGAAAAGTGGCACTTAACTTACTTATTTCTAAAGAAATCAGCTATCACATACAGTGTGTCTAGATTCTCTTGGGCATGTGCCAGTGTGACTGTTATATTCAACGAACCTCAGTTTAGGATCACGAACCGCACTTTCAGAAGAAGCAGACATATCTATATAGAGTTAGAATGAATTGATGTCAGCAAGCCTATACACGTATTGCTTAAATGTCTGAAAGTCATAATTGACTCGAAAAAATTATGCAGGAAATAGCTAGAGGCATCTAACGGAAATCTATAAAACTGAAATCACAATCTGGTCACTTGAGAAGATGCCCCCTGATACACGCAACCGTCATGCTGATGTAAATGGATCCACACATGCCGGTAAAATTATTAATAACAAAAGACGATACAGAGCTGAAGTTTGTCTTTAGAATAGCGTTGTAGCATTGCTGAAGACTACAGAATCGTGTTTCTAAGCACATTTAAACATATTACATTTATGCACTAATGCTCAGTGCCACACTGTAAGGCACGATAACCAAAAATGGTATCACTAAATAAGATCAGTTTTCAAACATAAATTGAATAATCTCACTATCAGACCCACAAAATTAACAGCTTTAACACTATGTAGTAATTAGAGCACTGTTTTAAAGCTGCTTTGGTGGCCAGTCCTCTGAGATGGTACTAAAACCGTGTTTTGTGCTTTGTTGTCAAAGATGGCAGTAAAACCATCTTTTCACACATGTTCTTTATGACCGCAAATTTAAGCATATATTATCAACATGTTTTTAAGCATTATTTAAATTATACATTATGTTTTACACTTCAATTGAGATCTCAGAAATTGATGAATGTGATGTGCCCATAGACCTAGTCGAAAGTACCTTGATGGTTTATTCAAAACGAGAAGAAATTAAGAGAAGTGATCCAGCAATCCTATTGTCAATCCATGGCTTGCTGGAGAGGCAAATGCGAAGGCTTAAAATACTTTCAAGAAACTCGGCAGATGATAGCAGATATAAGTAAGTTTAAAACATGCAACTTAGTAAACTCACGAATAACATGTTGTTGACATAACAGTTGCTTTATTTCACACATCAAAGCAGCTTTTGAGGCGGCGACACACTTGACATGTTATTCAATTGAAAAAAATGATGGGAAATGCTAAAATGAAAAACATTTTAAAAAAATTGTATTTTTTTATTTTTTATGACATTTCATTATTTTTTTAAACCCCAGCACTAGCTGACTGGAATTGCCGGTAATCGCCATTGATTAAATCGCACTGATTAATCGGCAAAGGATGGGATCTTACAGATGCAAACCCTAATGACTCCAAATGATAACCGAATAACCGATGAACTTCGATGAACTTTAGAGGAACATGCAAATGATGAATATACAAAACTGATGATGTCCAGTATTTCTACAATCTCGTAAACAAGTCTGAGAATTATATTCATTTAACATCTTCACTCAATGCAAATTGAATCGTCAGAGAACGAAGTCTTCTTTACAGTCCAGGCAATCTACGGTGAATTACACTTCAACACGCCACAAATTGCAATAGCTTCAAGTGGGTTCATCTTGCACAGAAAAAAATCCCTTATCAACATATCAAAAAAACTAGGAAAATCTAGTTAGTGGAACACTTTGAACTTTCCACTTGAAGTCACGAGTCTTTTCAAAATATTAAAAAAACACGTTTACTCCAATGAAATCGCAGAACAAGCTCGCAACAGTCAATCAGAATGAAGCGGTGCAGCTTTGTCTCAGTGACTGCATTTACTTTCCACATGGCTCTCGACAATACCAGCTATGTTTTCTGTGTTATGTCCCTTCCAAGCGGTTAGATTTCTCAGTCACTAGTTCAAGAATGCTTGTAACTATCTGCAGATGCAAACTGATGCAGAGTTGTACAAGTTCAGTCACAAATCTGCGAGTTTTACCCACAATGGACGATTAGGCCTACTTTTTGCAACTACCGTCTTGTGAAAACGCATAGCTGTTTAAGGTGCTAGGTTGCAAATGCGTTTGCCTACCTTACCTTGCAGAATTACGGCTTCTGCAATAGAAGGTTGAGGCAGACACGCTGGATTATAGCATGTGTAAACTTACTCTTCATCTAGAGACCTGAAATTTTATGCGTTTTAATGAGCGAGTAGTTGCTAAAGAGGATGTTGTAGTGATACAAATAAGCGCAGACTTTAAGTAAACGTGTTTTTGATAGAGATGCTTGAATTTCTATGCATATTTGCAAGAGAGTATTTGCAAAAATGCTTCGCTTATTGATGGAAAAAGTGAAAATCAATGTCTTTATTTATGCCAAACTCTATCAATTAGCATCCTGCAGGCACCTAAGAAGGATATCTACAAGGTGAGTGTGGGCAAACGCATTTTCGACCTAGCAGCTTGAACAGCTATGCGTTTGAATATATATATGAAAAACTAGAACCCAAATAGTCAAATCAAAAACAATTGATGCACGAGCGCTTTCATTTCAATCAATCTTCAGGTGAATACTGCGTTTTACCTTTTATATTTTCTGTATATATATATGCACTGCCTGGACTATTAAGTTATGAAAGAAATTGCACGGTTTCTTATTTTCTTGTGACTGTCGTTTCCTAAACAGGGCTTGTAATTCTCTTTCCATAAATACCACTCTTATTGCTGAAAAGACTGACCTCCATTCACCTTATTAATAGTTATCGATAGTACGAACAGAATTTTAATGAAATGACTTTGCATGATGCTTCAATAGAGATAGAATCCAACGAAACAATGTCCAATGAACTACCAATGGAAAATTGGTTACAGTTGTTAATTTCAATTTTACCTCCAAGTGCACGCAGCAATTATGAAGAGTTTTCACAATCAATCTCAAATTCAGTGATTTGGAAAACAATTGTTCAACTGCGATACACCGTGAACAAATATCTATCAATAGAAACAACAATTGAATGTTTCATCGCTATCTTTTGATCGCTAACACCGTTTCTGTACAGTGCTTACTTTCTCCAATGCAAGTCATGAATTCGACAATGTTAATAACTGACAAGTTTTTGCGTTACTGTGTTGAAATCCAAGTATTGCATAATTTTGGTCAATTATTGTAGTTTATCACATAAGGTGATTGGAAAGGGTTGATTAAGAGATTATTGTCTTGAAGCTGTGTATTGGAAGCTGAACCTCTATCTTGCCCCGGATGGTGATAACTACAAAGAATACTTTTGTTCTGTATGAGTTTAAACACCTTTCATTTCTTCTACAAAAGTCGTTGCAAATACATGTACAATGTCACTGGTTAGCGAACAGTTGTTGCTAGGTTCGATGATTAACATAGAATCACGCAAATTAAATACAAAATGGATGTGCAACTAGTCTGACCAAAAAGCTTCTCGAACACAAGTCGAATACATGTATCTACAGAAAACACGCGACCGCACCGAACACAAGTCAGCTTGAAAGCTAAACAAATCTCATAACGCACAGCCTGACAGACGATACAAATGATATGACACATGCTTTAATTGACGCTTCTTCTATACCGCCTGTCCGGCCGTGTGGTTAGAACATTTTGTTTAGCGTTCTAGCTGACTTGTGTGCGAACACAGGTTGCGGTCACTGGTGTCCATTTGTACTTAATCAATATCACCGGTTTTAAAAATGTCTGAACTACAGGTGACGCAGAATCATGTGCTTTGAGCTTGATTATTTCTGTGTATTCCTTTCACTGCATTGACTCATCCTTGAAGCTCAGGTTGTAATAATTTTTTAATGATAATACCTCCTCTGATTCTGATGTTTGCTGCGTCATACTCATACGGTGTGATTTCTATGACATTTTATGAAGCCAAAATCATGCTTCAACAAACAATTCCTGACCTTACCTGATACGTATCTGCCATCCAGGATCCAGGCATTGCGAAAACAATCAACAATATGCTCGCGATCTGAAGAGTAGAAAGAAATTCATTTCAACGTCAGATTGTCATCAAAAACAATTTTATAGTTTTCAGGTCATTGGAGCAGGTGATTATGTACTTCAGGTTTTCCATCGATCAAATACTTTTTCATTTATATGAGTTAATAAAGAAAGTGTTATTTGTTCATGAAATTAACAGTCAAAAGAACATAACAGTTCCCAATGCTTCGCTTGTAGCCAAGCGGCGTTATTGGAAAGAGTCTTCAACAGTTAGCAGACTCCACGGCTATTAACAGACCGACAGACTAACGCAGCACTTTTTCAAATAAGCCACATTTCTCTTTTTCCAAGTGCGCGTAATTTTCTGAAAAATCATAAACATAACAGACCGTGCCAAACCGCGGCTACGCACATCTACGTAACTTTAAGATTTGAAAATTCCTGACTTTTATGGTACATTTTGATTCACATCCTATTCTATGCATTGTCTGACGAGGCCTATAAGTCGAATGTATAATTAATACTATTGTAACATTTAATTATTTCTAATGTGCGTCGAAAGAGTTATTTATTCTTTAATCTCATCTTACTTACGTAAGTGCATGTAATATTACCGATTTTGTGCAATACCCCATGATTCTCAATACTAAAGTTTTCTGATAAAAACATTTCTTATTAAGTACCGCCAACTCCACAGAAATAGACAGTTGGTACTGTCCACAAAAAAATTCACAGCAATAAGATACCAGAGTCCGAAACTCGATATTAAAACAAGTTGAGGAGTGCATATACTTAGGACAAAAAGCATATCCGCAGATACTGATCACGAGAAAGAAGAGAAACGAGGAACTGGATCGGGTTGGTTCACCGTCGGCAAAATGAGTAATATCTTCAAGAGCAAATTACCTCTGTCATTGAAAAGAAAGGTTTGCAACAAGTGCAACATACCTTATAAAAGCGTACGGAGCAGAAACCTGGACCATCACAAAGACAATGGAAGATAAGTTGCGCAGCGCCCTAAGAAGTATTGAAAGGATAATGTTTGGAATAACGTAGACAGACAAGAAGAAAGCAGAGTGAATAAGAAACAAGACGAGAGTAGAATACTTATTAGTCACAGCCAAAAGAAGAAAGTGGGTGTGGGCAGGACATCTAGCCCGATACATAGACAATAGATGGACAAAGAAAACAACAGAATGGATTCAAAGAGATGGTAAAAGGGAAAGAGGCAGTCAAAAAACAAGATGGAGAGACAAACTCGGGAACATCTTGGGACGAACGTGGCGTCGATGGACGATCAACAGAGAGGAATGGAAAAAACTTAAGGAGGCCTTTCTCCTGCAGTGGAGATGATCGCACGAAATCGTTGTACAAAGACATTCCAATACGAGGGATGATGATGATGATGATTGTCTACAAGGGAAGCTTCGTGTCTTGTTATGTCAATGACATAATACCATAGCTATCGGAGTTTCGGTGATTGTGTTTCGACAAGACATCGCATACCTAAGTAACCTGCTGTCAAGTTTTTCAACGTTTCTTCTACACCTCTTATCATCTAAATAGTGGTCGGAAGGACAAATTATGTCGACAAATCTTAAAATTTTGTGCAATGAACTGAGTTTTTCGAATCAAACAGGAATCGTGATGACTGGAGCATTTTGAAGGAATTCAAAGCAATTCGCAAACGTTAAAAGTTAATTTCCATTAAACCAATGCATTGAATTTTTCTTTCTGTCCACTTCATAAGTTCCTTATGGGACGTGACACCGCCTTGTTTTCGCGATGATATTCCAATAAACCGACGTGTATAAATAAATCCGATTCTATGGGTAACTCACGTACGCACGACCTCTTCAAATTGTCGCATGTGCTTCCATTTTTCTATTCGAAACTCAGGACAAACGTTCTTCAGTTTTGGAGAATTAACGTTTCTACTTTTCTCCAAAGAAATGTAAGATCAATGTACAATAAATTCATTAGGGCTAAACAGTTATCTACAAAGTTAAAGTTTTCTCACAAATGTGCTTTCTGATTGAACGAGAACAGAAAACAGGTTTTGCATATACAATTTATTAATTTGTACATCAATTTAGGAGCATTGCTTCAGAACCATGCTGTCTGTAAGAATTGAATATTTCTTTATGAAATGTGAATTCTGGTTCTTTTCCTCGCCAGCAATATTCAATTACTTCTCTACAAGCTTGTCCACTTGTCAGACACGATGTTTTGCCTTTACTATAGCAGCAAATTGATTTCTGAAATCAACTGTCTTGTAAATCCCGCGTAAGCGCTTTATCAATCTGCACGCTGAATGCCAGATGCTTGCAGTGATCAACTTCTATACTGTTAAGATTTAATAGTCCATTAGATTAATGCGGCGTAAGTGAAGGTAGTCGTGAAGATTTAGACAAAGTAATCAATTCAAAAACTCTTGAGATGGCGCGGTAAGTTAAAAATGCAATGAAACTCCGATGAATTGTCCACCAAACTTCAATCGATTGATGAAAATTGTCGAGAACTTCGCTATTTATCAGCAGTGTCCTTTTACTGGTGAGCCCTCAGGACATTCAGGTCACATTTTGTGTGTTGACCTACTGGCTAGGATTACATGTGCCTCCTGTAACAGATATTTTTCAGTGGCTGAGTGCGTCAACGAAGATTCGATACATTCAAGGGTAAGAAACTGAATTGATAGACCGAGACTTTCCAGCAATCCCGTCACTCACTTGAGCTGAACTATTGTCATGCATTGATTTTGGCCAAGGGAAAAAAATTGTGTCTTTCGAGCACATCAATATACATAGATGGAGATATAATGCTTTCCCCTGTTTTGTCGGCTATCAGATGCTGTTTCCGCATACCGTCGTTTTTCGCCAGAATTTCTTTTTCTACTGACGCCAAAGCGAAATTAAAACCCTACTTATGAAGGGAACTTTATTAATATATAGATGGATGTATTAAATTTGATGTCGTATCGTAACAGAATGATATAAAAACACTTAAAAGCAGAAAATTAAATCGCTAGAACAAAGAGAATTCATTATTTTTCTTGACTGTTGGACCCAAAGGTCAGCCGCTTACAATGTTAAAACATGCCCTGCTACACTGAACTAGAGTGCACCTTTATTATTTACTCATCGTGAAATGCTTAAATGGCTTCAAGGTTACTGAGCAATGATAAAAGTAAGTTGAAAGTCAAAGACAAATGCTGAGAAAATGAACGGCTAAAAAGGGACGTTTTGAAAGACCGTTTGAAGGAAATGGAGAGAAATCCGGAAGGTTGCGGAAGTCTGTAGTGAATTCCACATGGGTCATGCGCTAGAGTGGATACTGTATTTTTTGTGTGTATTATTGACAGGATATGTAGAAAATTAACCTCTGACTGTCAATATTTATGACAATTGCTAATGCATAATGAATAACTGTGAAATGAGGTCATCACAAAATCAAATTAACTTGAAAGTAGAATACAAGCATCACAGTAAATGCGCGTCATTGAGGCTTTAAACCAGTGCTAAGGCGGCCCAGGGTTGTCAAACTTTACTCGGAGAGTGAGGGGAACATTATAAGGATATTGGTGAATCTGTCTATCATCAGAAAGATCAAAAGTTTCAAATAAGGCTATTTATTTAAGGCTTTTAAATGAGCAGTTTTTTTGTACCTTTTTTTATTTCAGATGAGCACGAATAAATCTCTGGGATGGCCTAAAGGGTCGAAATGTAGCGGATCCTTCTGACGGGTCTACTGTTGGATCCAAAGGTCAACCAATTATCCTGATAGTGACTTGGATGAACAGCCTCCACTGCTTGAAGCTTGTACAGATCCGGTTTCCTCAAAAAGGCTCTCTTGGTTGGAGTGATTGACCCCCTTCCTATTCGAATAAAAAACTCAACAAGCTCAACCCTTTTGCTAGTGTCGTTAGTGGACATTTCATTGATTGTAGTAATTAGATTCCACTCAACAACATCGAAGTTGTGAATTTGTCTTCATTTGCTGGGACATATTATTGATGTTGAATAGTGTGCAGCATAATGACAGAATCACACACGATAAGCCATAAGTCTCAGGTGGAGTTCTAAGACTCCATTTTCAAAGTTTCAATGACAGCTGGCAAACAGAATAAGCCATAAGCCGTGAACAATAAGCCATATGCCGCCTCTGATTACGCAGGCACACACACACAGGATAAGCCACAAGCCGTAAGTCAAAGGTCATAACCCGTCACCCGGTTGAGAATCCTTGGGCGATGATCTTCAATAGAACCAACGTTGTGGTATAAGGCTTCATTCTTTATGCTGCTTATGCTTCATGTTCTTCCAAAATTAGAAAAACTATTGATTGAACAAAAATATTGTCAAAATGACTTACGGCTTATGGAGGATTGTGACGCAACTTGCAAGCGATGGCTTATGACTTATGGCTTTTTCTGTATGCCTCCGGCCTAATCAGAATCGAATCCGCCCGAGTTTCATATTCTGTCGCAGATTGAGTGTTAATCACATCACATTGTCTTTTTAGCAGTTAATTTTAGTTTATTAGACATTAGTTTGTCGATAAGCAGGTACAATGTACAATGCACATACATCAATTATTGCACGATTCATGCAAAATAACATCAATATACAGATCTTACTACATGCAAGGTACTTCAAGTCCTGTAGTAGAGCATAGCAGATAATGTCAAGAAACGCTAAGATCTATTAATAAATACACAGACATTGTTGAAGTTGAATTCAGTTACAGCTAAGAATGGGAAGCCCATCTACTCATGCCATCAGAAGTATCAAAACGAAATAGTAGTGAAACTGTGCCCTACTTGCGATGGATAGGTACATGGATGGGTACATGTAAAATTCAGTGTTATCAATAGGTACATGGATGGGTACATTTATAATTCAGTGTTATGAATAGGAACATGTATGACTTCTGTTTTACTGGATAGGTACATGTGTTTGGTACAATCGGTTGAGTACACTGTGTTTCGGAACGTCTATGATCGAACTTGTGTGACTTGGTTCTGAGTACTTGGGAACGTACCGACAGACGTCCGTTGTTTGATTTTGAATGGGTTTGCACAATTGCGACTATTGCAACCATTGTAATCAAGATGACAGTCACATTGATTTTCCTTTTTACGTCGACAAACTATGCTATAAATATGAGATAGTTGTTTGAAGACATACCTAATGATGACTAGTATCCCAACGTCGTGGGTTGTCGCAAGAGACCTTGGATATTCGTTCAAAGCTATAGAAACTGTAACAAATCTCAGTGAAAATATCAACGCTGGTGATTTAGTTGATCGACTAATGGATCTAGATGAGCATGCTATGAATCACAATTTGGATCGTAGGTGGATAGAGGATTTCTCCATGCTACACTGCAATGATAGTGAAATTAGGAGGATCAAATTGGAACGATATGGAAAGAAGGAGACATTTGACAGTGTTTTAATAAAAAGTTCTCCCAATAAAAGTGACTTCAGAAGGAAATTAGAAGAGACATTTAAATTATTATGTGAACGGAACTGCGTTAAATGTTTTAAACAGGAACGATCCCTTCTCTTTTTACCATGTTCTCATAGCGTTATGTGTTCTACATGTTATGTACCCTTTGAAACTTCATCTTGTCCCCTTTGTGATCAAGAAATATCTTCAACAGTCACTGTATATCGTGCATGATGAGTCATCATGCATGTCTGTGATTGGTCACTATTGTGTCTTTGTGTGGCTTTTCTATATAAGGAGGACATTGTACCGTTCTATTTCAAGCATAATTTGAGGCTAATACAATGTCAATCAGCATGTCGTTCACTACCAACATTCCCATTTCAATAATTTACCGAAGTCAACTCTTCACCGGCAATATATTTTATTCTGCCGTAAATATAACTGGCTATAAAGCGGATTTGGTGGATCTGATGGAGGAAATAGTGAAGTATTTCCGCTGCGGAGAGGACGTTGTGGTGCAGAGAATGTTAATGAGAGTCGTGAACAACGCTCTTACACGAGTTGCAAGATTTTGGCTCAATGAAGTATTTCGCCCACTAGCTCAAACGGAGATTGTACCGGAATACTCTCGCTGTTGCTGCAGCAGTATCCAACGGAAACACAACACATGTCTCCATGACATTATCACCTCCAGCTACTTTGACGAGAAGGGTGACAAATGTAAATTAGACTTATTCAGTGGACCGCCATCAGTAAGCATCAATGTGGCTGCTCAAGGACATTCTGAAGTAATCAGTTTGCGGGCATACTATGCCAATATTTTAAAGACTTTCCATTCAAAGCAGTGCTGTATGTGCTGTCCTATTTCAAAACATCTAATGAAAGACATTGAGCAGCTCATAGCTGCTACAAATCAGACTCTAGCCGATGTGAGTGTGTATCAGTTTCCTTCTACAACTTGTTAAGTGTTTTATGTAATTTTATAAGTACCAGCAACAAACTCTGCGTGATATGTGAATGCTTGTAAACTTTTGTGTATAATGTTGTAAGAACTGAGCAAAAATTGTAATTGTATTATCTTTTTCCATATTAGAATAAAAATGTCTGTAAAACGGAAGGCATCTTCTCGTCAATCGAAACGGTCCTTCAAACCTTCAAGTCAGTTTAAAAAGGCGTTGCGAAAGTTTAACAGGATACATGATAATAAGAAGTGTAAATTGATTCAAAATTCAAGTGATGATTTCATTCGCGATTTAGCTTTTGCAATACACAAATGCCTCCCAATATACAAGCCTTTATTGAGTACTGGCTCTTTGAATAGCATAAAAAAGTTTTCAAATCCAAGGAGTAGTGATAAGGCGAAACTTAATTCAGCGCGGTGGTGGTGGGTTTCTAAGTATGTTAAATGATATTGGAAACAGCATTAATGGTGTAATCAATAGTCCGCTTGGAAGGATTGCAGCAACTACTGCAATGTTAATATAACGTTAACGAATCATAAAGTGACACGTCATCACTTTGATTGATGAGTCATATATAGGTGTATATAAGGAAGACGCTTTAATAATATTTTATCACTTTCAAGTGACAATTCATTTGCGCTGGTTGAAAGCTCCGAATTAGTACTTGTTGAAACATGACTCAGAAAATGTATACAATCAGAGAGGAAGGTGACGCTTTTGAGCAAGATCTCTTGAGGCTTCGTCCGACACGAAAGGTGCAAGGGATTGGAAATACATTCTACTTTCAAACCTTGAATTATGGTGATGATGGCTTTTATCTTCAAGTTCCATTCTTCCACAGTAATGGCATGTCTACATCAGGGTATAGCAATATGAGACAAATGCGAGTGACTTTTCCAAAATGGCAATAGGTGATTCTTAAAACTATTGACTCTTTCGCGAAAGGATGTGTTGAGCTGCCTGAAAGTGCTCCCACTAATTGGAGAAAGGCATTAGAGGAAGGAGTTGGTTACAAGGAATTGCCGGAATTCGATACACTGTTTTTAAAACTATCGGATCATTTTCAAGCATTCGATCTCTTTACAAACGCGATGGAATGTGAGGATCTCAAACGGGGCCGCTATATGGGCTTAGTGCACGTTACCGGACTTTATATTGGTTCACATGGTTCGACTGGTAAAGTCGCATCTTTACAAATGAAGGTTCTTCAACTAGTCTATGAACCACTACCAATTGATAAATGCTTAATTAACATTGATAAGACTACTTCAAGTGATGGGAAGGAAGAGAGCAAAAAGCGAGGGCGGAAATCTAAAGATGGGAATCCTAAATTGAAGTTGAAGCGCCAAGATGCTGACTTGAAAACTTTCTATAATCCTAATTTTGATGAGGAAACACAAATGTTTTAATTTGTAAATGTAACTTGAAAGTTTCTATTCTGAATGTAAATAAACGTGATCTGGAACATGTGTCTGTTTTGTTGTTCTAAGCAAAATTAGCGGGATGATGAGTTTAATGTTAATGGAATAATAAGATGACAGATTTTCGTCTATTCACTGATCGCACAATGTGTGTCGCTGGACCAAGTCAGTCCGGTAAAACTACATTTGTAACTCAATTGCTACAATATAGAAATGAAATGTTTAACAAGGAAATTAAGAGAGTCAAATGGTATTATGGAATATTTCAACCACAACTACATTCTGCACTTCGCCAGAAAGGCTATGAGGTGAAGCAAGGGTTGCCATCAACTGAGGATATCAAAGCAGGTGACTTACTAGTCCTAGATTATCTATTACGTGAAAGCAAATCTTCAAAGGATGTAACTGAAATGTTCATTCAAACTGCACATCATAGGGAAGCTTTTATTATCTACATCACCCAAAACATCTTCGATGGAGGGAAAGAGCAAAGAACTAGAAGTTTGAATACACATTATTTGGCAATATTTAAAAATCCAAGAGATAGCAGTCAGATACATCATCTCAGTAGACAGATATTACCTCAACAACCTGAAGTACTTTCAAAAATATATGAAGATGTAACAAAGAAACCACATGGCTATCTATTTATTGATCTAACCCAGGAATGTCCGGAACGACTTCGATTTCGAACAAATATCATACCTAATTCCGCTGAACCAATGACAGTTTTCTCGGTTCACAGTTAGTTTTAAGCAATGTACTTTGTTGCCTTATTATTTTCAAACATGTCGTATTCAAAGATGGTAGTCATTCCTCAAGAGGAGTATGTACAATTGACTACATTACAAAGTGCACAGGAAGTCAAAAATATAGATCAACCTATTACGAATCAACTTAAGGAACTAACACAAAAGGATATGGAAATCCAGAAGATTAAGGATCCCTATCGACGAATGCAGTTAGCAGCTGAAAACATTGATGACAGGCGACAGATTCGTGACAAGTTGCGACGATTTATAACCTTGTCAACACCTCGACCATATCGTGTGTGTGATGAGCGATTATTTGACTTCATTGATCCACATGTGAAGTTCAATGAGAGAGGGGAGATAATAGATGAAACAACTGGTGATGTTATTAGAAATAGTCACATAGATGACCTTCTACAATATGCTGTCAGAGATGTAAGGCGAAAACTAGGTGCACCACAAGGGTGGACATATTTTCAGAAAATTTTATCTGATCAAAATGTACCTCACAATATTATTGGAGGACCGACTGTGAATGAGTTGGATAAGGGTCACTTACAAGATGGATCAAAAAGTAAAACACCCACGATGGCGGTCAAGCGAGAGCTTCATGATCCCGATGATCTTCAACCAAAAAGAGCTACTAGGCGCTCAATGCGTGTTGCGAAGGAGTATAGTAAATATTAAGCAAATATGAATTAAGCCTTGCCTCTCTCATATCATGTCGTTACAAAAATTTTGCTGTTGTTTGAAATCTGCGCTCGAAGGTAAAGGAGAAGAGGGCATAGAGGTTGATACCAATTGTGTTAGCAGTTGCTGTGCGAATAATACGCGTGCAAATCAGAACAAAGACGATGACTACAGCAGTGAAACTCAGAAAGATTTATTACGACTTAAATCACCCCGCAAGCTTCAGTCGTCCGGAGGTTCTAGCTCGTGCAGCAGGTGTGGGAATAGAGAAAGTCAAGAAGCGGTTAAGGAGTCAACCGACTTACACTCTTCACAAAAATGCGAGAAAGCGGTTTCCAACGAGAAAATATGTTGTTAACAATATAGATAGTCAATGGCAAGCGGACTTGGCTGACATGCAACAGATATCACAGTACAATGATGGCTATAAATACATCTTAACCGTAATAGATATTTTATCTCGCTATGCTTGGGCACGTGCGCTGAAATCTAAACGAGGACCAGAAGTTTAAGCGGCTTTTCAGAGCATTTTCGATGAGGGGCGTGTTCCGCAAAGAATACAGACCGATCAAGGGAAGGAATTCGAAAACTCTCATGTTCGAAGTCTCCTTAAAAGTCATAATGTGGAATTGTTTAGTGTCAAAAGTGCTTATAAAGCTGCCATGGTTGAGAGTTCAATCGCACACTGAAGACAAAAATATGGCGTTGTTTCACTGCAAAAAATACACATGTTTGGGTAGGTGAGCTGCAGAAATTTGTTAAGAATTACAATGAAAACTACCATTGAATCATTAAGATGAAACTAGTTGATGTTACCCCAGATAATGCGATGGATGTATGGCTTCGATTGTATGATAAAAAAGCGAAGAATATTTCCAATGAAAAGAAAATTAATGTTGGTGATAGAGTTCGGATTTCAAAGGTTAAGTCTACATTTGAGAAGGGGTATAGGACTGAAGAAGAGTTTTTTGTAGATGAAGTTAATACAAAATTTAGACCCACCATGTATAAATTAATAGATTACCATGGCAATCCAATTGAATGAAAATTTTACTCTTATGAATTGCAAGGAGTAGACAGAAGTGAAGAGGTGTATATGATTGACAAAATAATTAGGAGAAAAGGTCATGGCAATCAAAGGAAATATCTAGTTAAATGGAAAGGATATCCTGATTCATTCAACAGCTTGATAACGCACCAGGATCTACAAAATGTGGAGGTGGGAGACACTCGTAACGTTTAAGCTAATATAGCATGTGACTTCTTCCATATATGAGTTCAACATGTCTACTAACTTCAGCATCATTCTTCCAAGTAATAGCAACCCCAAGATATTCTCAAGTAACAAACCATCTATATACTCTGTTGAATTCGCTAATCCAATTACTCTGCATGGACCCCATGAAGTTGCTCTAACTGAAATTACTTATTACAACGATATCAGTTTGCTAAAGAACAACTATTTTGAATTACATAAAGAAGTACGAGAGAAGGATGATTGTTTTCGCATATTTCAAAATAGTCTACATGGTACATGGGCTTTTCATCATCTAACTTTACATCCTTTTTCAACATCTTTACCATCTGTCCAAAACATGATTAAAATTCAAAAGGCAATTGCAACGTCAACTTTTGATTCTAAGGTTCCCACAATGAGCTTGCAAGATACAGAAAAGGAAATCGGTAGAATGTTTGAACGAATAAATGATCTCTTCAAGCTGACTTTGAATAAATTCTACAAACCAGTCATAAAGGGGTCAACAAAATTGATGAAGGAAGGGAAGCATGTTCTTCTTGTATTAGGTAAGGATTTGAGTCATACTTTTGGGTATTCCAGAACTACTTTCTCATCAAGGTATTGGTACAATAAACGTGGGTGGAATTCGGAGAGGAAAGTCACTGATTTTCAATGTAGAATTGTGCCATTGTATGCCCTACAAAAAAGGAGCATCCGAGTAAAAAATCAATTTGAGGTCATTAGAAGTGTTGAAGACTTTGCAAGAAAGCTTCAAGGATCAGTGCCAGAAACGTTGATGACTTGTGAATATAAGAAAGAGAAAGTAACTTTATTTACTGTCGAAACGGAGGCAGAATTTATTGTTTTTACTAAAAAGACACCATTGGAAAAGTCTGATTCCGCTGTTATTTAATTCGGATCCGAAATGATTGGGATGTTTAAGGGCCTTGAAAGCGCACCTTGGTTGACAGAATTAAATGATACATTCAAGGTTCAATTGTCCTCTTCTAAACTCAAAGCATTAACAAATGCTTCATGGGATATCCACGTATACAGCGAAGACATATTGGGTGATGATTTGTCTACTTCCAGTGAACTTGCAAAAAGAATTAATTTGAACATTGAAAGCATGAAAACGCCATCTGAATTGTGTACAAAGTTTAATGAGTTTGGTGTAGATTACCTTGATGCAGATGAATATCACTTTTCTTATGATCCACATAAGAAAAGCATGATTCTAAAGGTAGCGAAGAACTCTCTTATCAAGCTGGATAGCGTGTTGACGACCACATTGAGATTCTCAAAATCAACTATTTATGAAGGCATATCAATAGGCAATACAGCCCCATCACTAGAGCGTGATATAAGTATCTTATACGTCTATTGTAACATTATTGAATATACAAGGGTTGGCGACATTGAGGCCCCACTTCTGCGCACATTTCCTTTCTCATCCGTAAGGAAGCAACTAATCAATCGAGGATTTTTTAACACAATGTGTCTACCAATCAGCAGAAATTACATCAATAGAATTGACAAATCAATTCATGATGACGCAGGAGAAGTAGTACCGTTCTGTGGTGGTGTTACTGTTTTGACCCTACATATTAGGTCACGAGAATAAGGCTTTACGCTATTGTGACTTCCATAGTTATTCAATAGTCATAATGACAGGCATTTACAGTAGACCATCATATCAAAGCGGTTATCCCGTGTTTGTTGGAGGTAGACGACAAGTTGGAGGAGGCATATTTGGTGCACTAAGACGTATGGTTCTTCCAACACTCAAAAAGTATGGCGTGCCAATCATGAAGCGTGTTGGAAGCAGGGCTTTAGATTTTGGTGCAAATGTTGCAGCTGATGCGCTTCAAGGTGAGGATATCGGTGAATCTATGAAAATGCGCGCGCAGCAATCTGCCATAGACGCATTAGATGATTTAACAAAGACGAGACGTACAGTTCGAAAGAAGCGTAGGAAGTCAAGACAAGTTGGATCCGGTCGAGCACTAAGCAAAGACGCAGGAAAAGTAAAAAGCCGACTAGAGCAGCACGTTCTAAATCTAGACATCGAGTGAAAACAAGAAAGCGCAAACAAAATTCCACAGCTACTAGAAACAAGTCAAAACGAAGGAAGACAACATATTTGTAGAGCTAATACGATGCAGAGTATCAATTCGGCTTTGTTTTTCTTCGATTCTCCCCCTCATCAGACAGACATTATCTCCTCAACAATTGTAGACATAGTCCCCACAACAAATATCGATGGTAACCAACAGCCTATTCAGTTTGATATACCTGCCAATCCTCAAGATTATATTGACTGTCAATCCATTGATTTAGAGTTGTGTATACAAATTAAGAAGACTGACGGCACAAATATTGATTCATCCAAGGATAAAGTGGGATTGGCAAATCTTCCTATTGCCAGTCTGTTCTCAGATGTGTATCTAATATTGAATGACAAACAGATTGAAGGAGGGGATCGAGCATATCCATATGGAGCATAAATACATACAATGACGCAATTTCAAAAGCAAGCTAAACAGTCACACTTGCAAGTTTCTGGGTGGTACGATGATCAGCAAGGGAAATTTGATGATGTCTCAAATACAGGGTTAAAAAGACGAATGGATTTAACAGCGGATTCAAAGGAATTATACTTGAAAGGACCTGTCTATCTTGATTTCCTTCGTCAATCTAGATATCTGCTATCACAGGTTAAAATGCAAATAAAATTTATTCGTGCAAATCTTCAGTTCGCGTTAATGGCTTTTGGAGCTACAAACTATCAAGTCAACATAAGTAATGCCGTGCTCAATGTAGGGCGAGTAACAATGAACCCGTCAGTCATCAACGAGCATGCGACAGGATTGAGGAAAAACAATGCAATATATCCAGTTAATCACAGTGTGTTGACAGACTTCACAATTGGTGAGGGATCATCCTCACATGCCTACCCAAATCTTTTTCCCACTGCAATGCCAAAGGCGGTGTATATCACATTTGTGGAAAATGAGGCATTCATTGGTGCTTTTGAAAAGAATCCATTCAATTTCCAACACTTTAATGTTAGCAAACTAGCACTCTACCAGGATGGGAAATTTGTATCTTGCAAAGCATATGAGCCTAATTTCAAAGATGGTAAATTCGCACGTGAATATGGTTCTACTTTCACCGCCCTCAACATGTTTAATACAGATGATTCAAATGGAATTACAATGGATATGTACAAGAATGGCTACTTCATTATGTACAACCTCACAGCAGATGCAGATGTAGGTGGTGAAAGCGTAGGAGTTACAAAGCCTGGAAATCTACGACTTGAGGTATCATTTGAGTCACCTTTGAAGAAAACAATTATTTGTCTCATTTATGCTATCTATGATAGCAAAGTTGAGATAACAAGAATGAGAGACGTGACTGTCAGCTATCAGAGATGAGTAACTTAAGCAACATAGAAATCTTGAGGAAAATGAGGAAAGCTCATCCCTACTCCAAGACAATATTTCTCAATGTCTTTTCTAGAGATAATTTACCTGATTCAATTCCTTTCTATCCTTGTTCGCTTATCATCAATACGGATACCAACAATCTTCCCGGAAAACATTGGATTGCTGTATACATCAATCGTTATAAAGTGGCCGAATATTTTGACTCTCTTAATCAACCTCATTTACATGATATCGCATTATGGATGAACAGGTTCTCCTGGACTGTTAGGAAAGTGACATCGTTCCCACCTCAAAGTAATACATCTCTAATGTGCGGTGGCTATGTACTCTATTTTGTCAACGAGAGACCATTGAAAAATAACTGTAAAAGTGCTTTAGAACTATTTTCAAAAGACTGTGATAAAAATGATGTAATTCTTACTAAATATGTCGAAACAGTTTTGAAATAAAGTTTTATGTTGTATCATAAACTTGCTCTCTTTTTTCCAAAACAAGGGTTTATAAGGAAAACAAAAACATGTTCATATTTCATTATCTATTCACATATATACAAAATCTACAATTTGGTTTTCATGAAACATTTTTTCAAATCACATATGATGGGAGGCACATCACTTATGTCTTTAATGCCGGTTATCACAATCTTTCCATTATGGAACACATGAACATGATATGGATGCCAGTTAGTCAATTGAGCTGCTGGAAATAGCTCCACTTCATAAGTTAGATTATGTGATGATGTAACTTTACGGAAGTCATAGTGATAGTGCAATTCACATAACACGGTCATTGTCTTCACTTTCCAATCAGATAATGAATCACCAAGTAAATGTTCCAAAGTAAAGTGTAGATGAGAGAGATCACCTTCCATGACCCTTCCAATACATTGGATTGTTCCATTTGGAAAGAATAGGATAGTGAGAGATTTATCCTTCCTCTGAATCCTCCATGTTAACATTGAGGGTCCTCCAAGATGTAAGCTCGTTGTCGGCTTCAATTTACGTTTTATCAGCAACCATTGTTTTCGGTTGGGTATATTCCTCTCGATCTCTTGTAGATTGAGTTTTGAGTTTGCTTTTGTAGTTAACATCCGATTTACAACTTCCAACCGTTTGATGTCCTCCATCTTTAATGAATGACGTTATCTGTGGTAGTATCTCCCTTGTAAAGGTTTCCCATGTGACGTCACTGAAACGAAAAAATCGATATTCAACATCTTCCCGCTTTGGTGAGCAGACGTATAGTTTGACTGTTGAATCACACTTTATCCATACTTTGTCATCGAGAGGAATCTTGATCCGAGTCTTATGGTTGTCAACGAGATCAGCGAAGTCTTTCGGTGAAGGCAATGAGTCAATACTAATGCAAACGCCACGATGTTTTCGAACACTATTTGCTATTGAATGACGAAATGCTATTCTTTTAGAATTTGTTATGTGAACGTTTTGGACGTCACTAAGTTTCCATGTTCTTATGTAATGAGGCATGTTCCGAAAGCTATGTTTCAAATTTGAGTTTAATGTTTGCCTAAAGTTTGTTATTTTATTAGCTCAACATATCGGAATGATGTTGAGTACAAATTCTTCACATATTCATCCACATTAGGACTACCTATTTATTAGTAATCATTTCTACATATCGGAAAGATGTAGAAATTTCAATTTTAGTAAGACTACTTATGTATTAGTAACTGTTGCTACATGTCGGAAGATGCAGCAATCGCAAGATCTATTACAAGTGGAATATTATATTGTTTTTATTTAGACTTATTCTACATCACCTGTGACAGGAAGAAATCTCATTCTCTTCGACGGTGGGGGAAGACCTAGGCTGTAGTGTCCATATGGTAATGATAAATTTTTATCCAGCCAACAGCGCTTATCCTCCCAAAGTGAAAGACCTCGCTTCCTAAATGATTTTGTGCTAACTATGTGATTTTTTGAATTTATGATTGTCATATCTTCAGTTGTATCATTCTCACTATAATAGACACTCCTATAGTCATTATGTTTCAATTTTTTAACTGCTGCTCTCTGAATTCCTTTTGCACGTTTAATGCTATGATTCGTAGAGTCTAGATATTTTATTGAATACATTTTCGGTTTTAGTAGGATCATTTCCTGAAGCAACTTTCCAGCACACTCATCCTTAAAACAACCTAATCTAGCTTTGGTTGTAGTTGAGTATAGTCGGTGATGACTGTCATAGTTTGAAGAGTCAAACTTTTCACCGAAGTATAGAAGCATATCTTCCAGACGAACAGATGGTGATGTGTATAAACATAGGAAGAAACTGTCGGTATCACCTCCACAAAGCCGCGTTCTATTTATCAGTGGACACCCTTTTAGATCATTGTAATATAATTGATACATTTCCAACTTACTATAGTCTCAAGTACTGCTTGACCAACATATATTAATTCATTTTAAACTATTGAAGGTTTGTACATTTCCATACCAACCAGATCTTCATCAAATATTTGTGTTGAACATAGAGAGGATGATTTGACAATCTCAGTAGTTGTTTCCCATTGTTGACTAGTTTAAATTTTTTCCTTCTTACATTTTCCATTGTTTTACCATATAAAGAATTATTTTTCAATTTGTAGAATGACTTTTCGAAGTCAGTGCTTGATTGAGTCCTCTTTTGAGAGTTCATATCAATGTATGTTTTTAACCAAGGCTTTTGTGTGAATTTTATGTCACTATGAATCTTCTTGATTCTCATGCCCATGGTCAAGTAAAATTTTAAAAAACTCAGTAGTGGACTACATAATTTTCCCTATCAAATTGATGGAGCAGAAGTTTCTTGATAGAAACAAAATGTGTATTTGGTCTTACTTTTTCATATAGATTTTTTATATAGTGTGAAAACATTCTCTTTTCAATCATCTGCATTTCTGGAGCTAATGGGAAATCGGCAGTGTCATCATGAATGGCTGCAGGATACTCTAAATCTAAATCAAAAATGTAGCCGATTTCACCATCATCATCTATATTTTGAACATTTTCTTCATCTAAAAAATTATCTAATTCACTTCCATTCAACCATTTGAAATTTGAGTGGGGTAGACTCCTACTGAGTGAAGAACCGTAAAGGTTATTAACATCTAAGTAGGTCAAATGTCGACTTTCATGTGTATTATTTCCTAATTCTTCAATGCGTGCACGCGCTCGGTGAATGTTGGTGGAAGTCATACCCCCTCTAATTCCTCGTTCAAATAGATTGTACATATTTTCATCTTGCATGTAGTGTGGGGGATCATTGGAAGAGAAATTTAGTGCTGAGGTAACGCTAAGATGTGGGAGACTGACAAAATGTACAGGGTCGACTTCATCCTCACGTTGAATCAATGCTCTAAACATGTCTGCCAACAATAAAACATCTAACTTCAGATATGCCAGCATGTAGTCAGCAAATGTGCTACAATTAAATTCAATCCATGCCTTGTTAGCGTGTTCATATTCACTATCGGAAAAGTGCTCACGAGTAAGATCATTATAGAATTCAAATTGTGGTGGTAGACAGTCCTCCGTCAACGTGCTTAAGTTTTTGAAGTATGAATATGGAAACACTCCCTTCTGATATAAAACATTATCAATTAATTGTGGAAATTCTACCCTTAATGTCTCTACATGCTCATACGTTTGCAAGCCCTTGGCTAATTCACTCAAGGATGCACTTAGAAATTGATATGAGTCTAAGAATTTTAGTTTAAAGTATACTGTCTTCCCTTTGTATTCATTTACAGGGACACTGGCGGATAAAGTTATATATTTTTCAGCAGTTGCTGCTACAACTTTCATTCTTCCAATCGCTTTATAGCAAACGATGTGACTATCATAATTTTTAAAATTGTGGAAAAATATGGGGAGCTCCCGTCTGTTAAGTCTTAACCGGAGATTGCATTTCCTACATAATGTTTGCCTATATCGTCCGGTGATATGATCATGATCACGAACTTTTATGACTTCATCGCTGAATTTCGATTTACATTTGTTGCAACATTCTGCATTCTCATGGCTTGCTTTTTCATCCGCTGACAGTGTCATTGGCTGCCTAGTTGTTGCACATTGGTTGTCATATAAGTCTTGGGCTACAGTTTCTAAGTGGTGCAAGAAACTAATAATGCAATTTTCTCCCTCAAAGAGGTAATACTTGTTTTCAAATTTCGATTGAAGGGCATTATGCCAGACATGATAAGCTCCAATGGCCGCTGGTTTATGTATTTTGTTATCGATGTAGCACTCTATATCTGCATAAATTACTAAAGGAGGACTTAGTTGATATTCCATGCTACTTGTTAGTACTTTTAGATCTGACGGCATTTTTTCTATTTGTGCTTTTCCTCGAATGCAAAACTGGAAGTGTCGTTCTAGTGTTGTCTTATATGTGAATGACTGAGTGCATCTTTCGCAGAAGTATCTATGCCTTATTAAAGTTCTCCTATACAATCTTGACAGCTTTGGAATTCCACAATAGTGTGCTGCTCCATTGTTTAGAATTGGCAAAATATTAACCTACCATAGCAAATATTTGCCTACCAGTAAAGTTACTATTGTATCGAACACCTTTGAGTCCATTTTCATAAAAGTGAATGTTAATTTTAATATCATTATTTTCTCAAATTTTGAAATATCTTTGATTGATACTGGTGTGGAAATGCCTTCCATATTTAGCTCAGATGTCCACTTACTATATGATTTTGCTTCATTCCTTGAATAAGGTACTTCATTATAATACAATATTGATAAACTGCATATAGGAAGCAATCATTTGCATTTGAATTAACATTAATGACAGCTCTAGAGTTTTTTAACTTCTTTGGTAGAGGAAATGATTGTCCACCTGACACTATTGGACTTGTTATTACATTGAACTCTATATTTTGTACATCATCTATAATCCAATTGCTACCCTTTTTTGTGAAGGCTTCAATATGATTTATCAGACTATTTAGATGATCCTGAAAGCAAGCATCATAGTCATAAATATAGTTTGAGGATGATGAGGTAAAGTTTGCGAGAAAAGTCTCTTCTTCTTGAGGATTAGAACGGATATAACGAATTTGTGCAATCAGACGACCGCGCAATTGATAGCTCCTTAGTAAGTCAGACACTAAATTCCCTAACATGGAACGCATGCTTTCTAAGAATGATGTTATGTCCAAAGTAGGTGTTGTTGGCGTGATATCATATACACGTTCATGGCCATTGAGTGCGCTTTCGCTGAGACTAACAGTTCCATGGTTATTATGCATATTCATCTCACTATTTGTATTATGTACATTCATATGCTGTCGAAATCTACTTATAGAGTTATACATTTTGCCACACCGAGAGCAGTATTGCATAAAGTTTTGTATGTTAGTTGAAGCGCTGGTTGTTGGCTTAGAAGTAGATCTATTTTGATTATTTGAATTTGACTCTGTTATGCCATCATTCGGTTTATTATTGCATACATGTTTATGCCTCTTAAGATTATCTATCCTATTCGTCTTATATGGACACTTGCTGCATTGATAAGTTTTTCCTAACTTACAAAATTTTTCATGACGTTGCAAATTGCCTATGAGAGTGAACACTTTTCCACACTTGGTACAGACAACCATGATTATTGATGAGGATTGAAATTAGCAAGCCTTTATATACATCTACCATCTAATGACGTCAGCGTCATCACCAGCCAATACCATATGTTCCGATCTGTTGTAAAGAGAAAACACATAAAATTTCAACAATTATTTTTTTTCAAAATAGAAGAAAATAGAAGTCAAAGTAATGAAGTTATAGTTTGACGCATTTAACAATGCCACTATGATAAAGTTTTAGGTGACTGCAGCTGTCACTACAGCCACCCAAATCGTCCATCCTTGTAAGGCGCACTTTTCTGATCCCATTTTGGGAACAGTCGAGGTGGACAAGTGTCTCTTTATTGTGCTGTTGACTGGTGGTTACTTGGGAGGCCAACAGGAGGTTTGATTGAGTAATATTTCTTAGAGACTCAATCAAGCCTCTATTGTCCTCCTTCAACTTCACCTCGCGGGCCTCAACCTCCTTCAGGCGCTCTTGACAACGTCGTAGTTGTGCCTCAACGTCATCTTCTACTGTCGCGTCGAGATCGACATTGTACTGCCGAACAGAGAGAGGAGCTGGAGGTGCGGGCACAGCAGCGTGAGGGGAAGGACCTGCGGCTGGGATCGGAGAGGAAGGAGCTGCGGCTGGGATCGAAGAGGAAGGACGCAGTGGAGATAACGGAGCCAGTGTCATCACCGGTGATAAAGGAAGGCGCACACTCCAGCTCGGAGAAGCCCGGATGTGGCTGAATGACACCTCCTCCTGAGATGCACACATCGCGGAGTCCTGTAATCGAAAGAAAAAATTGTTTATCATCTATTTAGCATTTTACCATTGATGAGATACAAAAGTGAATTTCTCTTACCTCCGGCTGGATTGTGACCTTCTGAGCGGATCCAATCTCTCTCTCACGGGGCAACGAGTCATTCTAAAATATAACTTAATCTATTACAAACAAAAAAACATAAGTAGTAAAGTGAGTTTCGAAACATATTTTAATAGAAAATTCTGTACTCATGCAGTTGACCAACTTTGATACTTACATTTGTAACAGGATCATCATCCTCATCGGAAGATGTCGGGGAAGAAGTCGCTGACCACGTTTCCTCATCAGATGAAGTCGTTGACGAGGTTTCATCGTCCTCTGATGAGGACTCCCGAATCGAATAGGGCTTTTCTTCATTGTCTTCCACCGACGTACTCGTCGCTGGCGTCGATGGGAAACTATGATGTTTCCTGAGGGACAGCGATCGCACAACCTGCAGCGAAAAATAAGATAACATGTTCGCAACTCATTGAGAAGCATACATGTTCTTGGAAATACTTCATGCATTGAGAAATATTATTGACAAATAACTAAACAATGACACTTACGGGACTTGAAAGGCACTTCTTCTCCTGTGTAGGAAAACGGCGTATACTGTTCACACCTGTAAACACCTGAAGAAAAGATCATATTCAATTTCACATAAAGAGCTAATGAATAACTTTAATACTTACATTTCTCAAGCATTCAGCCGCTTTCTCCTCTTCAAAACTGACACAAGTCTGTTGAGGCAACTCACTCTGAAATGTTGTGACAATGTTGAAATAATTTTTACATGGTAGAATAATTAACGGAGCAAATGTATTCTCACATTTTTAGTGACAATCTTTTTTTTGAATTAAGACCTTGGTCTTCTTAGGAGGAGGCATCTAATCATTATCCTGAAATGTTTAAACGATAGATGTTTTTATGCATAATGGACCAATAATTAATTTATTCGGTTTTAAGAAGCTATCCTTTGAAGGTATTATGTAGGATTGACAGAACTCACCTCAAAATCACTTAGAGTGTCATCGATGAATTGTCGTGATTTGGGGCTTTCTTTGGGACTCGGGACTTGATGGGTTTCTTTATTTCGGTACGCTCATCCACCTGTGAAAGGACACCTTCCATGGGCCTCTCCTTGTTAAATAATCGCTCCAACCTCCTCTTTTCAGCCTTTGATGTGAGGTTGATGCCCTTCCTCCCATTTTGCTGAGCACATGGTGTGTGCTTTTCAATGAATGCCTTAGAGGCTCGCTATTTACCTTTTCATTGCTCCGTTTGTATGACTTGCAAGTTAGGCAGTACAGATAGGTACAGTCACTTTTGAAGAGGCAGTTCTTGTGACCGCTCTTATTAGCATGACGAACGGGCAATTGACAAGTTTCACAGAAGTGAAAAATTAGGCGCTGTCGTGCAAAGCTCTCTTGTCGGACCATCTCTATAGAGGATAAAAAAATTTGATTATAATTCTATCTCTTATTAAATGAGAACTCATTTATATATCTACAACAAAACTCTATGAAGCACTACCTTGATATTGAATAAATCTTAGAAAGAATTAAAATCTGAAGTTGAAATTGAAATCGAAAGTTTAATTTTCATTCGAAAACGGTTTGCTCATAGAAAGAGTTGAAATTTGCAAGTAGCTGTCTTGAAATTATTTAATTTCGAAATTAATTTAATGGAATGAAAGTGAGTTTCGAAAATTTCAACCAATCCTCAATTTGTTTAATTAAACAAGCTTGAATTTTATACATCTGTTAGCAGATGACAGACTGAATATTTAAAATGGATGAAGGCTTTATTTAGGTATCTTTTATTTATAAACAAACTGTGAAAATCTTGTTGATTCAAATACACTTACATTTAAACTGATATATTCATGTCTCTCGCTCAATGACTTAATATAGGATGAAAAATTCGAAAAAAATGGTTAATAATGTAACATAAAGTGTTCCTATCCTAAAACCCAAGCTTCTATATTTAAAGCTATTTGGTTATAAGAACTTAATAATGTTCCTACTCCCGAATATCCTATAAAGTAGCACAACATGACAATGAAACTCACTTCAGAATTGTAATATGAATCGGAGAACGAAGGAACGAAGAACGACGTCTGCTATGGACACTGAATAATTCAAAAATGAGTGAAGATCTGATGTGTGCAAGTTCTTTATATATGAAATTGACAAAGCAACTATGAACAAAGACTTTATGACATCACATCATCGCATTAGTACAGTTAAACAAAATTGATAACTCAAACAAGAATTGGAACAGCTGGTTTATTTTTAACCTTAGAAATGGAAGTGCCATCATATGTGTTGAAAGATTTCTACATGTAAACAGTAGAGTGAATTCAAAAGTAGTATGAACTGATGGACTGATATGTTATTTTAATATACATGTTATTATTAATAATCATATAATGATTCATATTTGAAGATGTAAAACGTGTGATTTGAATAGAACATTAAAATTTGAATCAAGCGCTAAATTTCGAAAATTCAAATTTCGCGCCAAAATTCGAATAATCAAATTTAAAGACTTTTTCGAAAATTCGAATTTCGCGCCAAAATTCAAATAATCAAATTAAAATACTAGGGCTAGGGTTAAGGTTAGGGAAGCTAGTTTAGGGGAAGAAGAGTATCTATGGCACCCGGAACCCATGGGTAAATAAATTTTCGAGGGCGCGAAGCGCCCGAGAAATTTTGAGGCCCCCCCGCCGTGTATGAAGTGTATGAAGGTCAAAGGTCAAGGTCAGGTCTAAGGTCAAGTGTAGAGGTTTGTATATTATGGTCATTTTTAGTTGTAAAACTTTAACTTTGAAAATTTGTAAACTTAGTCATTTTTGTAAAAAAACTTGGAATTTTTCAAGTTGCATACAGATGCATACAACTAGGATTTTTTCATCAAATGGGTACATACAATATATCATTCGAATGCTCTTTTCATTCTGATTCTAATGGTGTATTGTATGACACATTTATGACATATAACTAGAGAGCTACATACCTTTAAAGAATGGGCTAAAAACTTAGTGAATTTAAAAATCTAGCATTTGTCTGCTTGCATACAGTTGCATACAACTAGGATTTTCCCATCGAATAGGTACATACCTTATATCATTCGAATGGTCTTTTCATTCTCATTCTTATGGTGTCGTGTATGACACATGTATGATATCATCCTGGACTGCTACAAGCATTTTAAAATTAACAACATAACTGTTTCTTTAAAAGTTATATGTTCCTATTTATTTCAAGTTGAAGTCTTCATATTTGATTTTTTTTGTTTCAATTCAGTTATTGAACATCATTAATTGTAGATAGTTATTCCCCTTTCCCATTCAGACATTAATTGAAGACCGATTTGTGAAATGATAAAACAAGTCTTTTCATATATACAAATGAATATTAAATGAAGAGATTAAAAAACACACTAAATGTCATCAAGGTAAGGAAAGGGTACAAGTTTTTTCAAGTCCACTTGCACATAGATCCTGGTCTTTTTGGGCGCACAGGGACAGCGACGTGGTGTGTCAAGGTCGATGATGGAAAATTCGAGAGCGGTTGTGAGGTTCCGCTCGTTCGGCTCCATTCGCATGAAGACCCGTTTGGTGTGGTACTTCTTCGGCGCGTTCTTTACTTTGACAGTGACCCTTCCATATAGTGGCGTTCTCATGGACTTTTTATTCATGTGCCGCATCGTCTCGATTGATACGTCACTATCATCACTCGAGTAGTCGGGCGATGCAGGGGCTTGGGTGAACACCACCGGCTCGTTTGGTGTTGTAGATCGCTCCATCGGAGATTGGGGAGGTGTATTGGTACGTTCCATTGGCGATTGAGGTGATGTGGTACGATCAGCAGTACCGTTCTCAACTGCAGCTTCCTGTTTGCGATCCATAATGACTTCTAGATTTAAAATAATTGTAACTTGTAAACGTGAGGATTAAAACCTTTTATAAGAATTGGTACAAACCTCGGACTTATATACTTTTTAAACAAAGGAAATCCTAACAGCCAGTCAGAGAGGTACCGAACTTCCCTAAAGACTATATAACTATATAAAGGATGTCATTGTTCCAAACTGTCAAGTACTTATCCTCAACGTTCCATAACAAGAAGCATGTCCTCAAAACCTTTACCCTATTTTCAAAATGACAGCCAAGTCATTACGGGAGGTCAGTTGGATATGACCATGCATCTCTGTTGCGGCTGCTAAGTGGCCTTGTGGAAAACTTTAACTGTGACAGCACTTCAAAGGCGGAGTGGACTATCAGTGAAGTGTCCGGTACACGAGTGTGAGCATGACTTCACCAACAATCAGACATTTCATCAATAGTGTGATGACTTCCTAAAGATCATGGAGTCGCCTGATGGACGTGATCTGTACCCATCCTTTATTTTTAATGCTTAAATTAAACTTATACTGTAAATCTCTTGTCTTTTTCACTTTAAACATAGTTCTGGAATTGGTTTTCTTATTGGGGAGCAACTAAATCATAACTGCACATTAAAGTTTCATATCTAAATAGTGCTACATTTAAAATAATTGTCACAATAGTCGCAATTGAGCAAACCCATTCAAAATCAAACAACGGACGTCTGTCGGTACGTACCCAAGTACTCAGAACCAAGTCACACAAGTTCGATCATAGACGTTCCGAAACACAGTGTACTCAACCGAGTGTATCAAACACATGTACCTATCCAGTAAAACAGAAGTCATACATGTTCCTATTCATAACACTGAATTATACATGTACCTATCCATGTTCCTATTGATAACACTGAATTTTACATGTACCCATCCATGTACCTATTGATAACACTGAATTTTACATGTACCCATCCATGTACCTATCCCTCGCAAGTAGGGAACAGTTTTCACTACTCGAAATTTACTGTATATTTCGAAATATATATAATCTTATAACTATTCAGTCTTTCAGCGACCACCGTGTATTTGAAGCATTTGAAAGGAATTTCTTTCACCCTTTCAGCCGAGCAGGTGTATAGACTTTCATTTCGTTATCACTATTCAATGCCGAGTTCACATCTAAATGAACCATTGCATTACGTTTAGCCTACCTCTATCTAGCATGTTAGTTTTAATCTTTTAACATTTAGTTTTGAAATATGCCTTGATTGATTGAATAACTTTATCTTGAACAATTTCATTTAGTATATTTAATTTCAATTAGTGTAGTATTTAAAAAATGTATACCTGCGTATCGCATTAACGATGCCTATTCCAAGTAATCACGAAAGTATGTGACCCGGCAAGCAGCTATGTTAGATTATCAAAAAACGACTGACTCGAAAGCAAAAGTAAAGATTAACGATGGCTCCTCAAAATATAACACATGGAGACAATGTAAGGCCTACAATATAATTGGAATGGGAGTCATTTGTTCGAACTCCGATTCCCGATCACTGCTCACGAGTTGCTGACCCGCTTCCATCTTTGTTGCTTCTTTTGCACTTTCCTCTGTCTATTTTGTTTCAGCTAAGATCATCAACATTTGGTTGATTTTAAATTAGTTGCTGTCTTGCAATTAGTTGGACAGTAATTCAAATTTTAATTAACTACAAAAATTACTCAATTGCACTATATTATTGGTCAATTCACTGTCATCCAGTCAACTGATTTTCCTTTCAACATTATCAAAAACTTACAATGTTTGTTTCGACAGATAGCTGGATTTCCTTGTAAAACAAAATTCACCACATGAAGATGCTGAATTACTGCCAGAGCTCTCCATGTCAGCTGGTTATTAGCCAATATCAAAGTACCAATCGCAACGAAATTGGAGAATCCGTCGACACATTTCAGCTGCAATGTGGAAAATGTGCAAGATGAGCATTGAACAGTCATGTTTGGATCGATGTTCAAACTGGATGAGCAGTTTGTTGAAGCGACTGCTCAAAGAATCGAGTGGAGTCGGTCGTAGGTGGGCGACACTATTCTACTCCGAGGACGGGAACACCGCAGGTCATCCAGAGATCTACCAGCTTTCACATTAAGCAGACTTCCACAACAGCAAATGGAAAATATATTTATATCCGCAGACTTGAACAATTTAAGCACAAAAATTCATCGGCAGCAGTAGACGCTGCGTTTCGGAATGACCCAGCTTAGCTTAAATACCCAGAATGGCTGAAAGCGCAATTTATACAGCAACCAATGATTTTTTATGCTTAATTTTTTCAAGCAAGAGGACATATTGCACTTGTAATTGAATCCTATGCCCAGGCGACATGGCACTCTACGAGCTTCATGATCAACAGAGGGCGAACCAATACGTGGGAAATTCAGATGGACCATTTCATTGGTCATATCATGTGATACAAATGATGCGATTTCTATTATTCGACTCGTTGTGATGGAGATCCTCATTAAGAAAACGCCGACGCAGACTTCCGTTTGACCTTCGGATTTTGGAGATTCCCATCTGATATAAACCTAATAAATATCTACGAGTATGGTCGAGTTTTGTGTGCATTACGTGTGAATTGTACTAATTGTTCACATATATGGAAATTCATTCATTCCATTCAAATATGCATTTCAAACATGATTAAAAAATGTGAAATTGAGAACCATAGGCTTGATGATATAACTCTGTCTTTTGTTTATGTTATTTTAATTTTAATCTTCCCTTGTAAGATAGATTGTTGATCAACATTCAAGGTAAGAAAGTACAAATCTCAAAATTGCTGGGATGAGTTCATAGCTCATAGTTTAGTGACATTATAAAACAGTTAATTGGAAATAGATATGATCACATTAAGGACATATTCATAGACATAGCATGAAAGTCACTAGTCTGTCTTGACTGCACATGCATCTTCCCTTTGAATCTTAGTGGAGTTGCAAAGTCAAAGTTTGTGTTGTCGAGCAAATCGACATCGGCCATGGCTGTACAAGTATATCGATCAGATACTGACTTATGAACACAATAAATTCCACTTGTACGATTAGTTCGATCAGAAGCCGATCAGAAGAGATCTGTAGCCGAAGTGAGACTTCATCAGAAGAAAACATGCAGGCATAGTCCTCACCGTAGCCAATTGTAACACTCGACAACACACTGTGGCTACAATCACTTAAGGAAACACAATTAGCGATCGTCTTAACTAATGAGAGACCAGAATTGAGAGATTTCAGCTGGGGTGCTGGAGGAACAGTAGTTAATGTAGAATTTGATAGATTCAGCCATTCTTTCGCACTTCTAGCAATTGACATTGAAGGAAAGGACATCCTATATAATACATGAAGTAGCTTGCAGTATAGTCCGGCAGCCAGAACGGGTTTCTGCAAAAATCGAGGCCAAAAATTAGACTTTCGAAGAATGATACACATCCAATTCCTACTGCGAATATGCGCGTCTGTCGAGTTCTATGCGGTTGATCTTCTTGTCAGACACGATCAAGGAAAAACACATGTAAATCCAAAAGGATACAGATTGCAGCTTTTACAAAAAGCTTTCTCTGATTAAGCAAGAAGTACTAAGCCCAGAGCCATAACTTTTGACATGGAATGTCTTGAAGTCACTTCCTATCATGTCCATGAAGCTAAACGCATTCAAATTTCTCAAGCTTTTTGAGCAATTTAATTTACATTCTCGCATGCATTGCCGATCAGAAGCGTGATAATAACTTATCAAATAATTAGAAATTACCTGAAAAGACATTCCATGTAAAAAATTCTGGCTCTGAACTTAGTATTCTCTAACTTAATAAGCGAGAACAGGAAAAATTCATTTTTGTCAAAACTGCAATCTGCGTCCTATTGGATTTGCATGTATTTTTCCTTAATCGTATCGGACGAGAATAGGAACCACTTAGAACTCGGCAGACGGGCAAATTCGTAGCAGCCATAGGGTGTACATCATTTGGTGGAAGTCTCATTTTCTGTCTCGGTTCCTGCAAAATCTCGTTCTGGCTGCCGGACTAATAAGTATCTTCTGGTTCAGGATAAGTAAAATGTATAAACTTTTCTGAATTTGTACACTTTATATTATAATGTTCTCCTCATCTGTAAATAATCATCTATGCATTCGCCGTGATCGTGAAGCTGATCCAAAATCCATAATAAAGGGAGTATTTGCTATGAATGGCTTCTTGATGATATGTAGAGATCTGAGCATCCGATTCTTACATGTTTAATTTGTGTAAAAATTCTTAGATCTTGTTCAGGATATTATCAACATTAAACAATCATCTCACCTTATTGTTGCTGAGATTGACATACCAAAGCTCGCGACAACAATCAATTCCATCCACTGACTCTAAATTGTTATTGGAGAGATCTAAGACTTGTAGCTGTTGAAAGTTTGAAAAGTCATGGATCAAAGCTGAAAATGGATTGTTGAAGTTATTTTAATGAACAAATTGAAAAAGAGGTAATCAGGAGATTGTAGAGGCTGTTCAGAGATCACATGAGATAACTATGATGGCACTACTCTGTCCACAGAACTCGGATATCGGATAGACAGGATATGACATTAATGGAAAATACGTCACAATTTAGTTAATGTGCTCAGGATGCGAGTAAGATGCTCAGGACTACATCTTGTCAATTCGCATTATTTCAATCATAGAAATCAGACACTCTACATGTATAATAACAAAGAGCTAGAACGGACATGGATGTTGAAAACAATAGAGCGGTCATGGACATGCGCTGTCATAGCAACGGTGCCTAAACGATGGCGGCTTCCAGTGGTTGATAATATGAAGATACCGGCAGCTCACTAGTATACTTCGTAAATATTCACGGTTGATATCATTTCTCTTTATAAATAAAACACTTTGATGAAAGGACTTGCAATGGATTGCCTTGCGGCATGAATTTACAACTATAGCATATTTCAGTAATTTGCTTCTTCTAAAGATCTATCAATCGACGCATAGATGAGCGGTTGAAATGATCATCAACAAGAAGCTGCTGTCCATTCTAGTCCCACTAACTTTCGACAAAGCGAAACGTCGGATTTCTATCATTTCTATCATGGATGAATGCTATCACAGAATTAGATTGCTTAAACGTGTCACTTTTCTAGAAGTGCAAACAAATTCAAAACGGTGGCACATGCAGGAACTTGCAAAGTGGGCAAAAGAAATTTTTAATAGCTTGCATGGATAGGAAAAATAGTCGCGCGCCGCTTGCAGATTGCTGTAAATTCCTGCAAAATACTCCGATTGTCACGATTCCTTCAGATTCGAAGAATTCGGATCATTGCGCAAAAGTTTCTCGATAATGGTGGGTCCTCCGATCATTAATAGAAGAGTTCACAAACTTCTCTGTCGAACTTGACACCGAATGTGTCTCTTTGCTGTGTGATCCGGTTAATAACAGTCACTGAAATTTGGCACAATTTGGCGTGTTTAATGTTGAACTGGCTGCTCATTGTTCGATTGCTATGGTATTATGTCAGCAGACTGTGCCGTTTCATTAACGTTACATGCTCCAATGTTTCCTTTCAAGTCAAACAGAAGATGAGACGACCTGTCTAATTCTGTTCATGCAATAGTATCACTAACATCATAGACATCTGTCTTTTAAAGTATTCTAGGTAAGGCCTCAGCCACACTGCGAGCTTTTCCAAACATTACCGAACAAAGCGTTTTGCGGCAAATATAAAGTCATTATTACCGCAGTTATAGACTGCCACACTGCGAGCAAAGCAAACGAGAGCAATTAATAGCTTACGGACATGCGTTTGCTCGAGACGCTCGGAACGCTCGTGTTTGCTTTGCTTTTGGTGTGGCTGAGGCCTTATGGGATGCAATCGAATAAGCAAAACTACCAACAATTGGATCTTCTATACTCGCACACTTGCTAGAAAGAAAGTGAAACTCCAATCGGCGGCATATATGTGCATGTAATCGCTCCATAATGGAGTAGCAAAACGAATTCTTAGGTTTATATAAAAGGATCATATGGGAAAATGCTTCATTAATTATTAAAATCAAAAACAGCAACTTCCTTGCGCTTTCTTTGAGAAAAAATGTGAATTCTGATTTCAGTCAATTCAAGCGTGTTAAGGGATATATCTTAGAGATCATTATTTGCGGTCAGGAGGTTTCATTTTGAGATCACCTTCGATTTCACCTTGATATTTGAAATTACAGGGATAGATGCATTTAATGATTCGATAAAACTGACCCCGATTATACACAGTAATTTATACGGTAGCACTTGTGTGAGAATAAGTTAGTGGCTTTTAAAGTGTAAGAAAGAGTTTAGGGTCGCTATAAAAACTTTGTTTTGATGATCTCCTACATCTCTTGATTTGTTTTAGACAACATTTTAATTTAACATTGCATTCTTGCGAGTTTATAGCAAAACTGGTGGAAAATGCAAGACCAAACAGCGAACTGTGCTTCCTGTAAAATTTTGTTTTGTAATATATATAATACGAACTCATCATACCTTTAATACTCTGACTCTTACTGTCGCATTATTATCGACACATATCTATAACTGGTTCAAGGAGTGATAAGCCTCTGGGTCTTTCTCTTCGATAAAACTTTATAAATGATAATGTAGTTGAAAGCTTCCTTAGTATACGGCATATTCTTTCAGATGAAGTTAATTGCAATTCGTTGTGAATAGGCCTACTATACTGCGTATATATTGTGATTTTACCCTCCTCTCCCACCATCTGGCAGGTTTTGGTCTCTCAGAGGTGCACTGTCAGACGTAGCAATTTATTTATTTGTATGCCTGCTTTGTGCATAATTACCGCATCACACGCTAATTAGGTAGGCCTACATATTGTAACTGATCTTATGTGAAACTCGCTTTATTCTCTGAATATCTTCATCCATTGCATTGATTTTCATTTGAAAATATAGACGCTTTATTATTATATATCGCTGTTCAGGAAGTCCAACAGATCAACAAATGTAATTACATGCATGCCATATTTAAATGACATAATTTAATTTGCTTTCCAAGATAAGTGAAGTTAGTCTTCCATTGCAAAAAATTATAACCTGCAGATTTCTCCGAATTCATTTTAAAATGATAATCGAATCGCACATCGGATTTTATTTTTTGAATCAGACTTCCGAGCTGGTGAATTGGATAATCGAATCGGACTTCTCAGCTGGTGAATCAGATAATCGAATCAAACTTCTCTGCTGGTGAATCGGATTACTGAATTGGACTTCCGAGCTGGTGAATTGGATAATAGAATTGAACTTCCCAACTCTGTTTTTAACATGCAGAGATATCCATGTCTATTATCGCTGTCCATACATTGCGGCTGTAGCTATATCCTCTCTATAAAAAGACACTAGTGGGAACACTTGGTTGATAATCCAATCTCGATGAATACAGAAAGTGCCACCTGGTCCCTAGACTGAAAGGTGTGACTTGAAAAGACAATGTTTCTGTAACTTCAACATTCATGCATGCTTGGGTATCGTGCTAATCATATCTGATGTCCTGCACTAATTCCATTGTAATTTGAAAATATACTGGTTATGTGTGCCGATCTTTAAATAAATAAATTAATATTTTTGATTTTACGAAAGTGGAATGTGCTAAGATGTGATAACTCTCCCATTTTGCTCATTATCTATCTTATAATCAATTTCGTGTTCTTGAGAATGCTAATATGTCCCTATTTACATAGCAGAAGGCATTATTTCGTTTGTATGCCTTTTTAATAAGTAAATGATCAGGATTCGCATTGCTTACCTAACTTTTGTTTTGCCAAATTGACGAAAGTAGAATCAGGATCGATGGAAGATTTTGACTAAAGCAGAAAACATCAAAGTATTAAATCACATCAGAAACAAAAACATAATATCACACGTACAGCAATTATTAATCATTTTATTTGAAGTGAGTTTGACTTCATTCCAATGTGAAAAGATAATCATAGAATAGCAATTCACATGCTGGATGATTTGCTAATAACTATCATTTCAGTTTCTGTACTACTACCGCACTTAATAGCGTACAAAATATCATCTCTGGAGAGTTAGGCCCTACTGTTAAAATCGTTGGCTGACAGTCATTTGAAAATGGCAGCTAAGTACCTGAATATCATCCGCTTAAGATGAATGTTGCGACTTAAAGGATCGGAGAATTGATGTTGCAAGGATTTCTATGTTGCATTGAAAACCGAACTTTGTTGTGAAAATCATTAAAAGGTTACTTACTACTATTAACGATCATATTTCAAAGACTAGTGTAGTGGCCTTGTGGCAGTGCTTGCTCTGCGTTCGGAAGACTTTGGTTCAAACCTCGGTCAAGTCAAACATGACATTTTTTTAATAGGCGCGCTCTCCATCCTTGTTTGACACTCAGTACAAAATTATGAGAGTGGGATCAATAACAACTCGGTAACATGGAAGAAAGCGAGCGCTTAATGACGCTTCCGAGTATAAATGAGGTTTATTTGCTTGCTTACGGTCATTCTTGCTTGTGGCCATTAAATCCGTCGGACTCATGGAGTGAAATTTTGTTGATTATTGGGCATTTTGTGACGTTACATTTATCGGCATTGAAATTTTCTATTGGCCATCTGCACAAGCTAAAATTCAACCGGTAGAAAATTTCCCCATTCAAAATTTAGCTGAGGCTTGGAGAAACATAGAAGCCGACAGAATACTCAGTCTTCGAAAGCCGACAGGCTTTCAGTCTTAAACTCAGCCGAAATATCATTATCAGAGTCTATGTTATACGCATGTTGGTATACGTATTTAACGATGCCTGTGTTGACACCGTCTGCACTCATTTGAGGATGTAGAACTCTCTTGTATTCGTCTCTACATTTTCAATGTCGTGTGGACATATATTATAACTCTAGGAGCGGTATGGTCTATAAAGACACAGACGGCACTGTGAAGTATAGTGCAAACTGGACCCTCGGCTACTAATCGGGGACGCCTACTATCCAAAGAAATATAGTATACCGACGATACTATATCAGACCTCATAAATGGCAAAGTATAGTTTCGGATATTTTGATAAATTTTCAATTCCAATAATAATAATGACGAAAAATACACATTACAAAGGCGATAAATGTAATAAAGAAATAGTTAAGATAATATGTATCTCGAGATTTATCTATCAAGATAATCAACGAATGCAGCATGCAGTTTGTTCGATATCGCAACCAAAAGAGTGGGTTTGTTTTTTTTGTTCTTGCGAAATACGCTCACTTAAGGTACTAAAGATACTTTCTTTTGTTTTAGTTACTAAAACTTCTGTTGAGTTTGTGCATTGAAATTGACCGCATGAGACGCAATACGTCGAGGGTCACTCTTATTTTGCTTTTACACATTTGAGCATACTGAGACCAAAAAAATTATACATATCCAGACAACATATTTCTGAAATTAACTTTGGAATGCCCTCTGACTTAAAGTCCGTGTCAGTAAGGATGAAAAAAGGGTCCGACAATTAATGGCCATACGATAACAAAGCGAGACCAAAGCTGGCGCACGATATTCACTGCAACTCATCACTGCGAGAATTCCTAAATCTCTTGTTCAGTGAGCGACTTGGTGAATACAAACTCATTCTCATAAGGGAGCCCACATGGCTGCGCCAAGACTGTCTGTCATACAAAGGCAGAAGCTATCTTTTTCACGATTGTGAGGATGACGGATTATCTGCATTTTAGTGAATTAACGCATGTTCTATTAGATATATACGGATTATCCAGACAATTGTTGCAAAATTGCTTCAGATTGAAGTAGGCTTACCCTGCAGACTACAAGATCCTAGAATTTAATTCTTGTAAATTTGAATCACTGTGTCACGGTTTGTGTATTTCAATGAATAACCATCATTTAAGCAATGCATCTCTCTCATAAGCAGAGGGCCTCCCTGATTCGCTAATTTGTGAAGAAATCAGCTGCATATGCAAGAAGTATTACCATGCATTCGGCAAGTAACTGCATAATTGTTCTTGATGCAAAAAAATGAAACAAGCATTCGTTTAATCGTCACTTAAACATGAAACTTGATTGCCCTATGTTTTTATGGGTGGGCCCACATCTATTTATGTTAAGCCGCTTTTCGCAATTGGCTTCCATTTACAAGATTTACTCAGTTTGCTCTTGAGCGTGAAATAATAAATACTGCATAACAGTAGCAGTTTACGTTCGTGAGAAATTCCTTGTTTACTTTAAATGCTTGGAGTGCATAGTATAAGAAACATACACGACAAAGGAGAACCATTTCAAAGTGAGACATTGTTGAGTGAAAGTTCACCTCACAGCACAGATTTGAAAAATGCCCACTCCACAGCCTTAAACAATTTAAGCACGAAATATTTGTCAGGCGTTGAGGCAGCACTTCGTCCAACAAAGGCTCGTTGGCAAGTCTCGCAAATACCTCAATAGACGTACCTGGAAGCACTGAACATTTGTTTGATGACCCACCTTCTCAGGTAAATATTTTCTGATTATTGAACCGCGTGGCAAGCGCAGAAAATTTTGTTGTGCGTAAATTCATGAAGCTTTGAGCCAGTTAGGGGCACACTGAACCGCACTGATTCATCATTGTGGGATCAGGCGCAGCGTCTATGGCTACTTAGGAATTAAGTGCTTGAATTGATTTGTCTGTGAACATTTTTTCTGTGATAAAAGACAATGGCAAGATCAATTACTTGAGAAATAATTCATTTAGAACATTTCACTACATGACCATCGTATACAATCCACCGATGCACGCAAAGTAGCTCGATTAAATGTCGATTTTGAACCGAAAAGAACAATAAGATCCGACACGTGCGCAAAATTTACTCTATTTCTGCCCCGCAGGTCGTTTAGAAAAGAATATACGACTTCTTTTCCAGTTAAAAACTATAAAGTAGACTGGTGTTGATAAAAAAGATGTGTTAACCACCGCTAACAAATCGATATATTCTATATAAGAATCTCACCCTTCCAGATTTTGCTGACTTGAAACTCTCCTTTGATGACACTGAATTGAAGTCACAAAGATTCATTTCTACAAATTTTCAAACATAAAAATGAAGGTGTATAAAATGAGGGTGTCTGTAAACTTGAGAAGTAGAAGCTTAGATGTGTGGAAAAGAAGGCATAATTTCCAAATGTCTGTCAGCTGAAAAGTTTTGAATAGTAGACAAAATATTGTCCTTATAAACTAATGGATACGTCCTTAAATTTAAGTATTTAAACAAACGTTTTCAAGAATGCCTCTAGAAAATGTCTTTGAAGGAGACATCATGCGCGTGCATGTGGATGGAACAGGGCAAAGAGGAAGCAGAAAAATGGCATCCCGACGAACGGGGATGGACGACGTTCTGGAGTGGGCTGGAGGAACAGTAGTCGAGCACGTGAGAGGAGTCGACGACAGGCAGAAATGGAGATCTTCTGTGCTTCAATGGGTGCACCAACGGCCTGCACAGAGGCTGTGGGCATGACATTATCTTCTACTTTTCTTCCAGAAGTTCGTACGTTTGTGCGTCAGGAAAATTGGTGACGACGCATATTCAATAGGAATAAGGCATACAGAAGCAGATACTGTTTTTCTGAAAAACATGCTCTTTTCATATGTTGCTCAGATACATCTGAAAGAAACAATGATCTGCATGGATGTGTCCTTCCTCCACCTCATGTTCAAGAGACCAGCAAGGATATTCTTGCCACAGACATCGGATTAAGTTATTAGGACTACACCGGAAACAGTTGATTTCTGGTGGCCGATCGGTAGGAACATGCTTTGTTGCTCTATTTCCTTCTGATTCTTCACATTCCCTAATTCTCGAAATCCTCCTTATATGTATGTATGGCGTCCCTTTCTCCAAGAAATCAGACATATTTGTTTTGTATTTGTTGCACCATTTCTTTCTCTAGTATCCGACCAACAAAAAGGCGTCTAATGCTTGAGAAAACCAGTTATATGAAAATTTTTTACTATCGCGCGAAATATGTAGTGCAAAACATCATCGATTAACATAAATACCTAATTATTTTGACTTTTATGTGACCACAGGATTTTATCTCGTGAAGCTGCTAGTACTAGTTGTTATAACGTGCACACTCAATATACATTTACTCTTTCAAATTTTGTCAGCTGTTTTGTACATTTATGTAATCTGATCAATCAGTGATACTAGTAAAATGGCTTTTTTCAGAAATCTTGCAAGTGCAATTAGTTCCAAAATTGAAAGTGCTCCCTACGAAGTTATATCTCCAGAAAAGTGCATCGATGTAAGAATTTTACTTATTTGAAGGGTTGCATATGCTTGTCCATTAATAGACCTACTTACTTTCTGCCCTTTTTTGAGACCTTGTTCCTTCAGGTTTGGGGTTGAACGAGAAGTGATGAAGAACCCAGTGTGAGTGGGCTGCTTCTCAAACATCAGATTCGGCTGTTGACCTAAAGATTTCGTACATTCCCCACGCTGTGTGTTCTTTTCACCACGTAGTATCGGCATATTCTGACCATCATAATTTTTGGAGACGTTTTTGGACCAGCACGAGCCAGGCTCCGCTATAGGACCATCTGAGAAGGTCTTTATGCCGCGCACCACTCTTGTGAAATCTGCCATTCCGAAGGATTGGCGTATCCACAAATCTACGCTCGCAAAACTCGGTGGAGCATGTTTACCTGATCACATGGTTCTCGTTTCTCTTAAGCCTGTCAATCGTAATTGTCCATGTCTATAAGACACACAGCAACGCAGATCTAGAAGAGCTCATGGATGTAGCTTCTTTGTCGTAATTTGTCGTTTTTTTCCTGGAAAGTCTTCCATTCAAAAACTTCTACATCACGTAATTTGTCGTTCTTTGTCGTTTTTTCCTGGAAAGTCTTCCATTCAAAAACTTCTAGCACATCACTACAGCAGCAATTGTTTCACGAATTCAATTGAGCTAGTAGAAAGCCTTCACATCTGCTGCATTTTTCAAGCAGATATCACCACGGATGTTTTGAAGGTTATTGCAATGGTGGTTGATCTAACCGTTTCTGTGCAAAAACAAATGTGTTCACTGTTCATGCAGACATCACCTTTCTGCAGACATCACAGGGATTCCTGGCGTTATCAACTTGTGACTTTTCAAAGGTGGAGTGCGCAGTTTCTTTAGTCACCATGGTATCGTTTACAGGGAAAACCATGGCTTCCTTCAGATATTCGATAGATGCATTAAGCTACCAATTCCGACTTATAGGGACCTGACGGTCGGAACTTGAGTCCTTATGTAGACATCGAACATGTAGGAAAACCCTTGAACAACAGTATACATGCTGTTTTGACATGAGATAATTTTCAAACATCTTCAAAAGAATTCTTATTGATCTCTGATACTGGAATTGATAGAGGCGTTTCCCCACAAATTTGTATATCACATGTCATCGAATGATGCGCAAGATCTTGTAAAAAACAGACAAGTATCAATCATCGTAAACCTTCGATAATGGAAAACTGATTCTAATCAACGAAAAGATTAATCAAAAACAAATCCTATGGTTTTTCACGATCAGATTTGCTGTTTTATAAACCGAAAAACAATTATTGATGTCATATCTACAGCTTGGTCATACATTTATGACCTCACATTGATTAGTTGCCTCGTATTTGTTAATACAATTTTTTTATGTAATCTGCGTTTTGTCCCTTCCCAAATTGCTGGGTATCATCTTCAGCCCGACATGAAAAATTGTGCACAACACTGATCGCATCAGGTTGCTCACGTTAAGTTCGAGACAAAAGCACTGGTTTTCACACGTGAGAGGTATTATCTTTACATCATTGCTCAATTTACTAGATAATTTGAGACGTCTTTAATTCGATGTGCCCACGCATGACCGCGTTCTATCAGTTGTTTTTCTTATATTAAATCGCATCAAGGGCTCACGAATATCACGATTTTTCTGCATGATGTTTGATTGTAGCATAAATTGTCGTTAAGAATCAACTCCACATAATTCAACAATCATGTTCAAATAATTGTCCTCATTTTTCGAGTATCACTTTATTTTCTATTGGTAATAAAGAAGTTAAATTGGTATATTCGCTTTTCTGGCCCCCATTTGTATATAATTTTAAACAAAAATTAATTCCTTCTTGACAGTATGCTAAAATGACCATGGCCATGTCGCATCTCAATTGTGGTTAACCTGGGAAGCAATTGAAACAATAAAATCGGTTTGAAGCATACCAACGTGAATGAATATCAATGCATTGTTTCTGTGATTATCATTTTAAGAAATACATAGAAAATAAAGTTAACGTTCTATAAAAAAAACTACTACGCAATAAGCATTCCCTGGCCTCTGACATCATAGATATCAGGCAGTTGGAAGTCATAAGAGACGTAAATTGAATAAATCTTCCATTTGTAGCCTATACGGAGTGATGGATTCATGCATTTAATGCATGCACTTTCTACGATTGTTGAATCATAATTGTGCATCCAGACTTTCTCAAAAACCAAAAGCTATACAAAGTGAACCGATACTGTTACTGAATTGCTATGTCAACTATAAGAAAGTTGGAAAGCGTGAGATGTTGTCTGCTGCGAATTTTAATTTCTTTAGCGAGACCTTCCAGTCACTACAGGAGCCTGTCTTCTGGAGAAAGGATCCCTCTGTTTCTGCTCAGTGAAATTGAATTGTTATATATCTGTAATGTCTTAGTATAAAAGGGATATATATGCAGCATGTTCTTAACGGCAACAAGATAAACCCAAAGCATGCTTTTCTGTGAATGTCCCTTTAGCATGTAGAATTCGATTTAATAGTCGAGAAGCAAAATTGAAAGAGAATGATACATCTTTAATGTCGAACATGATCTGGAATTCTCATTCAATAGATTTCCTGACATTTTCCTGATTTTCCCTGAATTGCTTGATGCAAATCCAACACTGACCTTCAGTTTCCATTGCTTGCTAATAGACATTTATATGCTTGCATGCTGCAGGGTTCCTCTATCAACAGCAGCAAACATCCTGCTCTTGTGCGGCTCTCTACTTCTCAGTAGCGTAGTATGAGCTTTTGCCATCACTCTCATTGCTTTGCCGGCCGAGTGGACAAATAAAAATAACTGTAAAATTGCTGATTTTTGCGTATTTTCAAATCTAGTGAAAGAAAAAATTGAAAAAATGTAGATGGATGAATGATGAAATGCGCCAGATATCTTCTTAATTTATTTGTAATAGTATATCAATATGGCAGCCACTTAAATTAGCATCATTTCATTTCATTCGACTTGCAGTTCCACTCATTCTTGATATTTCAAACTTTTCAGAATGTTGAGGAGCGCAAGTTTCAATCTCAGAAATGGGCAAGTGTCAGATCAAAAGGAATGGATTATGATGAAGCCGTCAGCGCTGCTTTTTGGGCTTTATTGAAATACATTCAAGGAGAAAATGTCTCAAGTAAGCCTATTACAGGATGTGTGTAGCATTTTGATATGACGAAAAAATGCAGGGAATTTCAGCTGATCAATTCTCTCTCGCTTCATTTAATTTTGTAAATCATATTTGTTGCTTATGATGTTACTGAACCCTTTGCACGTTTTGTTTTACTTGATACTTATTCCTTCTTTGTGTTTTTATGATCCAGTGGTTATCTTTTTCAATCTGAAACCAACCTGCCACAGATGTTTGTAGTCTATCTGATTTTAGCGTAGTGCTTCATTCATATGACATCATTCTCGCTTGAGGGCGTGGACTGGATAGACCTCGTAGCTTCATGTTGTTACATAATTTCTTATTATCATATATACAGGTTGCCAAACAATGATAGCCCCTTCTAGCCAAACAGACATGGTTTTAGTCAGAAAAATTATGGTGATGTGGTCTGAAAGTTCTCCTCACACTACGTCTTCTGTGCTAATAGAAGTAATCAATGACTAAAATTTATCGCATTGTCAGCACATAAAACATCACATGCTCAATTTAATTCACTAGCAGTTTCAAATAGGATATCAGCTAAGCATTCGAAACTGATATCTATGCTCAATGAGTTTGGACATCGGTCGGTACCAATGTAATAATCAAAAAAAGAAAAAGAAGTTAATTTTCTCGACCGAAATTTTATTATAAAATTAAAGTGCCCGACGTTTCGTCACAGACTGAGTCATGGGGAATAGAAATGAATCTACAATAGCATGGTGTTGAGAGCAGGGCTGCGGCACTGAATTTCACTCGCCTCCACTTTGCGGCGAAGACTGTCATTCATTAAATTGCTGTGTAAAATTGTCCAGGTAATGTTATTGATTGACACTTCATTATGAAGAGAAAGTTGTTGAAAGACTGCGGAATTAGCTCGCGAGCAATGTTCTCTAAGACGATGCGTATTTGTCTCTTTGATTCCCCCACATACGTTTCATTGTAAGCATTGCAGGTGATTAGGTAAACAATATTCTTCACCTGACAAGATATCGGACTTTTGGAGACGCATGATTGCCAGAACTGGCAATTATAGACATCACAGCTATTAACTGCTTGCGGCCGGTGCACAATAGACTTCATAGATTTTGAAGTGAATGCAAGCTTCAAATCATCCGACAAACCAATGCGACGAACAAGACTATTCAACTGTCTGCAATTAGAACCACTAACAAAGGGCAAAGAAAGGAACTTCTTCTTATTATTAGGGTCTACTCTTGATTTCGACCCATTTAGGAAATCTTCATCACAAATTGATTTGATGAAGAAAATAGGTTAACCATTGCCAATGAATTTCCTTTCAATAAGCTGGATACCACTAGTAAACTGCTAGTAATAGACACTACTAGTAGTTGGATTATACTAGTTTTAGAGAAGTTCCTTTCCTTGCCTTTTGTTAGTGATTCGTACTTAATTCGTACTTTTAATAAATGGAAAACGTCGATTTTAGATTAATTAAAAAGAAATAATCGGCCTGATTAATCGGCTACCTTCCACCGATTAATCGGTAGTCGGCCGATTATCAACGTCACTAGTTGGTACACCCCTAATCGTCTTTGGTATGTGATATCAATTTCTTTGGTAATGATGAATGGCCTGGAAACTCTCCAGATCTTAATGTGTGTGTAAATCTTGAATCCATCATGAAAGATGAAGTTGAAAAGAAGATGATGTGTGAGCCTCAGGCAACTCGATCTAATCGCCCTAAGATGGATTAACACACTGATTCTGTTCTTCGGACACAGATCATTGAATCGCCTTTGTCTTCATACCCGAGCGTCTTCAGGCAATTCGTGACGCTAGAGGTGGTAACACTCGTTACTAGCAGGATACTGCATAGCAGGCTCATTTGAATAACGTGCAAATCGAAAAAAATCTATTTCTGTACTGATGATTAACGTGTTATTTTTTTGCATATATTGCATTATGTCGGTATTTTCGTCGTTGATATAAACCCACAATATAATGTGCAACATGCTCTAGTTTCCATAATTTTTATTTGGCTACCGTATACTTTGATGAAGGGGCTATCATTTTTTTTAGGGTTTAGTCTTAAATCATATTTAGAACAAACAGGAATGATCTTCAGCCCTAGTTCCACTGTCGACATTGCTATCATAGTGACATTGCACTATTTGCGGAAGGAAGTCTCATTCTCATAGTTTTACCAGAGAATAACAACAATATCACCTGTTGATCTAAAATCCGTTAATTTGACGGCAGAATAGCTCAGACTGGATCATTCATAAATCATGCGATGGCAAACAGAGGGAGAGGAGTAAAAGTGATCATCACGAAACACTACAAGTGTAGGGGCGGGCGATAGACGTCATCAATACGAAAAACTGCTATTATTTTACAATTTAACTATTCTCAACTTTTATTATTCGGGACATTCAGGGATATATTGTCTGTTGAGGCCATCGATTGAACTTCAACAGATAAAACGCAGTGCATGAAAATCTCTTAATCAATGAGAAAAAGGGGAAAATGGACCGCAGCGCTTGTCCATATGCATCTCATCACGAGGTTCATTGACTTCATCACAAAACATCATCGAAGGGGAGCAGTAGAATGTTGAGTCCTTTGCCATCACGTAATTCATGAATGGTCTATGACGGCGGCACTTCGGTGCGGAAGTGTAGAAGCCCAAAGTTTGAGTCTATCCGCCTGGACAGGCACTGCCGCTTTAGTAACCCTTTTCTGGTGTGCGTTGTGATTGTGGGGAGGCTGTTCCGTCCCTGGTTATGACATTGAATGTGGGAGGGATGAATGAAACAAATCTGTAATTTCCCAAGTATTTCAGAGTAGCTACCTTCTTATCTTCAGAAACGAAAATTGAGATGACTGCGCCCGTAGCAACGAAGATAGAACCCGGAGCAGGTCCAAATTGCGAGAGCACTTTCACGGTGTCTTTCTACGTACCTAAGGAATTTCAGGAGAATACTCCTGAGCCTACGAATCCTTCAGTCTTCATTGAAGAATGGCCAGCGATGTCTATGGTCTCAAGGTATTTACTGATATCAATTTCGAAGTAGGTGGTCACAATCTAATCTTCGTAATTCCATTTCAGGAAGTTCGGAGGTTATGCAAAGTCGAAAACGTGGGTGGAACAAGCAGTGGAATTGGGAAAGTCGATAGAAAATACAGATATCCAAGTCCATGAGGATTTCTACTACACGGCTGGTTTTGATGCTCCATTCAAAGTCTTCAACCGACGAAATGAAGTGTGGTTTGTGAAGAAGGATTAATATAAAGCCGTCCAGCCTTTATATCTGAGTGCCACTTCTGCTGTCGCAATGAACGTCATTTGTACAGGGATTTTACGTCGTCAACTTGGCCATTGAAACCTCGTCAGATTTCACAACAGACAGTTGTAACAATGTCACAGTGTTTTAGGCATTCATCAGGACGAGTTAATCATTGCAGCAAGAACTCGCTTGTGCGTTCTTGCAGCGTTTGCGGCTGTCGAGTGAGTTGCTCAGTTAGATACTCAGTTACCGAAGTTCTTATGAAATTCAGATGATTAACTGTTTTATACAGTTATCAACTAAGATATTTGCTGTTTGATAATTTATATCAAAGGTAATGATAATCACAGTTTAATTATATAGATGGTATAGTGGACCCTACACAAATTCGTTGTATACGAGCCGTTACTAATTCCATATCGTTGAAGTCACTGATGTCAAATATTCTATCTTTCTTAAAAGCACTAGTGGCGTTTTTACCAGCTACAATACTATCAATGATACTGCATGAATATATCAGCAATAGGCACTATTACAAATTTTACATTTCATCCCTATATTTGCAAACTTGTGTTCAGAAATTTGATCTGCTTATCTGCAGATTAGTGGGAAATCACATCAACTGGTTGCCTGCATTCTTATATTGTTAATTTCAATTCAAGTCTATTCGAGTTATTCGCTTTTTTGTTCAAGGAACACAGACTTTTTCGTCCTGAATTGTGTATATTGCTGATCATGTCGACTGCTCAGGTGATCTACTCTGATTCTTTTACTTTCCCCAAATGTGTTCATTATTCTCTTCCGTGTATTTGTGTCCAATCATTCGCGCAGTTAGCAGTCCACTGTCATCTTTTGAGACTACGGATGTGATTATTGTTCAGCATGAAACGTTTCCGTTGTAGTTTCTGATTTTTTATGAAATACAAGTATTTCACAAGATGAAAATGGATTTTTGCACTTTAAAATGTAACGAGGATTCCTAATCAGTTTTTTTAGTAGAACGACTCATCATTCTCTCTAAAAATGTAGTGGGTGACTTCCGAATGATCGCAACTGGAATTAGAGAATGAAGGGTTTCCTAAAATATCATCAGAATATTTCTTGGATGTCCTCTGATAACATGCCGTGTGTATTGTCATCTATAATAAAAGTCGTGATGTTTTATCATGCACTTTCGAATAACAGTCAGTAACAAGCTGCTACAATTAAAGTTCATGTAGCTCACCAGGTGGCATATCGCACTGAAGAGATGATCATTACAGTACTGAACACACATTTTGTATCAATAATTGATCAGGCAATTTGCAAGGTTTTTATATTTTCGGCTTCCAATAAAAAATGAACGTTCATTTTGTCAATACTGGCAATCATTCATTTCAATATGAAATAAAACACAGAATTTAGAAGAATACAAACTAATTGACTTTAATTCTTGCTAGCTGTCTGCTTATGTCACAACTTCCTGAAAGTTTTTGAAAAATTCACTGATTAAGAATTTCTGCAGATTATGATAGTAAGTTAAGACGAGAAAGCAATGCATCAAAAACGACTCAATGCGATAGGTCTAGATGACTGTTGCTTAAATTGCTTCTTGCAATATGAAAATGTCGCAAAAATTAAAAAATCGAACTTCTACGAAATTAAATTTTTACCGTATTATTTCAACAGTGCTTATCGACAATGAAATGTCTGAAGTCCTGTGGTGCTTGTGATGCAGAGTATAATTGAACTAGCTAACTAGGTGTTGTGTGTGTTCATGTGATGATTGATGAATTCACAATAATGAGTCACGTAAAATGACTCTCGAAGATGACTTTGATGTACTTATTAATACACGAACGAAGGAATTTTGACGAAGCAGCGTAAGACAACAAGCTACAATATCTGCTGAATGAAACTGTTTAGATACGATCTCGATCGCTTGCTGCATAATGAACACGTGAAGGCGACGAATGACCTAATAATTTGACTCCCTGTTCATGATTATAGAATAAAGTTCTTTACGGCGTGCTCATGATGTAAATCTAACGTGTTTTGATGCCATCTGGGGATGAGTTGACCCACTCAGTCCCACTATGAGCGAGTGTTTAGTCTTCCTGGGATCAAAATTCTATCATGAATCGTTGGCTTATTGTGATAAACAGACTTGCAAACAATGGGATTGAATTTTCCTGTCCACACCGATTCCGAAAAAGCCCAGTAAGGCCCGCTCATTTCTGGACGTTCTGTCCGTTGTGAACATTGAATTGTGACAGATAATCAGAAAATTCTTGTCTTTATGACAGATTCATTCTGAAAAGGCTTATTGCATAATGAGCAAAATTTATAAATTTGTGCTTCACTTTTACTGGAGCCTTATCTATGAGTATCCTGCAAGATGTGCTATTTACTTACATGTCTAATCGATGGACATAAAAACAAGTTCGACCAATTTCGAATTGTAAGAAGTAGGCTAGACCATCTAAAACGTATCCAGTCAATGCCATCGACTTACTTAAATAAAGTTTCGGCAATTATTTAGCGAATTTCGTGTTTTTTTTAACCTTCATCGGTACAAACTTTTCGTCTCGTAAATGAGCATCATTTTCATAAACAGTGCGCGTTGGATCGATTAGTAATGTATAGATATCAGAAAATAATTGATTTTATATATTTTTTATTTGTTGCAATGCTATTAGTCAGCGAAGATTATGAGTTCATTTTAATTGATTTGATTTGTAGGCCTGAAACCCACAATTAAGAACATGTAAAGCATGAAAGAGCAATTGAATTGGTATCTGACCATCAAAAGATTACAAAAACTTAAGTAGAAAAAACAAATTGTCTACGGAGAGCTTCGAAGAGTACATACACATTATAGGTAAGTACACTATGTACGTATTGGCCGTCATCAAACGTGAGTCATCAAAAGTCCAAAGCTCGACGAGGCTCAATGCTTGCCCGACACAAAGTTGTCTTAGTAGGAATTCTGTGTTCGGGACAGACATGCGCTCGACAAAGATCACAAAATGATCTCGTCTTCCGTTTACAAAGACACCTTCCACTTGATGCTTGTGATGCAGGCAAAGATCGCTCTACATGTATTTCATTGGAGATCGTGTATCCAACCAAAGCAGCTGCCTCGGTGATGTGGTTGTGCAAGTATTTGCAGCGCAATCGTTTCTCCAGAAAAGGTCGAGCCAGCTCAAAAGTGAGGTCTTTCAGAAATTTCTTACGGAAAAAGAATTTTTCATCATGATATGGCTATTGTAGCAAATCACATCCAGACAATTGAAAAAGAGGAGCAGGGTCCATCTTATTGTTTTCCTCCGAACTGTGTAAGTCTCAACAGAGGCGTCCAAGAGATCAACTCCTCCTTTTGTCATATTGTAGTAGGCCTATTCCTTGATCATCATGGGTAAGCGTTTCTCCGATTCGTCAAACTCACTCGTGTGATTTCCAGAAGTGAGAAGAATCACATTCTTTTTCGGACAGTAAGACAAGAGCACTATCTTCTCCTCATGATCATACACAGCTCTTGTATCCAAGGGTTGGCCACCTTGAACAGTCTTTATGTAATAGGGGATCTCTTTGCGATGAGAACGAACTGTTCCCAATAAAGTCAAATTTTTCGAAAGCAAGAAAACAGCCAACTCGTGAGAGGTGAAAATACAGATTGTTTCATAAAAAATGGATCACCCTTAAACATCGCCTTAACTTCAACTTTGTCTAACTCCGCCAAACTTGAACGAATTTCTCTGAAATTTGGTAGATATGTCAGTTGTGCTTACTAATATCATTGTTGGAAATTTCAAGCATGAATATTGAGTTGTTTTCCTGTTATAGATAGAAAAATAGTAGATAATTTGATCTTCATTTAGCAATGTTACATAAAATCATACCTCACTCTTATAAAATTACATTTGTTTCCTTTGTTATGTAATATGTTGTTCTACAAGCCAAAAGCTATCAAGCAAAACAAAAATAAAGAAAATCGGTCAATCAGAGCCAGTATAGCACCATTATTCATCAACAATAATGTAACTGCTACATGTGATTAACTGGACTTCATGTTCCATAGCTTCCTGACTTCGTTGCGGTGGTGTTGGCAGCACTCCTGATTGCTTTCAGCTAGAAATCTATCTCTTACCGGTTGAAAACAATACAAAGCACAAATGACCAATAACGAGATCGCATTCACAAAAGGCAAAGTGTCAGGCTTGCTAGAACTAGGCTTTTCTTTGCGAGCTACAAGCAGGCGACTAAATGTCCCTTAAACAAATGTGCATCGATGGCATAATGATGATTTTCGACTCTGTCGTAAAGAGGGCTCTGGCCGTCCACGCAAAACATCCAAACGTAGAGACCGCCTAATTTTGAGATTTGTTTAAGTTGATCCAAGTCTCTCGTTAACTGAGATGGCTGCACTACACTCGTCTATTTCTAAGTCCACTATTCGTAGAAGACTTATTGAGTCGAATTTCAAGAGCTGTAAGAGGCCCTCTCAGATCGAATTATCAGATCAGCATACAAAAAGACGTCTCAGATGGGCAATGAGTCATTGTCACTGGCGAAGTCAATGGGATCGGGTTGTCTGGTCTGATGAGGCATCAGTCCGTCTGAAGGATAGTGATGGTCGATTGAGATTATGGATAAAATCTGATCAGGAAATTCCGAGACATTTACATCGTCCCCGTGTACAAGGTGGTGCGACTCTATTGATTTGGGCTGGCATTTGGACCAATGGCTGCTCTGAACTTCACATACAGCAAGGAACCATGAATTCTGAACGCTATGTGAATGTTTTACGAATGAACATTGGCCAAATGACAGATCAACTTGGTCATCGACTTGTTATTTATGGATGATAATGCTACGTAGTAGTAGAGTCAACTTATGCAAGTCAATTAGGGCTTAGGACATTATCTTGGCCAGCTCGTTCTCCTGATCTGAATCCCATAGAAAATGTATGGAGTATTCTAAAAACGTAACGTTCGTCGTTCACTGCTACCTACAGATGGCGTCGTCACTGTTAAAAAGAGAGTGGAGAAAGTTAGATCAGTCAAAAATCAACGATATCATCGAATCAATGCCTAGACGAATTGGTAATGTCATTGACAATAAGGGTAGGGCCACAAAATATTAGCTTCTTAAGAACCGTTACTGCATCATAGGTTATCAGATTATATAAGGACATTTAAATATATTAGGGACATGAAATAACATGAAAAATGCTTTCTGTATCATACTTATGTTTTATTTAGTCAAATTTTAGGATGATCCACTTTTTATGAAACGGACTGTAGTTATCACAAGCACCTGAGCCGTAGAATTTCATCGTCAGTTGTTTTACGATGTCGTAGGCCAAGTTGTGATGAACTCCTTCACTTCCCGCTTTCCCGCATAAATGAGTCATTGTAGCGCAAAGCCGGTCTCTGCCTCGCAAATCCAAACTATTTTGACCCCATGCATGGTTTGGAGGGCATGCTTGTTCTCCCAGGTGCGCAGCCCCTGTAGCCTACTAACTGCTCATCGACAGTTAAGTCCTCCTTGGGAATGTAAAATTTTAGAAACTGAGAATTGGACAAATCTCACATCTCTGAAAATGCAGCCAAACGTCATTTTACTTTCGCTGTTCTCTGGTTTTAATTATCGAAGCGAACCACAGATAAAAAGAATCTGAGTTACTGACAGGACATTGTTGCTCGATGAAATGGCCTACTATCGCGGACGTCCCACAAAACTTGAATGGCGGAGAAATAGTCCCGATCGACTCCAGCTCGTAGAGGTATAGACACACAGAGTCCTTGACTTCGAGGGTATGGTTGTCTATGCATGGACTTCACTTCGATATTGATGCATCTTAGGATTGGATAAAACATTTCTTCCTTGAAGAAGAGTGAGAAGGATTCAACAGAAGTTGCAGGGTTTACAATGCATCGCGGAATCTTTCGCATTATATTCCTACGGAGTAAATGTCCGGAATAAGAATCTTTTGAATAGACTATGTTTTTCGCACTTCGTAAATCACCGGTCTCGTCATCAACAGGGTTGACCTCAAACTCATCGTCACTATCATCTTTCTCACCATCTTGCTGAAACACATCAAAATCGCCCTCATCATCGATGACGTCATCAGGAATATCTTCACGTAGGCCTATTCTAGTATGAAAGGGCTGCATATCCTACAAAGTTGCTAGATCTCGACAGTGTTGCATTTGGTTCACGTGATTCGTATAGAACCCAGCTAGAATGCGTGGTTGTCATATTAGTCTCAGCATCACATATTTTACATTTAAAACATGATTAATTGACTCCAACGTTTTCAGGCCCGGGTCTGAGTTTTTGTTAGGCCCATGTACAAGTGTGGTCGTGAGTGTTTTGAGATCTTCATTCTGTTGATTAGAATGTTTTAGAGAAAGTTTTTGTTGATTTTAGAGAGAAAAGTTTGTTGTGGAAAATGCCGTCCGACACTATTCTTGTAAGATTTGTGCCTATTTTTTCTACATTGCTGACGTGCATATATTTCTACATTTTGTTTCAAAGTTCGACGCGAAATTCGTGTTTGTTCTGCCTGATTTTTGTTGTGTCGTATAGAATATTAAGCTGTCCATAGCACACGTTTTAGTGAAAACGCTATGTAATGAATAATACAAATTGAGTCCGCGCGAGCGCTATCACCCCCAGGCCCAGGATTGTGGTGGAGAAGAAATGTGTTTGCGTCCTTCATCGTTAGTGTCGGTTCGAGCTTCATTGATTAATAGCGCTTGGTTTGACAGTACTTTGCTGTCTCCCATACGATAGAATGCATCAATGTACAGTCCGTTTCATAAAAAGTGGATCATCCTAAAATTTGACTAAATAAAACATAAGTATGATACAGAAAGCATTTTTCATGTTATTTCATGTCCCTAATCTCCCTAATATATTTAAATGTCCTTATATAATCTGATGAGCTATGATACAGAAACGGTTCTTAAGAAGCTAATATTTTGTGGCCCCACCCTTATTGTCAATGACATTACCAATTCGTCTAGGCATTGATTCGATGATATCGTTGATTTTTGGCTGATCTAACTTTCTCCACTCTCTTTTTAACAGTGACGTAAGTTGTGATACGCCATCTGTAGGTAGCAGTGAACGACGAACGTTACGTTTTAGAATACTCCATACATTTTCTATGGGATTCAGATCAGGAGAACGAGCTGGCCAAGATAATGTCCTAAGCCCTAATTGAGACTTGCATAAGTTGACTCTACTACTCCTGTGACACGTAGCATTATCATCCATAAATAACTTCTTTTTGTATGCTGATCTGATAATTCGATCTGAGAGGGCCTCTTACAGCTCTAGAAATTCGACTCAATAAGTCTTCTACGAATAGTGGACTTAGAAATAGACGAGACTAGTGCAGCCATCTCAGTTAACGAGAGACTTGGATCAACTTTAACAAATCTCAAAATTAGGCGGTCTCTACGTTTGGATGTTTTGCGTGGACGGCCAGAGCCCTCTTTACGACAGAGTCGAAAATCATCATTATGCCATCGATGCACATTTGTGTAAGGGACATTTAGCCGCTTGCTTGTAGCTCGCAAAGAAAACACTAGTTCTACAGATTGTTTCATAAAAAATGGATCACCCTTAAACATCGCCTTAACTTCAGCTTTGTCTAACTCCGCCAAACTTGAACGAATTTCTCTGAAATTTGGAAGATATGTCAGTTGTGCTTACTAATATCATTGTTGGAAATTTCAAGCATGAATATTGAGTTGTTTTCCTGTTATAGATAAAAAAAGTAGTAGATAATTTGATCTTCATTTAGCAATGTTACACAAAATCATACCTCACTCTTATAAAATTACATTTGCTTCCTTTGTTATGTAATATGTTGTTCTACAAGCCAAAAGCTATCAAGCAAAACAAAAATAAAGAAAATCGGTCAATCAGAGCCAGTATAGCACCATTATTCATCAACAATAATGTAACTGCTACATGTGATTAACTGGACTTCATGTTCCATAGCTTCCTGACTTCGTTGCGGTGGTGTTGGCAGCACTCCTGATTGCTTTCAGCTAGAAATCTATCTCTTACCGGTTGAAAACAATACAAAGCACAAATGAACAATAACGAGATTCACAAAAGGCAAAGTGTCAGCTTTGCTAGAACAAGGGTTTTCTTTGCGAGCTACAAGCAAGCGACTAAATGTCCCTTACACAAATGTGCATCGATGGCATAATAATGATTTTCGACTCTGTCTTAAAGAGAGCTCTGGCCGTCCACGCAAAACATCCAAACGTAGAGACCGCCTAATTTTGAGATTTGTTAAATTTGATCCAAGTCTCTCGTTAGCTGAGATGGCTGCACTAGTCTCGTCTATTTCTAAGTCCACTATTCGTAGAAGACTTATTGAGTCAAATTTCAAGAACTGTAAGAGGCCCTCTCAGATCGAATTATCAGATCAGCATACAAAAAGACGTCTCAGATGGGCAATGAGTCATTGTCACTGGCGAAATCAATGGGATCGGGTTGTCTGGTCTGATGAGGCATCAGTCCGTCTGAAGGATAGTGATGGTCGATTGAGATTATGGATAAAATCTGATCAGGAAATTCCGAGACATTTACATCGTCCCCGGGTACAAGGTGGTGCGACTCTATTGATTTGGGCTGGCATTTGGACCAATGGCCGCTCTGAACTTCACATACAGCAAGGAACCATGAATTCTGAAAGTTATGTGAATGTTTTACGAATGAACTTTGGCCAAATGACAGATCAACTTGGTGATCCATCGACTTGGTTATTTATGGATGATAATGCTACGTGTCACAGGAGTAGTAGAGTCAACTTATGCAAGTCTCAATTAGGGCTTAGGACACTATCTTGGCCAGCTCGTTTTCCTGATCTGAATCCCATAGAAAATGTATGGAGTATTCTAAAACGCAACGTTCGTCGTTCACTGCTACCTACAGATGGCGTATCACAACTTACGTCACTGTTAAAAAGAGAGTGGAGAAAGTTAGATCAGTCAAAAATCAACGATATCATCGAATCAATGCCTAGACGAATTGGTAGTGTCATTGACAATAAGGGTAGGGCCACAAAATATTAGCTTCTTAAGAACCGTTGATGTATCATAGCTTATCAGATTATATAAGGACATTTAAATATATTAGAGACATGAAATAACATGAAAAATGCTTTCTGTGTCATACTTATGTTTTACTTAGTCAAATTTTGGGATGATCCACTTTTTATGAAACGGACTGTAGCAAGCCTGACACTTTGCCTTTTGTGAATGCGATCTCGTTATTGTTCATTTGTGCTTTGTATTGTTTTCAACCGGTAAGAGATAGATTTCTAGCTGAAAGCAATCAGGACTGCTGCCAACACCACCGCAACGAAGTCAGGAAGCTATGGAACATGAAGTCCAGTTAATCACATGTAGCAGCTACATTATCGTTGATGAATAATGGTGCTATACTGGCTCTGATTGACCGATTTTCTTTATTTTTGTTTTGCTTGATAGCTTTTGGCTTGTAGAACAACATATTACATAACAAAGGAAGCAAATGTAATTTTATAAGAGTGAGGTATGATTTTGTGTAACATTGCTAAAATGAAGATCAAATTATCTACTACTTTTTTATCTATAACAGGAAAACAACTCAATATTCATGCTTGAAATTTCCAACAATGATATTAGTAAGCACAACTGACATATCTTCCAAATTTCAGAGAAATTCGTTCAAGTTTGGCGGAGTTAGACAAAGTTGAAGTTAAGGCGATGTTTAAGGGTGATCCATTTTTTATGAAACAATCTGTAAATTAACAAGATCAACAATCCGTTACGTTATTTGGATATTCTCTATTCTGTATCCAGGATAACGTCAAACGACTGCGCTTCAGCGAATAGTTAATGAGGGATTTCTGACAATTAGCACAGAGAACTACATCAATATTCCTCAATAGAGATCAGACAAGCAATTCAGTAAAAATGTAGAATACAGTAACACATCTGCTATGCAGTACAGTAAAATGCGGTATGAGCTTCCATCCACGCTCCTTTTGTACCACCGCTCTGACTGTGAGGTCAGACGAGTCGGATGGATGATCTGCAACTGAGTCATACAGGCATTATCAAAAATAAATTCATTTTTATTTATTTGACAAATGGGGAAACTACCGTGGTAATAGGACCGGGCGCAACCGGCCCATCGCAATTTTAAGGTAGAGAACAATATATTTATATAGAAATTAAGAAACACTTCAAAAATGAGGAGGTTGTGACTTTGGGTTTTGGATTACATGTTTCTTGAAGCAGTTAAGTCAGCGAACAAGTCCAACAATCTGCGGTGCCGGAGATAATGAGTTCCATTGATGAATTGTTCTAAGGAGATGTTTGTTTGAATGATGAACGGTTGGGAAACTCTGAAGGTTTAGGGTTAGATCGTGGGCCTTTGTTTATGGTGCGCGTTGATCTTCGCGGCTCCGCAAAGCCTGGAAGGATATCAAGCAATGGTGGGGGAGGTGCCAGTCACAGTTCAGTAAAGAAGGAGTAAAGTAAATGTGTGCTCGTGTAGTGGCTGAAGTTCCAGACTCTCAGGAGAGGAGTTGTTGACATCACTCTGGCTTAGCAATCCCAGGACTCTGCTGATCTAGTCTGTCCGAGGACCCTTGACCACACAAGGAAAAGTATTCCATTTGTGCCCGGATTCTTCCTTAGTAGGTAGCGAGCACCGCAGAATCAGGAAGACAGAATAGCTTACCGGAGGGCTCCCATTTGTTGACTGCATCTCAGGGCGATTTTCTTGATATGGCCACCCCAAGACAGTCCATCGTTGATTTCAAGTCCAAAGATACACGCAGTCTGCGTGCTTCTTTAAGCTGTCGTTCGCCGAAGTAAATGGGAGGATGCCCGTCGGTCATCGTTGATAATGCTGGCCGCAGCGTCACGTTTGCTTCGTTTTTCGATGACAAGATGGAGTGTGCTGTCATCTGCGCAATTATCCATGCAATTGTCCAAACTACACTGAAGGTCTGTATCCACATCGCTGATGAATAAGGTAAAAGGTGTCGGTCCAAGGACGGAACCATGTGGCACACGGGCGTTGATTGGCCGTGTTGAGGATTGCTGGCCGTCGATGGTTACCGACTGAGTACGCTCCCGTAAAGAGGAAGTCAGTCATTCGATAAGCTGTCTGCTAACACCGGCAACCATAAGATTAATGAGTAGGCCATCATGCCATGCTCGATCAAAGGCCTTTGCCAAGTCTAGAGATGCCACCCTGACCTGATCCTTGCCTTTATCGAGAGCGTCCGCTTACCGATTGAAATTACCAAAGAAATACTGAGCAATCAATTAATTGAAATTGGAAACTGAGCAATCAATCAATTGAAATAGGAACTGCTGGGCAATCAACCAATTGAAATATGAACTCCTGAGCAGTCAATTCATTGAGATTGGAAACTGAGCAATCAATTAATTGAAATTGGAAACTGACCAATCAACCAATTGAAATAGGAACTTATTTACTTGCGTCTTACGTTAGCCGTTGGCATCCTTGCGAAAAATGGCCTTCCTTGTGGTGCGAATCCAACCTGCACGATCCATAGCTATACGTCTCCAGTACTTTGTAAGTTCGCTTCTTCATCACTTTCCTTGTCCGCCTCTGTTTCTTTTCCTTTCTCTTGGAATCCATAATGTCGTTTGTTGACTCCACCTGTTACCAGGTCACCTGATGACATGGCCAGCCCATTTCCATTTGAGATGTTTCGCTTCGGTTACTACATCCTTCAGTCCCATTCTTCTCCTTAATTCTTCATTTCTTACTCTGTCTCTCATTGAAATACCGATCATTCTTCTTTCCATCGATGTCAGATATTGGGCTTTAATTACCAAAAGGACTTCCACGCATTTTGTATTCCTCTTGAAATTCCTTGATATTGCCGGGATTGGAAGGAAATCAGCTGACCTCGGTAAACAAAGTCATAGACATGCTCGATCTCTTGTTCCCCTATGTAGATAGAACTGTTCGGACCATTGATTAGAAATTTGGTTTTGTTGATATTTATGTTCAGCCCAACTTTTCTTCCCTGTTCGTTTATCTCGTTCAGAATTTTTTGAAGAGATTTTGCGTCACTCGCAAAGATGGTAATATCGTCTGCAAACCGTAAGTTCAAAAGGTACTCTCGGTCGACTTTAATTCCTGCCTCGGTTGGAAAGCTACAACATCCAAAAATCTCCTCTAAAGTAGCAGTGAAGAGGACTGGAGATAAAGGGTATCCTTCTTGACTATCACCACTCTGGATAGGGAATTTCGGGCCTCTTGTCTCTAACTTAATTAAAGCTGTTGCATTTTCATAAATGTGGTCAAGGATTCTCCAAATCGTTCCACGTATTCCTTGTTTTCTGATAGCCGATAACATTGCTGCGTGGCTGATGGAATCGAAGACTTTTTCGTAACCGATCATGAGTAAGTAGAGAGTCATGTTGTATTCTATGTACTTTTCAATCACTTGATTTATCGTATGCATATGGTCAATTGTTGAATAGCCTTTCTTGAAGCCAGCTTGCTAATCTTTCGGCTGATTCCATTCTAATGTATGTTTGACTCTTCGCTGCAGAATTTTTGTAAAGACGTTGTATACATGACTCAGGAGGCTGATTGGTCGGTAGTTCTTGACATTTTTGCTACAAGCTTTTTTGTAGATTACTACCACATCTGCATTCTTCCACTCCTGGGGTATCTGACCACAATTTAGTATTCTACTGAATATTTTTGTCAGTAGCATTATCAGGTCTCTCCACCGACTTTTAGCATTTCGCAAATTACAGTGTTGTACGTCAAATTTGCAAACAAGTGCGAATATATTCATTGCACATATATTAGTGCGAATTAATATTGAACAAACATTCCAGTCTCACAAGAATGGTCATAAAAATGTAAAAAGAAAAACTAAAAGCGTGTGCAACCACCTCTAGAGGAAATGCACTCTTTTATGCGATGTGCTACACGTATAATCTGGATTGTGGCTAAACATGCTGCTATTATTTCTTCGTCCTCTTCCCGTATGGCTTGCGCTGATGCAATCAGTGCCTCCATGTTGCTGTGAGATTTCACACGAAATTTTGTTTTAGTATAGCCCACAATTTTTCCACACAGGTTAAGTCCGGACTGTCCGCGGACCAGCGGAGAACTGGAATGCGTTGGTCTTCGAAAAAAATTCTCACGGATGAACTGCGGTGGCAAGGTGCATTGTCTTACTGGTAGACGTAACCACCGTCAGGAAACCATAGATCGCAATAAGTGCACAAATGTTGAGCTTGTCAACATACTTGGTTGAATTCATAGTCCCTTCTACAGGAATGAGCGATCCTGGGTCAAAGATCAAAATGTAACCTAAAACCATCACCTTTCGAAGAAATGGATGGTGAGGAGTTGTATGCTCCATTGTAGCAGGACATCCTTTTTTGCGACGGACAAAACATGTGCGAGTAGAACACCTGTCGATAGAAGTTTGTTCGGAGAAAATTACTCTTGCCCAATCACTTGTACTCCGGCTTTGATGGTCAAGTGCCCATTTCAAACTAGTGTTGTACTGTAATGATGAGAGAGATGGTGATTTCAGTGGCCGATATGATCGTATTCCACTACGAAGCAAAGATCGTCGAACAGTTGAAAGATTCACTTCCAATGCATGGCCAACAACATTCTTAGCCAGCTGTCTAGATGTAAGACGCGGATCCTTCATGCTTTCTCGGGCCAGTGCTTGTTCAGTTATTTTGCTCAGAAGAGTATGTCAGCCAGAAAATTCACGTTTTGTATTGGTAAAACCAATCTGCTTGAATAATTTGATAATACGTCCACAGCTTCGTCTAGAAACTTTCAATATACGCGAAATTTGGATGATATTCATACCAGTAACATGATAAGAAATTATCAAAGCGCGAATATTCTGCGGAATATCGACAAAAGATTGCCTGACTGATCGATCGAAAAATAGGGCGCTTGTAAATAAATAAAAGTCCAGTTTGTCCAGTTGCTTAAAATAGTAACTGACGACATACTGAAAATAGTAACTCATGCAACGGACAAAAAATGTTGATAAAGAATGTTTGAGCAGATGATTGAGATATAATCAATCAAGAAAATAGAAACCCTGTTTATCTACATCATATTAGTTTTGGTTAAAGCTGTATTTTTTGCAAAATTAAAAAAGGTGGGAAATTTTGCTGCACAGCACTGTATATTATCTTCTTTTGGTGTTCTGTTATTCTTCATTTTATTTATCGCCATCAGTATTTAATCTTCCATGATTTCGGGAATTGGATTTTCCTGCTTGTCTTCTTCAATATCTGTATCGTCCTTTTCACTAACAGCGTTGCGTTTTGTTTGTAAAGGTCTTTGTAGAAGATGGTTTATTTCGTTCAATATCTCGCGTCTATTTGTAATATCCCGATCACTTTTGCAGATGCATCGGACCACTTTTCTGCCGGGATTAACTGTTCCTTGAGCTTTTTTCGGTGATCTATTTCTCCTTATGACATCTTCTACCAGTTTTTCGTTATAATCGGCGATGACTTGCTTAATCCTTTGTTTAGTTAATTTTCTGGTCACAATGAACTTCACTTCTTTCAGGTTGCATTCTCTTCTTATTTTCCGTAATTCCTCACGCTTTCGGATTTAGTCAATTGTTTCATCTGTTAGGTTTTTCTTGTTAGGCATTCTTCTCTTGTTAGGCATTCTTGGTTTTTATCGATTGTTAATGTTTTTGCTGCTTCTTTCAAAGCGCAAGTCAGCTTCAAGATTTCGTCATTCACGTCATCGGTATCTTCGATCTGCTGGTTCTCGAATCTGTTTGAGAGATTCAACTGGAATTCGTTCCTCCTTGCGAGTATGATGTTCCCTGGAATAGTGAGTTTCCTCATCCTTTTAGCTCTCATGTTTGTCATTGATTCTAGCCTTCACTCGTAGAAGACGGTGGTCTGAGTTGAAATCAAACCAGTTGACGATTCCGAAGTCTAAGTCATAAATTCTACAAAAGATGAAGTCAATTTCATTTTTGGTTGTGCCGGCCGTTGGGTGATTCCCAAGTCCATTTTCTGTTGGAGTTCTTTTTGAAAAATGTGCTGGTTATCTTGAGTTCATTTGCAGCTGAGAATTCCATCATTCTTGATCCTCGTAGGTTTCGTCTACCACATCCATGGCTGACAACGCATTCTTCATCGTTTTGCTTTTGTCCGATTTTTGCGTTAAAATCGCCCATCACGATTAGCTTGCCACTTTTGTCATCGTCAATTACATCTTGAAAGTCGTCATAGACTCTCTCTATTTCTTCGTCTTCACTGCTGGAAGTCGGCGCATAGACTTGTATTAGCTTTAAAGATGTTTTCCTATTTATTCTTAGGATGAGAACTGATACCCTGTCGGATTTTGAGTAGTAGAATAGTAGAAATAGGAGCTACTGATCAATAAATTGATTGACATTAATCAATTTCCGATTATCCCTGCTGATTTCTTATCACAAATTGCATGACACACATCTGCAATGAGTAATTGGTTGATGAATCCTGGACAGTAGATGGGCACACATTGAACACCTTCCTACTCATAGATTATAGAGGGGTGTGCGGTCGCGCGGGTATCGTCCTGTTGCAAACGGCAGATAATACAATCTTCTGTAAGAGCAGTGAACTATTGAGAGGTCTAGAAATCTCCAATTCTCAATAAGAGGTTCCGCATGATCGAGTGCTACGTTTTGGAAGTGCAAACACTTTGGATGAGTGCTTCAGTCGATATTGGGGACATAAAAAATCATGAATAATGTATCTGAAAGACATAGACATAGTTTCATCATTATTCCTGACAGTCACATCAATCATGTGTAATAGGAATTTGAGTCAATCAATTAATTGATGGTTGAAGTGTTATGTCATCAATTAATTGAAATTTAGAATTTCTGAGCAATCAATTAATTGAAATTCAAATAATTTAGATAATCGCTGTTGTCATATCTATGCTAATCCATTCGCGTGTGCTCGTGTTTAGATGGAAGTGTCGTGTTGCCATGAAAATTTATTGACTACACTCATTTCAAAGTCTCTTCCTATTTTCGGACTTGACAACTCTACTCACCAGCTTCTGCCAGTTGAACGCCTGATTACCACGTGAAAGCCAGCAGAATGACGTCATCAGATGGACTCTGAATCATCGACTCATACACAGCTGGTGATGTTGCAGAGTACCTTTGCCCAACCTCGATTCATTTTCAGCGGAGACTATGGATGCAGCATTGATTAGTGCCGGTACATTTCTGTCTGGACTAGTTATTTACAAGTTGATTACTGCAAACAAGCCTCCAATCCATGGAGTCTATCAGCGGTGTCATCGTTGGTATTATCTCAAATACATCTTCTTCTACATCATCGTTAGTTTGCGGAAGCGTCAGAAAACGAAATCTGAAGGCTCGAAGGAATCATCCGGCTATGGGCTCAAATCCAAGGCGAATATTGAAGATATGGACTTAATACAACCCCTACCATCACCGAAGGAATATCCAAATGTAAGTTTTTAACAGACTTAAATTGTTAAACCAAGTTTGGCTGGAGTCGAAAAATATTATGAAAAATTCTACAGTTATCATGCCTTGTGGCAGCTCCTATATTTCCTATATTTTTGGTCCTTAATCTACCAAGCCATTTGTCATTGGAGTTTCCAGTATTTCGTGTCAATATTCATAATTAAGCATTTCCTGAAGAGCCAACTGAAAAAAGATTCGGAGAACTGTTTCTCTAGTATAAACTGAAACGATATCCTCAGACCTCACCTCCTACAAATGAATTGCGCATGCATAATCAAATGTATTGAAATGCTACATTAACCTAAAATATAATTTTTGCCCCTGAAGCGGTCTGAGTAGGTGAAAATTTGAGAAGCACACGCCATAATTAGAACAGCAAAGTTTTTTAAATTGTCATAATTACTTGATTTGTTTCAAATTACACAATTTTTGAATAACACTTTCTCATATTCATGTTTCTATGGCTGCGAAATAGATTGGTGAGCTTCGATCTTGCTTAGTCTCAGTGTCGAATTCGGTCCCGGATATCTAAATTTCGAGCACTATACAGCTTCATAATTCCTGTGTCACTAAATTTCCTTTATTTTCCAGAGGTTAGCGCCGTAGGGTTTTATACATACAATAGAAACTGAAACAAAAGAATTCTCTGTATCAGTAAGGTCGCATACGCAAGCTTCACTGGCTTCTCATTGCAGGCGGTTGATGCAGTTTATTTCAACGGAGGCTCTCGGGATAGAAACTACATGGTTTTCGCTACTGCAAGAAGACAGATGAACATTTTACAAACAATTGGAATTATTCGTGTAAGTTCAAATCATTTCCTTCCATATGAAAGTAACAGTATTCTAATTTCCGTGAAACCTCGGAAGCACGGAGATCGAAGGAATCTTCAGCGTCTTTCTGAATTTTTTGTAATCTTAAATTTACCCAGAAGCTTCATACAGCTGAAAGTTCAGCAAATGCCGTAATGGAAAATCCCGGAAGAAGATAGTTATAATAGATCTAATTCATACTTTTCAAGTCAATATGTTTCAACCCTATGCGTCACTATCATCAGGGCAAAGATCAGAAAATGAAGCATTAAAGTTTCAAAATTGAAAAAAATGAAGATCGATCGATGAACATGTTCTTGTAGTTACTGTGGGAATTTCACAGTTATGCGGTAAAAACATGTGATTCTTGCTATAAATATAAACGCCATCAGCTCACCGTCATGAGGCTAGAGCAAAGATTGCAAAGAAAATTGATTTGACTGGATTTCAGATTGTCATTTTCGAGTGAAAAGGTTTTGTTGGGTTCATGCAAGCTGTTCTGCAGGAGGAAATCTATCTGGACAAGAGAGGGTCTACATTATTATCCGGTGCCGTGCCATGATAAATTTGGGTGCTCGATAAGACAATGCTGAATGCATCAAAAATCTTTGGAATAGATAGCGTTAAAATTAAGATCGTTTCTAAGTCCATTTATCTCTTTGACAATTTGATCATTATTCTGTTAAAAAGTTGTGAAGCCCAATGAGGCCATCACTTATTCAGATCATACGATTTGCAAATCACCTTTGGCAGGAATTTCATCTATCAACAATGTGATGACATGACAACACAGTGTTGACATGATGTAGATCTTACGTACTCGTAATTGTTCAATGATCCAATGTTGACGAGCTGGTGTTATCAAGCGGCCGATCGAAGCTGGCCATTTACCAATTCACCAATGAAACAAGAAGTCAATAAAAAGAAACTTTTTCAAACCTCAACTGATATAACCAATGTTCACGAGACATGCGTCGGCTTATAAGCCCTTCCATGTTTCTATAGGTTGAACCAGTGATATTGACTCTACAGGATATGCACTCGAACCACAAAGTGCTCGTGAAAACATATGAAGAGCAACGTCTACGTGAATCTTCTCAATTTTGGGTGGGGTGCCTGTGCCACGTGCCTCCGATAAAGCAGTGTTCTAAACCACGCTTCAACACAAGAATCATCAGTGATTCATTCATCGGGCTGTCGCGTAAAGGTGATAGAAAGTGTGTAATTTCCATAGATCATCCCCTCAATATTTTTGTAGTAAAATTGCGTTAGTACGAGCGTAGTTTGCTTTCCAAAAACGTCCATTATTGAAGTCTAACTTGAGCTGTAGAAGAATGATGCTGCAGAACGCATTTGCTACCATTTGTGGTTAAGATATGTGCTATCACCAGTGGAGAGCCAAAAAACTCCGGACCTCAGAAAAAATCCAAAGAAGCGCAAAAGTTCTACCGACATTTGTTTCATTTCTTTTCGTGACATTTTTAGCAGTCTATGCAGCATCAATTATATTCACAACCTTCGTTCACTATCAGGCTTTTCATAAGAACTATCGCGCCCTATCTTACTATGTACAGGATGTCCCAAAGGTAGGGCCCTGCGAGTCGGGTTTTTGTCAACCTCGAGTCAAGTCGAGTCGGCCAAAACTCGAGTCGAGTCGGGCAAAGTTTTCAAAGATATTGAGACAAAAATGTGTAGGCCTATACTTAGGCCAATAAAAGCAATGAAGAGAATAAAAAATACGGTATATGGCAACGCAAATCGCTGATCGAGTGAGTGGGTTATCCTTTGTTACGTATATGTAATTGTCGACATTAGACATACATCATACAAGTTTAAAAATTCTATGCATGCAATCATTTATTCAAATTATTTTTGCAATCAATGTTTTAAAACCTTTTGCTTAAGCATTGTATAGGCCTATATTTACCTTGTAGGCATATTATACAATAATTAACAAGCAAGCGTGCCACTATTCTGAATACCTCACAGGGTTAGAGAGAACATCGCTCAGTTACTATTAGGAAATTGACAAAATATCAATTTCATCTTTAACGAGTTAACTTAAACCTGTATTTTTTGCAGTTATGAAGTGCTATATCTACTGGTCGCTGTTAAATGTCAGAGCAGGTCCTATTATTTTTATATTTATAGAAATTACCGGAGTTCGCAGTTTTTATTTACGTTGTACACTATTGCAATGTGCATTTATCGATTTTTGTGTGTTTATCTAATAGTGTTATCTGAATAGTGTTCTATTCAGTCTATTCCAGTAAAACAGCCTGTGTAGTTATTTATCACTTCAGAGAACAGCACATCATCAGACTATCTATCAATTTCAACTGATTAATGTGATTTTGCCCGAGTTGTAGACTGCTGACCATTATATGTATCACCCTGCACTTGCATTTATGAGAAACCTGTTTACCTAAGTTAATGAGTGTAACTTTTTTGTGAGTAGTGTATTGAATCATTTTTCGCTTTTCGCAAAACCTTTTTCGTTTTTCAGCAAAATATGATGACAATACACGTGCTTATTTTTACTAAAATACAAATAAATTATGATTTTTGAACAACTGCCAGAGTGAGTATACGTGCGTGAGATAAACCAAAAATAGTGAACAAACTGTCTGATAAGCTAAAATAACAGGTACGAATTGCGTTTTGCAAAGATAAGTTTTTGAGATAGAAATAATTAATATTCTCCAGGGATCGCAATTCACCCAAGAAAAAAGGAAAATCGAGAAAATCCGTGGTTTGAATGCATAAATTTGGAATATTTACATTAGACTAATTTCGCAAAAAACAGAAAAAACGGAAAATTGCGATCCCCTTTGGCTGATGTGATTGGCCGTCGTTAAATGTAACTGAATTTAGGGAACATTTCATTGCAACTTCAACAATGTTGCTGTGACCAAGCTGTGAACAAAACATAATGCTAAATAACCGCGTTAAAGTAGTAGGTCATTAAATAAATTCAATGTAATCGAAATAAGAAAGCTATGCAAACGCGATATATTTTTACACATGTTTGCCAACTCGATTCGAATTCTGATCGTCGTTCGAGTACTCGCCGAGTCGTTCGAGTACTCGAACGGTATAACAAAATATCGAGTCGACTCGACTCGACATTTTCGAGTACTCACAGGGCCCTGCCCAAAAGTCTCTACGAATTTGAATTTGGTTTGAGAAAAGCCGAAAACCCAAGAGTGATGAAATCATCAATTTACGCTTACGTCAATAACTTAACAGTAGTGTGACTTAGTGTCATAGTAGAATTCAAATCTACAGTACTATAGTTTTTTCGCGCCACGGGTCCCCTGGTTGCTTAGCAACGGGACCGTGTCCAAGGTCACGGGTCCCGTTACCAACCAGGGGACCCGTGGCGCGAAAAAACTATAGTACTGTAGATTTGAATTCTACTATGACACTAAGTCAGGTCCCCTCGTAGGGAACGGGTCCCTTAAAATTACCGTGGTAACCAAGGGACCCGTTACTAAGGAGTCGGGTCCCTTCACGAGCGTGGTATATAAACCGAATGAGGATAGTGTACGAGTTCATAGAAGGATGCGCTGCGACTTTTGTGACCGTGAATTCGACGACTGGTGGGAGTGTATTCAGCATGGTAAAGTAGAGAGTGGGCGTGAATATTGTACGATCTGCACATTATGGTATGATCCTGATCAGGAGCACACGTGTCCATTTGCATTACATGGATTAGTGGAATGTCCAATCTGTCACATGCACATGTCTCGTGATGAGTTTTTGACGGAGCATGCATGTTTCCATCTATGCCGTTTATGTGGGAGTGATTTATTGGATGATGGAGATGAGCACATGTGTCCAGTGAAAATGGCAATTGCTCTACACCGGATCGAGGATGAATGGATGGATCAGGATCAGGATCAAGAGGAGCCACAAGTGGGTGGTGGACAACGCGGGGGTGTCCATGAAGCGCGTCAATATTATTTTAATGACGCAGGCCTCATTGTGACGTATACCCCGAACGAAGAGACAAGGGATGTGTATGGATTTTTGGAGAGTATGTACGATCAACTGTACGATTTAATTGTGCGTGAGAATGAAGAATACAAAGTGACGGTGGTGGTTCAAATGACTTTCTTATTCGAGCGTCAGGTGACAGATGATGAAGTGGAAGATGTGGAGATACGTTCAAATGCTATATTGACTCACAGCATTCAACGTTTAAATTTTGATCAATGGATGGAGAGGGTTAAGCAGGAGCTAATAGCGTTTATTGATGCAGTGACTATCCAAAGTTCAGGGATGATTCTTCAAAAGATTTTGGGGATGGAAGTTCGTCTGAGCCGTTCTGCTCGTGATCAACGACGTGCAGGATCATTGGTTCCTATTCCCCCATTATTGAAGAAGGTGCGGAGTATTCGCTTGTTTGATTATAGAACAGTGACGGATGCGAACTATTGTTTTCAAGATGCGGTGTTATATGCATTGGCTCACCAAGATAATGTATATACGGGGACGTGTGTACGTGTGGTGCGACAGTTGCAATTGAATGATCGGTATAAATTGGATTTTTCAGGGATGAGTGATGAGGGTCTTTACCCCCTCAAGGACCTGAAACAATTTGAACAGCGAAACAATATAGTATTACGGATCTACGTTCATAATGGGAAGGGTTTCAAGGGTACACTTTATGATCATGATTGGGCATGTAATGAGACGACGCGCATTATTCATCTAATACTACTGACAGACATTGAAGATGAGGAGCATGTGGGACTCGACTGCCATTTTATACCTATTATTAAATTCCAGAGCTTTATTCATAACTGTTTTGATATGACACATAGTAAAGGTTATCACCGCTACCTCTCATGTGAACTGTGTTTATCAGTGTTTTCATATGGTGGATATACATCAGCACCAGATCATATTTACCAGGAACGAGATGAGCATCAGAAGACGTGTACAGGTGGGAAAACGCAAGTGGAAATGATGCCAGAAGAGTTTGAATTAAAATTCAAGGACTTTGGCAAGACAACACACCCTTTATGTGTTGTTTGTGCTGATATAGAAAGCATAATTCATCCCATCACAAAGATTCATACAGCAGCCGTGATTGGTCATTACGTCAAATGGGATGATTCATTGGACATGCCGCCAGAGACAGTGGAGCAGCATTGGGGTGAAGAATGTGTAACAACTTTTCTCGATCGGATGGAAGCACTTATTTACCGTGTACATCACATCATCGATGGGTTGGCTCGTAAGAGAATGGTGATGACAGTAGCAGATCGCCAGGTGTATGCTAATACTCATGAATGTAACATTTGTAAACGTCACGTGCGAGAGCAAAAGGATGATGAAGCGAACAACCATCAGATGATGGAACATACAAAATGTCGTGACCACGATCATTTAACAGGGAAGTTTGTACAAGTACTGTGTCATGCCTGCAATTTTCGACGACGTCAGGTCCGACGTCATATCCCTATATTTTTTCATAATTGGAAGGGGTATGATAGTCATCAGATTATCTTACATGGCCTGGTGAAACGTGATGAGAATATGTGGTGGATCAACCCCTGCTACACGAGTGGAGATAAGACGGTGGGTGTGTCAGCAAGCTATAAGGTCTATGGGAATTATAAGGACAACATTCAATTGCAGTTTCGAGATTCGTTTCAATTTCTGTCAAGTTCCTTACATAAACTGAGTCTAACAGTGGAGCGCCTTCCAGTGTCGGATCGAATACTAAGTGAGTGTTACCCTACAATGGATCATTCCAATATTCGCAAAGGTGTCTTCCCTTATACATACTTTGATGACTGGTCTAGGTTGGATGAAACACGTCTCCCTCCCATTGACAAGTTTTATAATGATTTGGCAGAACAGCCATGTTCGGAGGAAGATTATGCAGTGGCGCATCGAGCTTGGCGTGAATTGGGATGTCAGACATTTCGAGACTATGTTAGTTATTATCTCTTGGTCGATGTGACACTGCTAGTGGATATCTTTGAGGATTTTCGGACAAAGATGTTTGCAGTGTCACATCTAGATCCAGTTCATTATTTTGGGATTCCTGGATTGTCATATTCATTTTTCTTGCTCTATACGAATGTGCGATTGGATCATCTAATGGAGGCTGAAATGTATAAAATGTTTGAAGACGGTATCAGAGGTGGGATGACTTTTGTCAACAAGCATCACGCACAGTATGAGGCAGCCTCGGAAGAGAATGATGGAGTGTATACTCATTTGTTTTACATCGACGCTAATAATCTTTATGGAACGGCTATGAGTGCAAAGTTACCCAAGGGGTGTTTTACATGGATTCCTGACCGTCAACTGGAATGTATTGATGATGAGTGGATTCTTAATTATGACATTAATGGGTATCAAGGTTGCATTTTTACAGTTGATTTAGAGTATCCAGAAGAGGTACAGGATCGAAGTATGGATCTTCCATATGCACCAAACAGTGGTGAGATCAAGGCGGATGAGATGAGTGCGTATATGCATCAGTTGTGGGAGACACTACATCAAAAGAAGCCGAAGATGAAAACATCCACCAAGCTCTTCTTAACCCATCATCGGAAAGAGCGGTACACTGTCCATATTGCAGCTCTACAGTATTACGTCCAACAGGGGTTACATGTAAGTTATGTACATAAAGGAATAACATTCCACCAAGAGGCGTTTATCCGACCTTATACGGATTATCATACAGCTGAGCGTGCAAAGAGCACAAATCCAATGGCTCGCAATATGCACAAGTTATGCGTAAATGCGCTATTCGGGAAAACAATGGAGGATGTGCGCAAATACGGGAAAACACGGTTAGTTCGCAAAAAGTCATTATTTATCAAATATACACATCATCCCATGTGTCAAAACTTCTTTGGTATTGGAGATTCAGCTATAGCTGTTCAGATTCGACGACGTAAAGTGATATTGGACCGCGCCATATATATTGGACAGGCAATACTAGATATCAGCAAGATTCAAATGTACCGCCTCTTAGCTCAGTGGCAGAACAATGAACATTGTCTCTCAGTAGACTTAATTGGTGGGGATACAGATTCATTTTTTCTTCGTGTAAAGAGCCGAAGCGATCGTGATACAATTCTACGCTCATTCCGTGATATTCCTAATGTGATAGATCCTGAAGCGCATGGTGTTTTAGACACATCCAATTATCCAAAGACGCACCCTCTTTATGATGCCCACAACGCGAATCGCCTTGGTTGTTTTAAGGATGAGAGTCTTGGTCGTGAGATTAATGAATTCATTTGTCTTAGCCCAAAACTTTATTCTTATACAATGCGTGATGGTGTACGAGACTGTCGTGTAAAAGGTATCAAACAATACAAAAAGCGTGAGCTCTCACACGAGTTGTATAAACAGGTGTATGAAGAGCAAAAGATCCATGCTGTATCCCAATTGAATTTAGAATCTACATATCATGTGATGCGCACAAAGCAGCGAAAGAAGGTGGCACTCTCAGGATGGGAAGATAAACGCTACTGGATTTCAGAAAATGAAAGTGTCCCATATGGTCATCATCAGATTATAACAGAAGCGATTGTAGATACATTATTAGAAGGTCTTGATGATGATAACCCTCTCCACCAATGAAAGGTGTTGGTCATTTGATTATAAGGGTGAACAATCTAGGTGAGTGGTTAAATGACATCAAAGCTGTGTAATCGTATGGTGGAGATACGTGCCTCCAGTGACCTACCCTTGGAAGTGATTTATCCAGTGTTGTGTCACCGGGGGTGGTGTCTTCGATTCCGTCAAGCCAAACCTAAACGCATTTACATCAAATGGTGGAATACAATCCCTCTTCAACTCTTTCCACGTGGGTGTATACAAGTGATGGGATTGCATGAGATGAGTGTGTATGACAAAGTGTGTGAAAGTCTGGAGACATTACTAACCAAAGAATGTCACTTACCTGTGACATTAAGTGCACCGGTGGTGAAATCATGTACAGTATTATGTAACTGGAAACGGTACAGAACATCAATCCCTTTCCATCATTTGGCCTCGTCAGCCAATGTGATGAATGAGCATGAACTTTTCCCTGGAACATTGGTCCGTCACAATCACCATCACTGTTCATTGTTTGTGAATGGTAAGGCCATTGTAACGGGTGCTTGCTCTATTGAGGAAGCAGAATCTGTCTTATGGACCATTGTAAATACATTATGAGAAAGAACAAGTGTTTTTGTTACATATCTATTTATTGGAGAGAATGGTAGATACAAGTGTTTTCATATATTTAGCAATGAAACGATCATTATGGGATAGGGTGGGGTTATTTCTTTCGGTAGGAGGAACATGATAAAAGGGGGTTAGTGTCTGGGAAAGGGAAGGGAAATGGGGGCGATGATTAAGATAATAGAGACAGTAACCTCCACAGTAAGCTTTTGAGCCTTGAATACATGTATGTAGACGTTTGAGAGGATAGGGTCGTTTTTGTAACCATGAAACTAGATGAGGGTATTGATGAATAGGTTGACCGTATGAATCAAAGAATTCACAAAGTTGATGTTCCATATCTTGATAATATGCGAGCCAATGTTCACCTGTTTTATGACGTGGGTCTGAATTGACAATGCAGCTGTAGGAAGTGGTGGTGTCTGTAGGAGCCTCATTCGCAGCAAACACGCCTTTGAAGGGGATGTGGGAGGGTTGGAGAAAGAGTGGGGCCATGGATTGACAACTGCATTGTAGGAGACACATGAGATTATCGGTATCATCATCATCGCAACAACATTGGAGCATATACTGTTGTTGGACATGATCCAACGATTTCATGACTGAGGTCAATTGGTTTGAGGAGAGCCATTCCACCATGATGGATGGGAACTTAGACAGATGGGGTTACGTAGTCGCTGGAGATGACAGAGGTATTAGGTCTGATGACAAAGCATTCATCCACAAGTGAGAAAATGATGAGATCCAATGGAGCCCCCAAAGGCTTTAGAAATTCAATTTCTAGGGAAAAGTTTAAGTCCCCACGTGTTCTTTGTTGTTGTCCAATGCGATGATCATGGGTGATATCAAAGGGGATGAGATAGAAATAGTCTTTAAATGTGTCCAGATCAATATTACAGGAGGAATTTTTACCATAGATATTCATCGCACGATTGAATTGGGTATAGACTTGACGGAGATCTTTACATTCAATACTCCCACCTGTGATGGTGACACCATTCGATTTAAGGGTGAGGGAGGAGAGTTGATGTCGTTGAAAGATGAGTTTTCGTTTTGCAAAGGTGAGCCAACTATTACTGGGGACTAGACCAAAGAATAATAGTTTCGGTTGGATATTAATAGCAAAATTGTAGACATCCTTCTTCTGCCACCCATCACTCAAATTAATGCGTTGAACAACAATACCATTGTATTTGTAAGCGATATTTTCCTTTGTTCGACGGGTGGCAACCGCTTTTTGAATGGAATCCATGGGTTGAAGCATGGGCATGTGTAATTTAAAGGAATGAAAAAAGAGTCGGTAATTGGTAGTGGGGGTGATTGCGTCAAAATCACGGAACATGTACTGGGGCTGATTCACTTGAAATTCCACATCTAAAGTGGTACCCGGAGGGAGTGCTTTCTCCTGTTGAAAGAGATTGCAATGAATGGGGAAATCATATTGACGTCGATATTTCTGTTTACGCCACAATTTAATCTCCTGTTGATTAATTAAATTATTGACATCATCAAATTTTTGTGTCGTGTCAGTTAATGACCCATTCGCTGCAAAAGCGCCGGGGAGGGTGCGGACAAGAGAGGTGGTGGGGGTATAAAATCCTTGTGTCACCAAATGAGTCCCTTTCGCCGTAGCATCATATTGTAACATGTTAATAAGGTAGGCCTTGAGATAATAGAGATCATTACCCCCTTCCACCACCTGCTCGTTGACGGTAATTTTAACATCTCGAAACATACTGTGGGCTGAATTATTAATGAGAATGACACTCGCTGTAGTAGCTGTAGTGTTCCAGGTGGCAGCGGCAGAATCATAGGATTGAATGGAGACGTCTACCGTGCAGTAGGCATTGGCAACATCCATCCAATAGAGATCAGAGGGTTTCAATGAGAAATGGATGGTATCACATGCATCCAAAGCATTGATTGGAGCCACCAAATTGACAAAGGTGGAACGACTGGAGACGTCCACTCCATCCTTTTCAAAGACGTCATATCGAGCATCTAAATGTGTTGGGAACGTGGCTGTCGTCATGGTGATAAGGGAAGGGTGGAGTGGGGAATTACTTAAAATAAACGTTGACCACCTCCAGTGAGTCTACGATAATAGGGTAGGAAATGTGTGGCACTATAACGGGTGCTGGATGCGGCGCTTAAGGGGGCGGTGGAATGGACACGACGCCGTTTGGCGCTGGGGGTAGCTTCCACCTCTTCCAAAGGTCGTTTCCGTGTGGTGCGAGAGAGGAGAGCTGCAGGTGCTTTACGAATGGCTTCCCCCACCTCCTTCTGTCCTTTACGAAGGGCCTGTGCCACACCTTTCTGTCCAGTACGAACCAATTGGCGACTAGAGGTAGCAGCAACCTGTTTGAGCGTCTGCGCGCCAGACGTGATACCTTTCTTCACCCCACGCCGCACCCCACGCTTCAATTGAGTCTTCAACCCACTCAAGGCACGACTGAGAAGGCCTGGACCCCCTGTAGGGGCACGCTTTGAAGGGGCACGCTTCACAGGGGCACTCCCTGTAGGGACACGCCTTGGAGGGGCACGCGTCACAGAGGTATGTCTTTTTAGGGTACGCTTCACAGAGGTATGTCTTTTCGGGGTATGCTTCATACGGGTACGGTTATGGCCCCGGGTTCGAATCCGTGGGATCCGCGGCATTCGAATCCCAGGCATACGAAACCCTCCCGTCTGCACCCCTCCCCCCGCTCCAAGGATATTGGCACTCGGGACGATGGAGGGGCCACCTCCAATCAATTGGACACCTCCAGGGCGAGTACGGTCAAAGATATAGGTGGAAGAACCCACCTGACGGTTAAAAAGATGTGCCATGAATGAGAGGGAGAGTTCATGAATGAGTTACTTAAACACGTTGACGACGTAATTGAAGTTTCACATAGGTCCGTCCTCCTTGAAGGGGGATAGGGCGTCCATCATCAGAGCAGAGTTGAAAATGAAGACGGTTCATGTTATGTAAGGCAACAGGGAGATAGTCTATATGATTGAATTCATGATGAATGGGTGCTCCAAATGGGAGATTGCGATAGGGAATGACTCGCATTAAATTGGTTTTTGATCCCCCTACATAAATGGGGTTGGTTATGTTAGAGTAGAGGAGTAGATTGTAAATGTAGGCGTGCATGTTGACAGGGACGGGAGCATGTAAGCTCCGATCTACACGAGGTTGATGAAGGCCGAGAATATCCATGAGTAAGGGGTCCAGTTCCAGGGAATAGCCTTGATCCACATGAATGGTGACAAAGGTAGAATCTCCTATTTTTTGAGTCATGAATTTGATATGAGGGGAGGTGGTAGAATTGAGGGTATAGAAGAGGGAGGGAATATCATAAATACCCTGCTGTAATTTAAAATGACGTACATTCCCATCTGTCCGAACGTCAATGAGGGCTTGAGGATCCTCGATAGGTTCTTCTATAGGTTCCTCTTGTGATCCCACTTCCACTTCCTGGTAAGCATTAACAATGTCATGGAGGAGAGAGGGATCTACATCTGATCGAAGGGTAATTGGGGGTGGTGGATAGCTCAGATCCACATCTTTACGGGTATGACATTGGTTGAGGAGGACATAACAATCAAAGGTTTTATTCTTCCATTTACCACGATTGATTTCCACTTTAGCATCTGAATTATTTCGCGCTGTAGCGGTGGCGGGGCTGAGAGATAATGTTCCACGATCTTCTTTGGAAGAGTAGGTGACTCCTGAATAACCAAACAAATCTACACTGGTGGAGGTATCAGGTGCAAGCATAAGATCGGTATGAATATCTGTATTGACGAGAAGAGAGTGGGGGTTAGTATCATATTTTTGGAAGCGATTGAGTAAATATGTCCCTGCTTTGGTAGCACGTTGTTCCACTTCGAAATTGTTCATGTCGAAGGCGTCTGATAATTTGGGTAAATAAATGCCCAGGATTTGTGAACTGGCGGTCAGGGAACGTATGGTAATCTTTCCTTGACGTTTCATAAATTTATTGTAGGTTTCATACATCCCCTGCTTCACACGCAAATCAGCATACCGTGGATGAACATTGGCGGTGGGGACGTGAAAATAATAATCTGTGTGTACACCACTTCCATCATGATTGTAATCCTCATTGAAATAAAGTTCCCCATTGTTTAAATTTCCACCATTAGTGATCATTTGGGGGAGACCGTATGTGGTTAATTGGGTACACAGTTGAGTAAATTGTTCACGGAGTGTTCCAGCCGTGAGACGGATTTTGACAATGCGTGTACGATACAGGGGGATTGGGGTGATATTGTACTCATGCGCTTGAAAAGTGTTTTTCACGCAGGGATGGTAAAAGGCGCGATGACGACGTAGAGGGAAAGGAGGAGGGGTGGGTACTGATTTTTTATCAAAAGCTTGGGCAAGTGTGCGTTGTTCATTCAACTCTGGCCAACTGTTTCTAGAATCGTAACGGTTGGGATATTCAAAATTCATCCCGGCTACAGTAAGGGTTTTGAACTCCTTATCATTCAAATTTGACATAATATAATTGATGATGGTGGTATCGGGGGTAGGAGCCCCCTTAGGATTTTGGGGGAGTGTGCTGGGGTAGTAATCATTCTTGTGGTCTCCCCCAAGTTCTATATCAATGGGGGTAGGTTGAACAATCAAACTACAGGGTGCTCCTAATAAGGCTTGCATGGGTCCATTGAGAATGAGGGCATGAGTGAGGTAAGGATGATCCTTCGTCAAAGTGTGCCAAGGTCTAGGATTTGCACAAATGGCATTTACCATGTCCATGAAACCACGAGCAGTGGTTGGGGGGTGGAAACGATGTTGCATTATATGTTTCAGGATGATGGGATGTTTTAAGACCCATTTATCAAACGTATTGGGTTTGAAGATTTCTCCCGTTCCTACCGCCATTTCATAATTATGAAGAAGGGGGGAAATATAAGTGAAGGGGGCTTTAAACACATCACGCCATGCATTGGGTAGAGTTGAGAGATTGGGATGGAATTGACCACTGACACGATGCAAGTTGTAAAAACATAAGGCATGATCATGGGTATGAATTCGTTGGGCCAAATGTTCAAGGAAAAGTGGAATGACATTGATATATGTTCCTTGTATGGTCCAGTTTTTAATGCGTACATCCCCCGCGGCTGGGGGTGTTTTCACAGTGATGGGTGTACTCGTACGATTACTGTAGTTTTTAAATGTTTTCATGAGATATTGTTGATTCTGTTGTTTCAAATAATTAATCCATACGCTGGGGGCTGTATCCAATTGCACACGTGCCCGTTCCCCAGTAAAGTCCACGTAAGTAGGGCTCACCTTGTCAGAGGCATGTGTATTAAACAGAAGTGAGATATTATTCAAATAAAGAAGATAACTAGCAGGTTCCAACACTAAACGGGAGAGGTGAGGGAGAACACGTACCATAGGGGAATGTGGACCTCCACCGTTGGGTTTAAACGTCATATTATTAATTTGGCGGGATGGGAGAAGAGGGTATTCTCTATAAAACAAACGTTCTAACTTGTCCAATTTCTTTTCTTTGACAACAGGTCGGTCATACATACAATCCAAAATACCAATAGGACTATCAATTTGATCTAACGCCATTTGTCGAAATTGAGCAGGACCCCCTCCACGTCCAGAAGGGCCACGTTTTCCAACTGGACCCCGTTCCCCCGGCGGGCCAGGAGGTCCGCGTTCTCCCGGTGGGCCAGGAGGTCCTTGTTTTCCTGCAAATCCAGGGAGACCAGGTGGACCTTGTGACCCTTTCACACCTTGAGGTCCACGTACACCATGAGGGCCACGTACACCTTGAGGTCCACGTACACCTTGAGGTCCACGTTCTCCTTGAGGGCCACGTTCACCTTGTGGTCCACGTTCACCTTGAAGTCCAGGTGTACCAAGAGCTCCTAACCCCCCTTGCGGACCTCTTTCACCTTGTGGACCTCTTTCACCTTGTGGACCTCTTTCACCTTGCGGACCTCTTTCACCTCTTTCACCTTTTTCACCTTTTTCACCTTTTTCACCTTTTTCACCTTTTTCACCTTTTTCACCATCTTTACCATCTTTTCCATCTTTTCCATTTTGACCTGAACGATTTGTAGTCGTATCACGTTTTTCTCCTTGAGGGCCCTGTGATCCTCTTTCACCTTTATCTCCTTTCTCCCCCTTATCTCCTTTATCTCCTTTCTCCCCCTTATCACCTTTATCTCCTTTCTCCCCCTTATCACCTTTATCTCCTTTCTCCCCCTTATCACCTTTATCTCCTTTCTCCCCCTTATCACCTTTATCTCCTTTCTCCCCCTTATCTCCTTTATCTCCTTTATCTCCTTTGGGACCTTGTACACCATCTTTCCCATCTTTCCCATCAACTCCATCCACCCCAGGGGGTCCTGGTGGACCGGTACGGAGTTCAATAGAAGAGCCTTGAGTAGGACGTTTCGCTTGGATTTTACGCTTCACCAGAATGGGTGGGGTGGTGGAAGATCCATGAGAAGATACACCTTTCCCAACTGAAAATGGGAGATCGGTAGGGATTGTCTTCAATGTATTTTGAATGCTGATTTCTTTCACACCTACTTCCCATTTATCACCATGAGAGATAATTAGTCCAGGGGTTAATTCATTGGTGAAATTCGCTGCTGTATTGTTAGGGAAAAGGGTGGGTTGAGCATTACTAAATACATGGATGATGTACTGATCCTGATTCGTGTACATTATTGTATTCACAAACTCCTATATCCCATTACCTAAAGAGAAAGAACAAGAATTTATCAAAATGATGTTTATTGATCAGGTCGTGGGCGAAAATGAAGTTTTAAATAAGAACGTCCAAATTTCATGGGAATGTAATCCCCATCATCTCCACGAATTTGAACTTCAATTTGATCAATCACTTTACTACTGAGGGGGTAGTAATCCACCGATGGAATGTCAATGGCAATCATTTCACCAAAATGGGATTTGCGTTCAATTGGGACCATTTTTAATACACGTGCTTCACTATCTCCAATGGAGGTTGCTGCCACAATATTACAGTAGATGATGATATTGTAGGTATTGGGGACAATGTCTATGGGGTATGTGGTTTGATAATGGGAATGTGGACCGAAATAAGTACGTGATAAATTCAATTTGTACCCTAAACATTGTCCAAAATCAATATAGGTGTTTCGTCCTGTGTGAATGGAAAAGAAATGTTCATCTGTTAAACGTAATGTAATGTCAGTCCATTCCGTTAAGGATAATTGGATGTGATTAATTAATCCCATAATGGTATATGCACCTTTAGGAATGGTTATGGTTTGAAATGGGGTGTAAAAGTTCATTCCTTCTGCACGCACAATACTATCATCCAAGGGTTTCATATCTGCACGATACATATGTAACAGAGGGCGGGTGTTAAAATCCATTTGTAGACGCACTTGTTTCAACATTTTCTTATCACGCGGACGAATGCGTAAAATGCTACCCTCTGTCAAATAGTACATGTTCCGCTGATAGGAATGTAGACCATGGGTAAGACACCCTTTGATACCCAAAGCGTTCACTCCATCTTGAGAATACCACCCTATCGCTTCCAAAGGGGGTTTTTGCTCCTGTATATAATCATGTATCCAGTATTCTCCAGGCTTAGTTGTGTATTTGGAGATGAATTTACTGATGAGATAATCAGACTGACGATATGCTTCCATCCCAAATAAATATTGTTGTAGATATTGATTTCCACTAGATCCTTCACTCCAATCCTTTGTATGAACTTTTTTAAAATACCGTTGACCCTCTTCTTTCTGCCATGGATACTGGGTTTGTGGAAGAGTGGTATAATCTGTATACGTGTCTGGTAAGGTATAATCCCACAAGGCATTGATATGAAGGATCATTCCATGTGTAATAGATGATGGGTAGTTTGTCACATTCGCATATTCCATACTGTATTTGAATAGAGGGTTTGTTAATACACCCATGGCTAAGGCGGAGGTGGGTGGCATTTGAAATTCCAAACGATAGAAGATGGTGCTGGCACTGTATCGAATCCAAAACATGCGACTGTTGGGATTCCCTTTATTAATGGCATACACAAGAGATTGAAGTGTATAAATTCCTTTGGGAATGGTATAGATGATGGGGGATAATACACTAGGGTCTGTATGATAATAGGTGATGGAGAGAGGTTCTGGGAGATGGAATACATTCAAGGTTTCATACGGGTTATCCTCTTCATCCACCCATCCTTTCATCCGTTTCAATTGAGCCTTCATGTCTGATGGTGGACGTTGGAGAATATCTTTCACCAAATAAAAAGGGGTGATGGGGATGGGTAGTCTAAAGTGGAGATTCTTAGGTTGAAGAATGGGGGCCGTTATTTCAATGTCTGGTAATGTTTTCCATACACGTTCCTTTGTCACCAATTGTTGACCTATATGTTTTTGCACTGTGGTCACTGTGTAGGTGCTACACGTGATTGGACGCATAGGTTGAAAACCATCCCGCTTCCAATACACAGACTGATTTGATGTGAGAGGGGTATGATACTGTCCTCTATCCAACGTCTGTTCTTGTATACGACCTACCCCTAACCAACGCATCTTCCGATAGGTTTGAATCTTTGCAGTCTCATCAATATAACTCGTATATAGACCTTCATTATAAGATTTGATGGATGGGGGTGGTGGAAATGTACCCTGCCACAATCCAGACAGTTCATTGGTATTCAATCGTTTGGCAATTTGTGATGTATTTTCAAATTGAATGAATATGGGGTAGTAGTCATGGAGTGTATCATCATCTTCATTCCCCCAATTAACATGAATGGAAAGGGAGAGCCCTCCTTTACACACCAGCAAGGTGGCAATGTAAGGGTACGCCTTCATGATAGAAGTAGTATGACGTGACCGGTAGGATACATTCTTCACAACAATGTGGAAGCATTGATCTTTATAAAAGACACGGTCTATATATTGGGGTAAGGTGTAGAAACCACTAGGGATAGTAATTTCCTTCGTTACATAGAAGCCCAGGATGGCGTAAAAACCCATCACAACACGTTCTTCTTTTTTAACATGAATGAGAAGGGAATCCCGTTCTGCCGAGGTTTCAAGATCTTTTCCCCATTGACTCTTTAATTCTTCATCCTTCAATGCATTATACTGTGTGATAATTGAGGTAAGGTGGGCAATGTAGTCGGGGAGGGGGCGAATACGACGGAAATCAAAATGGGTAAACAACCGATACTTGTATTGGATAGATGTTGGGATAGTGATGGAACCACGTTCATACACAATATCCTGGTTTGATGCAAGTATATTAGAGGAAGAGGTTTTGGGGGTAAATAACGTGCGTGTCATTTCCACCAAGGCTGCACGATCTTTATTCGCCTGGACTGTACTGGTATTGTAGGTGTGTACTGCATCATTACGCAGGATAGGTGGAAGTTTTGCTTTCAAGGTATCAGAATATAGTTTGTTGTGTAATCTATTCGTCGGCTGATTTGAAGGTTGTTTGTCTTTATGGAAATAATGGAGGATGGTTTTATAACGGGTAGCTACCATTTCACCATCTTTTGGAGTGAATTGATTATCACGTCGTAAATTGAACCATGTAGTAAATGGGAGGTTATTCCCCAACACTTTTTGAAGATGTTGTAGAGTGGTGATGAGGTGTCGCAAGTAGGCCAGTTTGATATTATAAGTATACTGCACCTGTTGGGCTTTCTCTGTAATGACGGTACCTATCACCATACCTGTGATTATATGACCACCACTTATTCCTTTCTTCACTGGACGTGTGATCAAATCAGATGGGAGGGAAATATCCAATGTCTTGGCCAAATCCACCACGATATTATACTCTTTGTCATAGAGCTTGATCAATTTATTGATATCATCATAAATAGGAGATTTTCCATATTGTGCACCAGGCATTCGTAAATAGATTGGGAGGAAAGGTGTTTCCAGAGGGTGGCATCCATATAGATTGATGGGGGTGGTGACTTCCACATGGGTCTGATGACACATACTGGTGAGGAGTTGATAATCTATCGCCACGAGGGCTGTATTCTGTATAGGTTGTATTTGAAATTGGATTTCATCCTCTGTATGCATTAAAAGTTTACCCACCCCTGACCATTCCAACCATTGGAGGAGATCTTCCAGAGGCATGTCCTGTTGTGCATACTCTCGGTGATAATGTTTGAGGAAGGTGCAACGATGGAGAGGGATGACTTTAAACCAATAATCTGTATATGAACCGACCGTATGATTGATAAACTGTTTATAATGTGTAGATACACGGGTTTGAATAAATGTGGATTGATTTGGGGAGAGATGGTAGACACATTGGTTTAAAAATAAAGACATGGCCAATGCTGGAGAAAATACAAGAACGTAATGGAAAGTGGTATACTCCTTCACTTGATACATGGACACAGGTACCACTTCTATATGATACACATCACGTTCTGTAAATCCATCTCCACCCATGTACAAAATGGAGCGGCTGGTTTTGATAGTCATCATTTGGGTTTGGACATGGTTCAAATATTGTTGTAAAGCGTCAATCGGTGCCATCTCCAACCATTGTGCGTTGGACTCGTAAATGATGTGTTGTGTGACTTTGTCCGTTCCCTCCATCGTATAATAGGGGAGAAATGTGTTCAAGGTCGATTTATGCCCCACATCTGACGTTTTACCCACTGTGATAGTGCATGGCTCCGTCACTGTATCAATAGTGTTCACATACCCAAAAGCAGACACACCTACTTCCCATTGTTCATGCAACGGTAGTTGAAAAGGTAGGTTATAATTGGTAAAATAATGATTTGCTTTATTGTCAAAGGCATCATTCCTAACATTGCTGAGTAGGAGTAATGAAAAGTCAGACTTCTTCTCCCCCATCACGCCTTACATGCTCAATACTGGCGATGGTTACCTAAAGGTTGGATATCACTGTCCTTCACCCATGAGTTCATGGAGGTGGGATAACCTTGCCAGTGCACGAGATGTTCCCGTTGACCATTACGTGTACGTGTACGTAGAACTTGATCCACTTGATAGATTTCCTCATCCCGTCGCACTACTTGTAATTCCTGTGCATAAAATGCACCACGAATAGGTTCCCCTGCTAAATCCACGAGAGAGTACATACGTGTCCCATAGGGATCTTTCCGTATACTTTGAATACGAAACTCTTCCGTTGACCAATTCGCTTCATACCCCCGCCCAAACGTTCCTTTATCACGAGAAATACGGACTCGTGCTCCCACTTTGAGGCTACTGTGTGGACGTTGGGGACGTTTCAATTGGGGATAGTTTTGTCGAACCCGTTTCTGTTGATGTTGAAGAATTGTACCAATATCCTGTGACGTGACTTCATTGGGGATTTTCTGGGTTGTGGAATGACGTGTGTTATTATACGCCATCATCACGTCTGGGAGGTAATCAATCCAATTCTGGGCATTGGTGGCTGTGAAAATACGTTCTAATTTATCTTTAATGGTACGATTCAAACGTTCCACATGTGCACATTTATAAGGGCTATAAATAGAGAAATGTTCAATATTCTCCTTCTTCAATACTTTATCCACCTTGGTATTATAAAATTCACGACCTTGATCTGTTTGGAGACGTTGTGGGGGAGGGATGGTTTTAAACACCTTGTCCAGAATTCCAGCCACTTCCTCTGCACTTTTTGTTTTCAAAGGAAACGCCCATGCTTTGCGGGAGAAAATATCCATGAGCATGAGGATATATTTATACTAACGGTTAGAGGCGGCATACTTCTGATAGTCCACAATATCCGCTTGGAACTGGATGCGTGGGCCACTCACGCGATACGGGTGTAGAGGGCGGATACGGTTCCGCTTCTGTCGATGAAGTGTATATGTTGGTTGGGATTGAAGCCAATGACGGACACGTGCGGGGCTCAGGCCGGATGCAGCAGCTAAAGCAGCGACGGAACCGTACCCAGCAGGATGCTTGCTGTCGTAGTAGATGGCTTTTAACCTTTCTTCCGCCATCACAACTATCCTTAGGTACAGGTCTACTTGGTATAATATGGCTCACATTATGATGGGCACAACAATTCATGGTGAATTGGACATGAGTTTCCCCATCCTCATCTGCCATCGCCGTTGTACAGGAGGTGCACAAACGTTGAAAGAGTTGAGCTGTCATCTTTAGCACATGTTTCCATCCATAGTCTACGTATAATGATCATACATCGCTTGTAGGGGGGAGCGTCTACGTGAAGAGTGCCCCGTCACATCTTTAACATTCCCACGCCTAGGGCGTGTATTTTCTTTATCAACCTCACGCATGCGCGTACGTGTTGTGCGTGTACGTCCACGTGTCGCACCACGACCAACCCCAGAGGTTGTAGGAGGGGGTGTAGCAGGAGGGGGTGTAGCAGGAATGACATGCTCATCACTGTTCTTGCGGTCGGATTTAACCCCCTCTATATGCGGTCGAGGGAGGGGGGTTAAGGGCGTATTCATACCAAATAGTTTATTACGCAATTGCTGGAAGTGGATTAGTTTGGCGTGCCATGCACGGATCGTTTCCATGCTGGGTTTTGAGCGAATAATATCCCGCGCCACTTCTCTTGCATACTGAGGGTAGGGGTGAACCATATCATCTATTTTCTCATTTTCCAACGTATGTTGAAGTAACGCTGTTTGAGGATCGGAGGTGGCCCCTCCCGTTTGTCCCCCTGCCTGTTTCTCTTCACATGCTCTGTACATGGTGGGGGTTACAACCATCATTTTACTGAAATCCATTTTGTTTCGGTGGGGGTGTTTCGTTAACTTAAATACAATCATGGGGGGTTCAAATAATTTTGTACGTAAACGGTATTCCATCGGTGTGCTGGTCGTAAAGTCAACAAACAAATAGGCGTAGCTACCATACTCTCGCATCAAAGTGGCGAGAATATCATGGATGACATGGGTATTTCCTGCTGGGAGCATGCGGGATAGGAATTGACTCGTCTGCTGCTGATTGCGTGGATTAGGGAAAAGGACCATATAGTGGACATTATTATTACGCATCCGCTGCTCCTTATCTCCATACAGATATTGGGTAATTTGAATGGCAAAGAAGCCTTTATGATGAGAACCACGTAGAAAAAGGGTGGTGATTCCTTCATGTTTCGCACTCTCCTGTTGCAGATCGTCCAAAATCACAATATCATTCTGTCCCAATTGATCTAAATCATCGTGCGTGGGGACCCCCAATTTCATCTGAATGTCCAACTCCTTTAATTTATCATGAAAAGGACTCTCTATCCCATAAAACCACCATATTTTACGGATGGGATGTTTAAATAACCCATCTTTATGCTTCAATAAATTTAAGACAAAGGTGGATTTCCCTGATTTACTCGGTCCACACACGATCATAGAAGAGTCATTTTCCAGACGAAAGTCCATGTTTTAAAACAATAAGTCCATGAATCATACTTTATTACGTAAACACAAAAACAATTACATTTCACTATATTCAGGAATCAGTGTAATGTCAATGTCAAAGGCAAGCCAGTCAATCACACCATTCTTTATATAGATGGGATACTCATCTGTGGTCACGCGTTCTCGGAGTTCTGTATATTGATTTGGACAAATATCTGCAATAGGATGGATATTGAAGCGATGGATTTGTTGATGCCAATCCGCTCCTTTCAATGATGCGAGACGTTTCATGGCACTAAGAACAAAAGCGCGGTACAATGGTTTGAAACGTGCATCATAACTACCCACTCCTTTGTCACCATCCACTTCTATTCCATGTAATCCTTTTAGACCATGGCGTAAGATTTCCATTACATCTTGAATCCGCTTCTTCATATGACATACGGCATGTGCAGCGTAAATTGTAGGGGTTAATGTTTTGAGTGCATCACTGAAATGTTCATTACGGAAGCAATCACTTTCCAGACGTTGAAGTAATGGAAGAAGTTTCACTTGTACATGAGATGAGGCAAGGTATGTATTCACATCGTCATACAACTGTTTATCCGTATAATTAGGGGGGTGAGGTATATCTGTATCCGTGTACAAATAAGCACAGACATTGTACACCTTTTGGTACACTTTATGGTTTGCTTCCAAACGTCGCAAGACTTGTTGCATTCCACGTACTATAAAATACTCTTCAATCATATCACTATGTCGTCCTTCTTTCTTACCACTTTGTATCCAATCCCCTGAACTCGCCTTCAACATCTCATAAAATCGTTTGAGGTACATGTCCCGTACCGTCACATTTTCTACCACACGTCCTTGATATTGACGTAGCATATAAAGTTCCTCCACGATTTGTTTGAGGATTTGAATATAGACGAGACGGTTCATTTCACACCGCTCCTCTTCCATTTCATCTTCATTGGTGGGTTGAGCTCTTGCAAAATTACCGTATTTTTTCAATAATTCCATCAATTGGTTTAGTATATGTTTCAAGCTGTGGATAGGAGATTTCTCATAAATGGGTCGCACATCTTTATCAATAAATGAATGGTCCATGTCAATGTCTTTTGCAGGGGTTATAAATGTGTATAGACACAGTAATTGCTTATCCACATCAGCTATTACATTTTCCATATGCTCCTTTTTCCAATCTTGTGCTTGTTTAATATCCACCTTTAAGCGTTTCTTCCGTTTTATGGGTTTTACAGTGAGGGTTGGTGGGGGTGATGTTGGCGGTGTTTGTGGTAAAGTATTCTCCACCTTATCCACTAAAGCACACATTTCCTCTTCTTCCACTTCCGTCATCTGTTCCATGGTTTCACCTACTTCAATATGATGGTGATACAGTACTTGTTTCACACTGCAACAAAGTCGGAACCGTTGTTTCTCATCATCACGATAAACACCTGTGATTTGGAATGTACAGCTGAGACGAATTACACTCCCCTTCTCCTTGTATGTTCCATCCATATGCGTCAACGTTTCCCAAATCTTATTTAAGGCATACAAAGACTTCAATTCAAACTGTCGTTCCCCCATGGTGAAGATGGGTGTTGGTGATGAATGGGGTGGACGACATAATTTGACATAGATACCCTTATTCGCTTCCGCTGTCGCACCATCACGCACAATGGTATCCATATGATAATGTGGCCAAGAACTTTGTCCAATCAATTGACCCATTAATTGTTCCAATAACACCAAGTCTTCTGCCACTTGATTGGAAAGACGGATACGTGTATCGAACGCACCTTCTGCATACTCATTCTGCTTCGTCAATCCATACCACATAGAACTCCCACTGTTGAAAAGTAATCGCGCTTCAAGTGCTTTATCCTCCCAGTGAGTAAATTCACGTGGCCAACAATCATAATTCTCCACTCGAATTGCATGAAAATTAGGAATATCAGTACTGGGATTTGCTAATTTCACCATGGCAATAGGAAGATGTCGTAGATTGGTATATGGTCGTTTTGACCACTCTACTCTCCGTGTTGCATGGAGGGTGCTGTTGAAGAATCCCTTCACAGTGTCATTGACCACAGTGGGTAAACGTCGTCGTCGTTGCGGCTTGTTTTCTTCACATCTCCAGCCTGAATTTTGGCTGGAGGTGCTACTTCATCGTCCAAGAGGATAACACGCTTACGTCCGTCCGAACTCATGTTTGTCTCTACACTGATTCCACATCCTTTTATATAATGTTTAAACAGGCGACTGTTGTGCATTCAGTCCTATACCATGCACCGTTCCCACAAGTCGTCTACGGTGCTTGACTATTTTTCTACCACACAGTCCCATATTCATTACAAAGATGATAATGATGATAATTTGCACAATAGCGGTAATCCACGTGTCTGGAACGTCAATAGTAGGTAGTTTGCAGCTACAGGGAGAGCATGGCATACAATCTGTTGTATTCCATGTCCGATGATGATAGAGATGTTGAATTGTGGGCGACATGTCACAACACTGATAGTGAAGTGAATATTCTTCTCCTTATATAGTCGTCTCATCATGATTTACTTGAATATCTGTCAAATCAAAATTGGTTGGATCATCATGAAACGCTACGGCATAGGCTTGTACAAATGGCATTTGTTTTTGTTGAAATCGACGTTTCTTTTTCAGAAAACTGTAATAATCAATAGGGGGTCGTACAAATTTGCGTAGAATTGGACCATACACTTTAAAGAATTCCTGCTGTACAGGTGTGAGTTTTTTATTTCCACCACCACCTTTTTGCATCTTCTCCATCAGTTTTCGTAAATCTTCTACATATGCTTTGGGTAATTGGTTGATTCGATGATTAATTGTACGTTTAAAACAGCCTACCCCCTTCTTCAAATGACCTAATGTATCTTTAAACACTGTTTGACGTTCTATACACCGTTGACACATGTTTGCTACATTGTGTAAAAATCCCCACATTTACTTAGTTGAATTCACGAATAAAGCGTAGCATATTTTCACGTTGAGCTACTTGATTGGCATTTTCATGAACCATGTGTGCAATAAAACGCTCTTTTGTATCCAACATCTGTAACAGACGCTCCATTGTTGTATCGGTGTATACACCATTCCCATCCCCTCGATCAGGGTGTTGTACTACCGTTTGAAATCGCTGTTCTAATTGGTGGAGTACACGTCGTCGGTTTTCTAAACGCTGCTCTTGTAATGTAATAGAATCATGAAGTAAATTCACAATAATTGAATTTTTAAGTGCATTTAACTCGGTGATGTATTGTTGCCCATTCTCAAGTATCGGTGGATGTACTTCATACTGATGAGGATCTGCTAGAGGGCTTGTCCCTTGATCTTGTCTCGGAATAGGTAGAGGATTTGTCCCTTGATCTTGTCTCGGAATAGGTAGAGGATTTGTCCCTTGATCTTGTCTCGGAATAGGTAGAGGATTTGTCCCTTGATCTTGTCTCGGAATAGGTAGAGGATTTGTCCCTTGATCTTGTCTAAAAATCATAGGGGGAGGAGGTGATGTGCCAATATGTCGATTATTTGCAACTTGATTATAACTATCGACATAGGCATTCTCAATCTCAGTTCTCATTGGATTCGGTAACGCACTATGAAGTAATGTGGGTTGTATGAGAGGTTCTGGAATATCCCCTACCTGTAACGGTGCCAAACCTTCTCCCTGTAATTCTCGCAATTCATCAATCCATGGTCTCTCATCTATTACTTGTGGTATTTCATCTCTAAAATTATCTGGTAAATTCGGTTGTGGTGAATATGGGGAAAGTAAATCTGAATAGGCTACATCCCCCTGCTCCACCATCGCTCTTTCCATCACATCCATAGGAAGCTGTTGTTGAATCATTACATAACGATCCACCCCATCATTTGGCATACCTTCCACCAATGCACGTAGAGCTTCATCTGCATCAAATTCTGGTGCTGGGACTGGTGCTGGCGTTGGGACTGGTGCTGGGACTGTTGCTGGCGTTGGGACTGGTGCTGGTGCTGGGTTGTCATGGTCACTTGCATCCAAATCTACATTATGATTGGTTGTATTAAGTGTCTTAAATATTCGTTTGATTTGCATACGTTGTTCTGTATTTAATCGCTCCCCTTGACATACATGATTGAGATGTTGTCTCACAAATCTATCTAATCGTGCTTTATCCGCATCTTGTGGTAGAACTTTCATACACTTGTAACATACATATTTGAAGCGATCCGTCACATTACGTGCATGGGATATTGCAATTGCATTGGGTTTATTCTTATGTCTGCGACGTAAATGTTCATTCATGCGGTGTGTACGAAATGGAAGTCTACAGAATGTACATAATGACATTTTCATACATCGTCTCGCCCGCCTCTCTGGACTTTCCACTTCACCACCTTCCATCTCAATCATATTGACGTCATCATCCTAACGTCATCATTTTACGTAAAGTCATATCTTCGCCCCCATGACTGCACTCTTCTCTTCCTCTTCTTCTTATGATGTTCATCATATCGCCCCCAATACCGTCTTCCACGACATACACTCTTTCGTTGACCTCGTTTGTTACGTATCACGCTGGGTTTGGTTGTTACCATTACGATTTCTCACCTTTTCTTCATTCATGTTACTTAATGAAGTTGTTACTTCCTCTAACTCTTGGACAGCTGCTTGCCACCTCATACCATTATGTCTTCTTATAATTATCTCCCGTATTCTTTTCAAGACTTGTAAGATAATCGTAAGGACCACAAGGATCATGTTGAGTTAGATAGAGAATCAAAAAGGAACTAATCATAAGAAAAATCATTATCCCTCCATACACCATTCCTTCACCTACTTAAAGCATCATTGTCATATAACATTCCATATATTTTACACAGATTTTGATTTACATGTAGTGGTGTTAGACCAAGCCATATCATGGAGTTTATGCCATGGTTGGCGGTTTACAAATACTGTTTTTCCTGTAAAGGATTCACAATTGTCTTTTGAAATACCAAAGTAATATAACACAATTTCAACACAATCTGCTAAAGAGCAGTGATATCCATGTGCCCATCTATAACGTTGACATTCCGTATTACTCGATTTCTTCGGTTTTTTATAAAGGTAATGAGTTTGTTTAGGACATACCATCTTTGAACATCCAATAGGTATTTCTTCATCCCGCACTTTTACCGCTGCTAAATGGCTTGGTTCCTTTACACGTTGATTCCATTGTTTCAAAATCGCATCTATCACATGAAATCTGTTCAAGATCACAGGCTTTAAGAAATTGAACTCCGCTGTTGATGGACCAGCCATCAGAATATCATATACAGGTCCATGTCGTTGTTCATTAATATGTATGAATTTTTTTAATAATGCTTGTGCATCTTCATAGCATAATCCTTCTTTCATTCGTATCTCTTTACCAATTCCATGAATATATGTCACATCAAATCGTTCATTGTAATAACACAATCCAGAGGATGTAATTGGTAATCCAGAATCCGTGTCCGTTACAGAGGGTTGAATCAATACATGAAACGTCTCCACAAATAATATACCCCATGCACGTTCTTGTATCCATAAACAAGTCACCTCTGCCAAATCCGTATCTCCTTCCGTATCCACCACCAGATAATTGAAGATCACATCACCTAATGGGTGCGTCATTGTCATAAATTTACACTCTTGTCCACACCTTCAACTTATATAGCTTTGCTATTGTGCATTAACATAGTTTATGCACGGAAGACAACAACCGCTTGATCTATATCCATAGAACACCATGGGCATTGTAGCAACCAATTTGTTTCATAACATTCTTTACACACTATACAATGTCCACATGGAATAAATAATATTAACAACTCACTTATACGACACATAATACATCGTATTTCCCGAAGTAATGTACGTGTCTCCTTTTCCAATCGTACTCTTTCCTCACGTGCTTCAATGGATGGGTACATGGTTACAGTCTCACCCATCTTACACGTAATAGATCCAAATGTTACCTTCTTCACTTTTTTAACTGGAATCCCTTCTTCATAATCCAATAAACGTTCTATTAATGCACCTGCACTAATCTTCTCTTCACAATGTGTTACAATTTTAATCACTTCTTCTGAATACCCCAATTCTAATGCCACACACCACGCTGTTGGTAAAGACATCCTTCTGATAAATCTTTGAAACCCTCCCCTTATATAGAGAAAGAAAAACACATGCTTTGTTCTGTATGTTTATTTTACACAACAACAAGTACTTTTTCATCATCATTATCGTCATTATCATCACAGTCATTATCATCATCACCATCATCTTCATCATCTGAGTCATATTCTGTATCATTGTTTACAGTATCATTGTTTACAGTATGTCTACTTTGCATAATGTACTGTATTTCCAATTCCATTTTACGCTTTTCCATATAGCGCATGTAGTTAGCACGTACACGATACATAGTCCGAAAGTAGAAAGCATAACCATCATCATATATTTTCAACCGTTGTGTTGGTGTACACGCATGTTGATACAAATGAATTGTTATATACGTTTGAATACGTATAGGAATAGGGGTGTTTGGATGGGATTCACTGATTCGATGTCTTTGTACATTAACACGTACTCGATGAGGAAAATAGAAACTTTGAATCATGTCTCTAAACGCATCAGATTGTACTATCTCCAATTCTTTGTTCCATATTTTCCATTTCTCATCAGGGGTTCCAAATGGTAAATCCAAAAGTTCAAAATCATCATGCTTCGTCTGTTCCTTCATCCGTTTAGCCCGCTTCTTGAGTCGATGGAAAGGGAGAGGGTTATTTACACTCATTTCTCCAGCCATCTCTTCCTCATCCATTCTCTCTCTACCTTCATCCTCACTAAGGTGGTGGTGTACAATCTCCTCTCTTCGTCGTTTCAAACCTCGTCGTTTGTTCACTTGATTGGCACACACAATCGCGTCAGATAATCGAATCACATCCATCGGTGTATATGGGCGTAATGAGGTACTATGAATAATCAAACTAGGATACTTCATTCCAAACACATTCTTCACACTCTTGTCCTTGAAGTAGGATAGATTTGGACCTCTGTATGGATTCAATGGATCCGGTACCAAATACGCCCCCATATCTGACGTATGCATTCGTACTGCTCCTTTAAAGGAAGATAGATAACGAGTTGCCATTTCTTGTTCATTCAAGATACATTCACCACTCTGTCTATCCTTCATAATAATCGCGTCACTGTCCATTGTCATTGTATAACTACATGTTGGAGGAGATTTCCAGCACCGTTGCACTCCTTCTCTAATACTCTGCTTCTCAACCATCTCTCGCAGCGTCTGTTCCATAACTACAATCAATCATGATCTGTACGACTTATATAGGGTTTTGGCTGATTCATCTCATACACTGTATATTGTAAATGGCCTTTTACATCGCCCACGTGTCTAGGTTGTAATTCTTGTTGTGCTTGACGGTAAACACTCTCCGACACAGTCATTGTACATCGTGTCTCTCCTTCTAATGCATTATCCAACACCTGATAGACTTCCTCCATAGTAGTTTTTACACCTCCCACAGGGAAAAGGGATTGAAAATAATCTTCAGACATATCACTCCACTCCATTATAATACTCTTGATCCTCCTCCTTCTTCTTTACTTATAATCATCTCCTTCTCAATCTAAATTTAATTAACCCCTCATCCCTTGCAGCTCCTGTAACGCCTGCTAACAACCCCTTCAATACACGATACTGTGTAGTGTCCATAAAATTTTTGATCCGTCCCCCACCTCTTTGCCGTCGTCTTCGTCTTCGTCTTCGTCTTCGTCGACCACAGTATACCATAATGTTACCATCTCTACACACCTTACACTCTACTTATAATCATCTACGTCTACGTCTACGTCTACCTCTCCCAGCTCCAAATATTTTTTTTGCTACTTTCTTCGCCGCAATACCCCCAGCTGTTGCTGCTGCTGATGTTGCTGCAGCTTTCCCCGCCAAGGCTAATATGGGGAGAATTGCTGCTGGAAGAATCCCACCTCGTTGTCGTGGTTTTCCACGGTACACTCTCATCCCACCTCGATGTCGTCGTCTACCACGGTACACCATAGTGATTATCCAACACAAAACACCACCCTTTACTTAGAACGAGCAACGCGAGTAAGTCTATGTAATAATGTAGGACCTGTTCCTACATCTCGATGTTTCAATACTTTGAATACTTTATTAAGTACACGTGGTACAATTGGAATTGGAATTGGACCGAGGAAAAAACCACCCCTCTGACGTCGTCTTCGTCTTCGTCTTCGTCTACCACGATACGGCATTGTCATAATAACATTCCATTCACTGTTACTTAGCGCTTTCGTTTATTCTTAATACGTCTGATTGCTTTCCTTGCTATATGACGTGATACACCCTTTGTAATATCTCCTGCAAAATGTTTACCAAGTAGTCCCGCTAAAGGTATAAGAATACCACCTCTCTGACGTCTTCGTCTTCGTCTAACACGATAGTATGGCATGATTCATACAATCTGTCATGTGTATGATTACTTAAACTTCTACATCCCATACCCTTTCATTCAAAAGAATCAAGGCTTACCATGTAAGTTTATTGAAACACAAAGTAAATCATTGAAAAAACACAAAGTAAATCATTGAAAAACACTGTCCATATCAATGACATGCACAATTGATTCGTCCACCAAATCCACCTCACGTCTTACATTCGATCCCGATGACGAGTGTCCATGAAACTGTCGAAGCGATGGGATAAAGTGACGTAAACCCAATGGAATTACCGGAGATCCAGCCCTCGAATTGGGAGGTGCGTTCTCCTTCTCCTTCTCTTTTTCATAAGTCGCCCACTCTTCATCAGTCATCTCACTGAAATTTGTACGAATTGATGACGGTGAATTCAAAAATCTGTCAAGTTGAGTAATGTCTGGTGACGCTCTCGGAGTTGGGGTAGGCGTCACCAACTCTGGAAGTGATTCATCCACCAATTCTGGGAGTGATTCCGCCGCCAATTCACTGAGATCAGGCCATGATCCCCATCCAGATGGAAGATCTGTTGGCCAGTCTTCCACGTCGGTCTCTGGTACCAACACTTCGGGAATAGTAATCCGTACAGGTTGAATTAATGTAACGTCAGGCATGTTCACTCGCTCAAGTCAAAATATGAAGTAAATGATTTCAATAGTCGTTTATATACCATTTTATGGGGGATCGGGTCCTTTACAATGTCCAGGTCCTTTAACGGGTCCTTCAAAAATGATCGGGTCCCCTATCGGGTCCCTTCCATAATCCTTCTCTCCAATAATTTGACTGTCGTTGATGACTCACTATAGTAGCTTTAAGCACAAAATCACACGTGTCCTCGCACTCTCTTATCTTCTCTGGATTCTTCGTTTTATAGGCTCTCCTCTTGTATCTCTCAATCATTTGCTTGATGGTCTTCATCTCCTCACGCTGTCTTACTCTCAATTCCTCTCTTGTTTCTACCATGATTGTGATTATGACACTCATTTCATCCACTCTTATATACATCTCTCAAAGGACCCGGTCCCTTCACGGGTCCCCTTCAGGGGACCCTGAAATCACCTCGTTTGTCCACCCGTCCATTCAATGTCAGTCAATGCACCGGTATGAATAATCTGCACCCATACCTTCTTCTCAAAATCCAAACGAAATCGTCGTGTCATTTTCGGTCGTTTATACACTTCTGGAGTATGTCCATATACTATTGACATAGCCTCTGCCAAACCCCCATCTGCACGCCTTCTGCCTGGGGAACGTCGAATACATGTTTCTGTAGGATCCCACGATATAAGCACATCCCCTTCATACATTGGAATGTAATCACGTTCAAAATAAAGACATTCTTTCGGTTTCTCCACCGTTGTTGTAATCAGATAATGATACGTCGGTGTTACTCCAAAATAGAATGTATCAATATGTGTTGGGATTAGTTCATTTTCCAGTTGTATCTTACGGCGTGATATCACTACACAATTGTTTGTCTCTGAAATTATCTTGTCTCCATGAAATAATGGAATGGTACGGTGATATCGCCAAAATTTACCCTTCCAATGACGTATAGGATAACGCACCTCACACTCTGGAATCTCACACTCTGGAATCTCACTCATGATAATTATATTCCAATCTATTTTCACTTAACCCTATTTATACCCCATATCTCTTCTTATACTACCATCTACTCTTCCTATAGTATAACTCAATGAAAATGATCACATGTATAATGTATGTTTATTCAAAATGGTACACAAAAGTTCATTCATCATTGTCATCATTCAATAACTGTTCATCATCGTCATCATTCAATAACTGTTCATCATCGTCATCTTTCAATAACTGTTCATTTATTCCATGAAATGTCTTATAACCCTCACTCTCTTCTTCAACGTCTTTGTAGTATCCGATCGAAATAATACGTATCCATTCTCCCACCGCTCCATCCAGACAGAATCGTTCCGTCTCGTAAGGTGGGTCCATGATTGGCTCCTCATGTGGTTGTTCAAGCACACACGCATCCATCCACCTTCCATCATCCAGCCACCCTTGTGCACGACGCACGATCGTTCTTGTAGGGGTGTACCCCAGAATTATATCCCCTTCATACATGGGAATATTACCTCGTTCCATGTAGAGTGGCTTCTCCGGTGGGTAGTTTTTACTTCTGAACACTCGAAATACAGGTGATTTTGTGAAGTAGAATGTATCAATCCTTGGTGAAAATACATGCGTCTCTGTCCGTACCACGGCCCGCTTCACCACCACACATGTCTTCCTATCTGATAGAATCTGATCCCCAGCAAAAAGGGGAATATCTCTATATACCAATTTGGGTACTTGATCCCCCGCCGAGCAAGCTTTGTCCGCGGACAAAACGGGTAAGAAATGGACATCCGTCGGTCTTCCATTAACTCACACTTTTGTCCGCGAGAGTGCGGATAAAGAACGGCAGTATACGGAAATCCGTCGGGCTTCCGTTTCTCGGACTTTAAATTCATGATTTACGGACGCTTCACGGAATAGAAACGGTTGCGCATGTCCGGAAATTTCCGTGTAAATTCTGATATATTAAACTTATCGAATGCTACTTGATTCGTTTATCTTTTAGTCCTCTTTTTGGTTTTATCAAACAACATCTAAGTCGAACGTTTGCTGAAAGCCTGGATGCAGATCACATTCCAGAATATTTTGTGGTCTAGCGATGAATTGAAAATCGATGATCTGTAATTCGGCATCTTGTTTTGAGTATCATTAAATCGAAGCGTTTAGTTTTATGCTTGATTGCATTCTATGTTTCTACTTTTGCCGAAGTGTGCGAGAGTACACCGTAGGCCGCCAGAATCGAACGCGTGCATAATTTCGACAGGAATATTATTTTTTGCGTAACATGTAATAACCAGGGCAATTTCTTGCTATTTTTATAACTATGATTTCAGTGAGCATAACAAGTAAAGAACATCGCCGTGCATGAATTGCGTTCATTTCAATTTCTTTTCTATCGAATCCTTGTGTGGTGCATGTCGGGCGATCTTGGAAGTTATAGTTTGTGAGTTGTGTCCAATTCATTTTGACGGGCGGTAATGTCACTCATGAACCATATGCTTGCGTCTGCAAGGGCAATCTAGTCACTCTGTTACTATACCAAAGCTATATACCAAACATGTTACTATACCAAAGTCACACCAAAGCCTTTGGTTGTGATTCAGCTGAAGCAAATGGCGCGCGCGAATTTTCTGCTTGACGCGGCATAAACACTTTTTCATACACGACACGCATTTTCAAGCAGCGCAATATGTTTTGCTATCTTGTGATCGATCGCCCCTTTCGCTTACGTGATTGGCCAGGCCGTGAAGCGCAGTCAACGCAGGGAACTTGCAGAGGGAACAGGGAACAGCCGATCATCAACTTTCACAATTGCAGGCGAATGTCGACTGAGAAAATTGACTTGGTTATCTCAATGTCTCACCGTTGAAGGTGGATGTGATTTGTTCAATGCTTAATATATATCTGATTCAGTGTGGTGCAGTTTGGAGAACAATTCAACGTCGTCTAATGGCATTTCACACCGATTTATTCCTCACAATATAAATTAACTGACTACATCTTATGCCGTGAATAATTTTCTAGTCAGCCTGAATACATGTCTGAATTTGCACTACATTCAATGGAAAATTGGTTTCCTGTGATGGTCTTGGTGAGTCCTAGTCGTGGCCATTAGTATTCCAGACCCCAACAGGCAGACAACGAAAAACAGCTCAATGTTGTCGACTTACTTCCATCTGCCATTGTCACTAGATACATGTCTTCTGCATCAACGATATGGACACAATGGTGAGCTCGGAAATTTCCTAATTAATTTCTATTTGCAGTCATGTTTCTTTAGAATGTTGCATTCACATTGGAAACAGCAGGGCTCTTAATTAGTATAGGCCTAGGCTATATTGTATGATAATATTTGATCTTATGTAGCAATCGCGCGTTATGGATTCATGCGATTTGAATAGTTTTCCCAGTTCTTGGGGCGCATTTCACATTATAATGATTGACATGGTGACTGGTACATACAGTGTAATCATAATTTAACTATTTCATGAACTACACAACTGGATTTTCCACTAAACGTTTGAATTTTCATTGTGTTTACGCAATGCGTATGGAATTGAAAAATTATAAGGATTGATTTTTGCTAATAGATTTCAATTTTTCATTTCATCACCGTATGGGACAATCGTGGAAATCTTATACATGATCGAAGTCTTACAACATAGTTGAAATTACGAATATGGCATACAAGGACAGCATAGACAAACTATAGGACACGGCTGTGGAGGCGGAGGCGTAAAAATTTGGCCGCCTACGGCTTTCGAAATTTTAATGAATGATGTGATTTGATATAATCCTATTATTTGATGCATATATTTGATGTTATTTGATATACATTTGTTACAGATGCAATTTATGCCATCCAATATAAAAAATTAATGAAGTATAGATACCGTGCATGTCCTCCATTGAATAGATTCCATTGGTTTACTACCGTACAAGTAATTCATCAGTCGTCTGTGGTGTATTTAGTAGTTGTAGTGTCCGCTATTCAATAACAAGTAAATCTATGAAAACATATGGTGCGAATTCGGCTATTGTGATTTTAGTTACTTCGGCGTTTGGACACCATCACCGCCGTTTCCTTTGACTAATGAATGAATTTTCATTAATTAGTGGGCATTGTATAGGCAACAGCTAGCCGACCATGTCCGTGAAGTAGATCCATTAAACTTTCTGATTAATGAAATGTAGATCTAGGCTGGTTGAGAAAACATGAACTCATAGAAATCGACCATAATCCGATCTTGATATGAACGTCATATTTGTTATGTTTCTTTACCAGACTATGTGAGGGTATAGCTATGCGCATGATGTTCATGAAAAATGGATTGCCATTGCACTCCGAATTATTTAACAGTACTATAGAAGGCTACTACTACAGTAGTAGCCTTCTATAGTACTGTTCAATAATTCGGAGTGCATGAATCTGCGGTTGGGTACTGGGGTCAAAGATGAACATCTATGACAGCAGTACCCAACCAAATTTGTAGACTACTGTAGGCCTACCGTGTTAAGAATAGCAAGATTAATCATCAGTGTGTAGAACTAGACCGACAACGAAAAATTGATTTTATCGTATAGCATCATATCACGTTTATACCATGTTATTATTATAACTACAGTATATGGTATATATTCTACTATATTATTGCTGAGGTCTGAGGCGGAGGCACTTTTCAAATAGACCGCCTCGAACACAGCCTTGATAGGACATGCGTAAAGACAGTGAATACATTTGAATCGATGTGTCAGTTCATGCATCGAATTCATTTTATAATTCTAAAAATTTCTGTCGATGTTACATCTACTAGACTGACTGGTGAAAGGCTTTTTTATACTACGGTGTTTTAGGTAAGTTTTAATGAAATTCGTTTCTACCAATGTTGGCCTTTGGTTTTAGTGTTTTTTTAATGGTAAACAGCGTAGTGAAAATCTCGGGTGTCAAGATTGGACCCGTGAATTTCTTTTTCAACGGTTAACTGATGTGAATTAGTCAATCCGTTAACATGGGTAACCGACAAACAACATTATCTTGCTGCGATAACATAACATTTCAAATAATGTAATTAAGTGGCATGCGTATAAAAATACGCCTACTACCAAATTGAAGATAATTGATTGTAATAAAAATTAGCAATATTATTGCTAATATTATTATGGAATATTTTATCATAATGTTTTGCTGCACATTATGTATCTCTTGTTTTCGACTTAACTTATCTTAAAATGCATGGAATAAGTTAATTTGAACAGGGTCATAATGAATGAACCGATTAGCGATTGGGTGATCGCTCACATCACTACTATAAAGTCAAATGAAAGCTAATTTAACTTAAAAGAGCCGTAAAGTCTTAAGTCCCCAAGTCTCCTTACTCGTATGCCAAATCATACCTTGCTATGATTACAAAAATATAGATTCTATTAACCATGTATGAATGAAACTTTCAAGAATTTTTAGGTATTGATGACACAGTGGTTGTAATATCAGCACTTTTCTTTTATTCATTAAGCAGTGGCAGCGTTTTCACAAAATTTGTGTCAAATCACCTACCATGTATCACTCGAATTCTCGTAATAATTTCCCCTCTAACACATGCAATGATGATTATCAAAAATATCCACTCTTCAGTGATTAAGGTGATTTCAGTAGACTTCTTAATTTCAGTTCAATTCCTTTGAAGAAAAGTTGGTGAAGCTGGAACGTGTGAGATTGCAAATCGCCCTGGACACCTTCGTTCTGAAAGCACTAATTTCTCCACAAATCAACTAATCATCTCAGGTTCAACCGTTGTTAGTTACTCGCAAAGTGTGCCGACTCATTGCACCGGACGAGTTGATGCAATTTTTCATCCGAGACGACAAGTTTTCAAAGTGGAAATTCTCGAAGAGATGTTTTCCAACATCTTTTCCGACACTTTATCAAGTTGTGATATCCGTAATACGAGTATGTGCAAACCTGGCCGGAAATTATGATCAAGTGGTGTCACGTGTGATCGAAAAGCGTCGAAAGAATGAGTGTCACAATTAAATCAAACGGCAATGCCTGACTCCGATGAACAGAGGGAAGAAGAATCTCAGAAATTGTATTAGTTCATGAACTCTACGAAGAAGTGTAGCTCACAGACATTCGAATTACATTCACATTGCTATAATTATAGTATCTATGATCACTTCTTAAAATCTTTCCGTCTGTATTTTATGCAAGATGTGCTTCACTTGAGGTGATGCTAGTGTTTTCTTGTACCGGGTACGTTATGATAAAGGTACATTCTATTGTTTTATATACTCACATTCGTCGTTTTACATCAACTTGTCGTCCATTGTTCATTTATCAATCCAGTAATTCTTTTTTATATGAGTTTTGATCATATGTATTTCTGTACGAAACTTCAATCATTTCCACTCACACATTACATTACAGTAATGCATGGGAAGTTTGTAATCGTTGCCAAAAGGGAAAAATTACTGTGTGACTTATCATTTCAAACGCCATTCGACAGTTACTGTTTCAATGTTGAATAAACGTATTATTCGTACGTACGCTATTAGGCCTATATGATATCATACAATAGTATGCTTTGGGTATGAAGGTCAATGATAAGTAAGTTTTTTCGTGTGCCATTTGTATGATGATGCTTGTACTTCATTTGATAGGTTAACATTTAAAATCGGATATGCAATTATTTACCTGTTTTAAATTATGAAATAAAGATTTGCATAATCCGTCTAGTATGAAAATAAAATGATTTTCTTCTCATACCTACTAGTAAAACGGCTGCCTTAGAAAAACATGTAACTTCCCACAATAAGACTACCAATAGGCTAATAGTAACATAGCGATTGCCCATGAATGTTGACATATTCCCATTTTGGCAAGTTTACAAGCTTTCCAGACCAGTCGATAATTGTTTTACCCTTTTTATTTGTTTAACGAATGTTAATTGTTGGTATACATATTTCTCAATTTGTCGTCTCTGGTGCTCAACAGATATCTCGTGTAAAGTTGTTGGTTTTCCTTGAAATTTTACAAACAAATGGGATAGCTTCGTGAGACGACGACGTTGTTTAATGTATTTTAATTGAATTGCCGATTTTAATATGACTTACCTGTCTATACTTCCGGAAGCGCTAGATATTTGTAGCCAATTCGTTCAACATCAGTGAAACATTGGCAATTTATCTGTAACTGATCCGTAGTTAGCTCGTACAGGACCCGCTTATCCTAAGTAATCTGTCCGTTCGCTACCCGTCGACGATCTTAAACTTGTCCGTTGGAATCCGTATTTAGTCCGTCAGAGTCCATAATTAGTCCGTTTGAATCCGTATTTAGTCCGTCAGAATCCGTATTTAGTCCGTCCGAGTCCATAATTTGTCCGTCAGAGTCCATAATTAGTCCGTCAGAATCCGTAATTAGTCCGTTGGTTATCTGTGGTCAGTCCGTTCAGAATCCGCGCATTCATCATATCCGTCAACTGTCCGTCAGATTATTTTAATGCGGACAAATAATGTCCGCTATTGTTCCTTTGAAGTCCGTTCTAATGCCTTAGGCTACCCGTTCATTGTCCCTTCATTTCCGCCCTATGTCCTTGTGATGTCCTCGGCGGACAAAATTTGTCCACCGTTTACTATCCGTTAACTGACCGCGAACGGACACCAGAAAGACATTCAGCGGACTTCCGCCGGATGACTTTTTGCTCGGCGGGCCCGAAGTAATGGGAAGAATATAGTCGATGTTTCTGTTCCTGCTACTTCCATGTTGTATCTGAGTAGTCTTCTTTAACGGTATAATTCATCTACATTCAAACTCCTTCTTATATATATTCTCTGAAGGGACCCGAACCCTACGGGGGACCTGACTTAGTGTCATAGTAGAATTCAAATCTACAGTACTATAGTTTTTTCGCGCCACGGGTCCCCTGGTTGGTAACGGGACCCGTGACCTTGGACACGGTCCCGTTGCTAAGCAACCAGGGGACCCGTGGCGCGAAAAAACTATAGTACTGTAGATTTGAATTCTACTATGACACTAAGTCACACTACTCTTAACAGGCAGACATGGGGGTTTGCTTCAAATAATTCGTTGGTCATTGTTCAATCTCAACTGTTGCAGATTTATAACTGTCCAAGTAACTGCAGTGAGAGTATATCTTCTTTTTCAGATTTTTGCAAAAGATAACGAACTTTTCATTTGATAATATTAACATTTCAAATATAGCAATATTTAAATGTAGCAATATTTTGCTATCGCAATTTTCGATGATTTGAGGATGTAGAAACACTCACTAAAATGCTATGTCAAGGTTCATTTTTTCCATTTTTTAATTTTGTAGAGTCGACGACTTATTCTGTGTAATCGCATGATATCTTTTATTTGCATCATATTATTACATACTCACAATCGTCACCTGTTGTTGTTTTTAATTGCTTCATTTCTTGCAATAATTATCCTTGTAAAAAAACATTTTATATCATTTCTAAATAAATTGGATTCATTGGACTCAGGACTTATTTACTGATAACACGCACATGTACGTGCACGTTTGGAAATGTTGGCAGAGGATGTTAATTACCATTCAGACTTTTGAGATGTGATCTATTAAAAATTGTATCAATTGTTATGCATTAAGCTATGCGGGCAGTAGTGACTCCCGCCGTATTTTGTCTGACAGTTATTTGGGATTCCCAACAAAACTGGAGACACCTCACTCCTATCGATAAAGCAAGGAATCGGAATTCCCATATGCGAATTCCTTTCTTATTACGTGTGAAAATAGGGACTTTAGTATCTTCACCAGCTATTTTTACATCAATGATGAACGCGCATTCGTCACGGGCGATCTGATTGGCTGCTGATGATAACTTCCAAGAATTTCGAGGAACTTCCAAGAATTCATCTCACACCTCAATCGCAGAGCTACGCTACTCTGCACTTCGGCGTGACTTCAGGAATGGCTTCGGTGCCTCAGACTAGTGAAGACGAACTCTTACTTCATTTTAATTCTGGCGAATGCCTATCTCTCCTAAGCATCGTGGAGTTGATTAAATATGTTGGATTTGACACGAATGCGTGCAAAGACAAGCTACACAAGCTTATGAAATTTCACAGTGAAAATGTTATCTGGTTGATTCAATTGACATGTACGATCGGAACTAATCTGGGAACAATCAAGAAATCCATATCTCGTGAGGAGGTAAGAAAATTGGACAAATTAGTCAACAAATTTAATTTGAAGACCAAAAAGCGCGCTGAAAATGGAGATTTGACATTATCACGGCTGTGTAAATTGCTTCCTGATGTCACGTTGGGGTTTTATCGAGATTTGAGCCTGCATGCGGACATAGGTGGAGTGTGGGCCTGTCCAGTAGCGGGATACGCGTTAACGGAGAAGGATATAACAGATGAGACAGAGGATTACAATGTCATGTTAAATTGTCAAAAACAGTTCAGTGAGAAGATTAAAGGGAAATTCAACATAGACTGTTTCCATGCGACTATCAGGACGGACCTCTTTACGCCGGAGTTCAGACAGGAACTGAGGAGGAAATACTTTACTGATAACTCATCATTTTCATGCTTGGATAGTTAGAAGCTGTCAGTGTTCTGTGCGTTTACCGGGAATTACGTGTTCATGAAGTGTGATGCAATTATGTGAAAATATTTCCCAGCTTGATTATGAACTAATTATGCTCTGTTGTTCTTTCAATTACATGTAGTAAACAGAAGAATCAAATCAGTACAACTTCTCATTTTGTTAGTTCATACTAATAGTTCATTAGCATAACAGTCTATTGCTAATTTTGATGCCTAGAGACTTAAGTAGAACAAATTCTATGAAATTTAGCAGATTTTTTTATTGGATGTGAATGTTAAAAAATGTCACATTTTTTCGTAGCCAAACTTCAAATTCGGTTTTACTTTAGGTGCTGGGCAGTAGAGATGTTCATCAGCTATGAATTAAAACCCGACCCGAAAATGTCACCGATACCAAACCCGAATACAACCAGAAAAATTCTATTACTGCCGGTAGAGAATGAATTATCCGAAACTTGGGATTTAGTCTTTGAAGTGCATAGATAGACTAACACTATTGATTCGATTAATTAGAATAGATTGCAATCAAGTCCACGTAAATTGCAGATTGATCATGAATACGGATGTTTCTTTACTACATCGGTTCGGTACATTAATGTATATGTCGCATGAAAATGCAGCATTCACCAATTATTATATCCAATATTGCTACATAATTTCGTGCTTCTTCACATCATTACTTTTTCAAATATTAGACCTATGCACACTCCTAAAAGCTAAGCTGAGTTTTGAAGAGCCAAGAAATTTATACCGTTGGTATCAGACATGCGATCGAGGACATTTATTCAACATTCATAATATATACATGCATAACATGTGCATACCAAAGATATTGGTGTATACCTATACATTCATGAGACAAAGGAAGTCAATAATCACAAGGACATTTATAAATTTCTGAGCATCACAAATTCAAATAAAGCCCGAATATTTTACAAGCAACTCGAACACGAGCCCGAAATAAATTCGTAAACCCCACTCAATTCCGGATCGGGTCAGGTTCTCACACCTCTACTGAGTAGGGGTCATCAAAATTAATTGATGTCAGTCAGAAATTGCGGGGTTCGTGTGGGATGTGTAAAAATAGTAGCATCTTATATATGCATGCAGTTACTAAAAGTAATTTTATGCTCATTCGTTCTCATATCTATCTGTCTACACGCGATAAAAGGAGAAAAGTGAAAATATAGATGCATGGCTCGAAGCAATTTAATAGGTCTGATACACTTATACAGCAAATTCTAGCAAGTTTTTCGACGTTCCTTTAAAAACGATTGCTTAGTGAAGAAGGACGTCAGACTACCTGGTCACACCACTTCCTTACAAAAAGCAAATGACCGGTTTTAGCTTTCTTTAAACCCAGCAATCGCAAAATAATGTTCAATGCCTCAAATGTAGCAGCCGGTGTGACTGGTCATTCAGAGGTGGTTTACTGTTCATCATCAGCTCGCGAAAACAACATTAGCCTCTATATAAGAAGGCAGGGAATTTCGCGCAACTGTCCGGTAGACAGGGATGTCCATAACTCGGGCGTCATTAGCTCAGCGTTTCAGTGTGCTTCAACAATTAATTATTAAAGATGATCTATCACTCACTTGTTTCAGTAAGTGATTATCACTATGGGTTTTCATGTAAGCTGAACCGTAATTATGATGCATGGATTTACGTCTTGATTGGCAACATACATAGAGGTAAGAGGGGATATGAAACATTTTCAATATGTATTCATAACGGAGACAATATTTATTCAGAATCATTTGTGAATATGTCATTTAATGTTGTGCAGTTTACAAATCTGCCTGTGGACTCATCAGAATGAAAACTTTCAATGCATAATATTTACTTACATTGTATGTGCGCAGCAACAATTCAACAGCATCTCTCATTTGACTCCATATCATCGCGTCAATGAATTGTAACTGAAATGATTGCAACTGCATTGCTAATTGTGGACGATTAGTCAAGAAAAGCCAGAGTTCAAATTTACTTTCGCGCGCAACCCATGCAATTTCTATGGGAAAGCCTAGCGAATGGAGCAGAAAATTCTTGATCAACTGGTGAACAATTTATGTGGGTGTTTTATAGCATGAGACTATAGTGTTTTGATACCATGAAAGATAATTCATTCGAAACGATTTATCAATATATGAAAAGGAATGACATGGCCGACCAATAAAGATGAAATCACAAAATGCAACGTCTGTAGAATCGTTATCTTTTAGAAGCATGCTGGAATATCACTCTGCTCAGGATCGTTTGCAGTTTGATTGATGGGAGACAGAGAAATCACTACTTATCCGACACTTTGATCTGGTTGCATTGATGGATGCATTTGATGGGAATGCAGTTCCGAAGATCACGATGATTGTCTGGAATATTGCGTTGTCTCATTGAAATTCTCGTTGGGATGCCTTTGACTTGACGTTGTGCAGATCCACGCGCGCAGTTGTTAATGAATATACGTTACAGTAAGACACACCTTCTCACCTTTCGAGACGATGGGTGGATCCAAATGTCGGACCGATGGAAACGTAAAAAAACAAATCTCATTCTTTGGTCATGGAGTTGCTTTACGATTCGTTTGAGCAATTACATTATAGCCTACAACGGCAATGCTTAATTCAATGTGATCAATGAATCGCTGAAACATCTGTGGTAGCGGACAGATATTGGACTGTTTTCTTCCATATGAATTGCATGGCATTTACCGGACAACATTGTCCAGCAAAATGCAGAAATCTTATGCTAAGATGAATTATAATGTAGATTATAGGTTCATAAAAAGATGGTTCTCCCCGTGCCCGGACTCCAGTAACAAAATTGACCAAATTTATAATTGAAAATTAGATGTCATCAATGGCACTCGTGCCAAACAATTTGAAGCAAACAGAATCTGAGTCTTATATTCTTTTAACCGAAGACCATTGCAACAACACCAGTGTTCAATGTTATTCAGTTCTGTTTCAATCATTGAATCAAGATTTACAGTTTGAATTTTCTGGTATCGCTATAACAGCATCATCAGCATATATTGACATAAGAGCTCAACAATGGGCTGGAGATAATGCACCCATATGAGCGCAAAAGAGGAAAGGGGAAAGCTTTCCACCCTGAGGTACCCTCGAGGTAACTTAGATGGTAGACCTGTAATGTTCATTGCTTATGTTAGTTTGCTGCTTTCTATTTTGCAAGTTATCACAATACCAAAGAATAAAGTCAGATGGCAGAAATACATTATTCAGTGACATAATGAGATTTGCATGACTCAAAGCATCAGACGCCTTCGCCAAATCAAATGACAGTACCAACACTCCTTTGGAATCACGGTCATCTATAACTTTCGTCATGAAATCGTGCAATCTTATATGCGCATGAATAGTAAAAAGGACGAAACCCAAATTGATTCGGACCTTACGTAGAAATAAGTTTAGTCTTGAGTGAATCAATAGCATATTGGCCAAGAATCTTGGAAAAAGTGGAAGTAGTTGCTGATATTGGTCCAAGATCTTTGGCTGTTGGATTTCTGTGCTTCGATACAGGAAAAACGTTGGCAACTTTCTGCATTATAGGAGTTCCTTTGCGTTCTATAGATAGAGTAATAAAATGAGTTAATGGTCCGGCTAGCTCATGCGCTCCTTCCTTGAGAAGACGCGGAGAAAGACCATCACTTCCCGGTGCTTTAGAAGAGTCCAAAGAATTTAGCTAGCTCTTCGGTCCTCTCAACGCTGATATCTACCATCCAATCTGTGCTATTTTCCGTAATATCCGCTATGATGTCATTTCAACTGTTTATAGGTTCAGTGAAAAAGACGAAAATGTTTGATTGATAATTTCGGCTGCCTGTTCATTCGAATCGAAAGAGTTCACGAGATTTTCTATCGACACGTTTCTGTTGTTGAATGATTTCAGCAACTTCCAAATGCCTTGAGACTGTTGTCTGGTCCTGCTTATCCAATTTGATTTAGCAACTCGTATTTCATTTCTTACTTTCTGTCGATGATGGTTATGCATGTTTTAGTCTCCAGTTACAGGTTCCAGACTTTGTGGACACCCGGTAGAATGGAAGTTAAGCTTCATGCAATAGACAATAGTGGCACCATTCTACTTAACTTCAGATAAACAATTTATTTCTATGTTTAGGACATAGAAATATATTCTTTATCTGAAGTTGACTAGAATGGAAATTGACTCAAGGTCGCGGTACAGCCGGGGGAACTAAGTTGGGCCATGAATGACCAATTAAAAGCCTTGATTTATACATGTGATTGATTCTAACCCAATGACGCAGTCGTCGGCAGGTGCATCTACGTATAAGTGAAAATGCGTGCGACTTATGTGCCACTATTGTGTATTTCATGAGGTGTAGCTTCCGCCAGAGGTTTTTATTGCTATCAATTTCTATAGTTTAGGATGTGATTCCCGACCGCACTCGCCTGACCCAGGAATTGAACCGAAGTTCGCGATAGAGTTGAGGTCGCACCTGCTTCACTAGACAACGCCGAAAGCACGGAAATCATGTGAGTGAAGGAAGGAGTCCTCTCCAAGTGATATTAACAGCTTACTGTACTATTGACAGAATACTGGCAGCATTCATTCTGCATTGAGACAGCATGTCATTCGTTTGAGTCACAGGATATACTTGTAGATTTACAACAAGGTCTATTTCACTGTTCAATACATGGAAATGTTAGAAGACTTTCACTCTGTCTTTCAATTTCAACATGTTTGCTTTCAGATTGACAAACTTGGCTTGCTAGAATTGACTGAAATGCCAGAGACGAATCTGGTGACTGAGTTCGACAATGCATTCAAAGCAAAGGGTTTATCAATCCAAATGGTGGAACCAATGAAGAAATGGACCATCTCTATCGATCGTCCCATGAGGTAATTCTTCTGCTTCCGCTATCAGGAATTCATTCTTTCGTCTCTCCATTCAACAGTTTTTCCCTGTATGAAGGTCGCTGAATTTATTTTTACTTATTTGCGCGATGAATCTATCGTCAGATGTGAATATCGTATTTATCTTGTCAGAAATACGTCGAAAATTCAAGAACGGCAGGTGTCCAAGAAATTGCTATAACTACATGTAATTGATAGATATTTACTAATCTGAGGTGATCTTTCGCCAACCGACGAAATAGTGGAGTCAGTGGAATTAGCAGGAAGGCATGACTCGATTTTCACAAGCAGACCTGTAATGTTTGTATGGTAGCTTCATCTGAAGCTACAGTTCAGTCAATCTGATGAAAAGAGCTACAGTTCAGTCAAGTTAAAAGGGCTAGTATTTTTAAATTCACAAAAAACTATTGGATGGTCATAGATTCTGAGGATCCTGTGAATTACGCAACTGCACCTCTTCCATTTCTATTTCAGATATTTTCAAATCAATTTCAGATCTTTAAAAATGAATTTAAGACATTTCCAGATGTATTTCGGATTCCTCTAATTGAATTTCAGTTATCTATCAGAAACTTAACTCTCAAGATATCTGAAATCAATCTGGAAATATCTGAAATAGAAATAGAAAAGGTGTGGTGCACGATTTCTTCTTTACAGCATTCCACGAATTAAACATCTTAAATGCGCGAACACGCACGGTTAGGAACATTAAAATTCTAATGAGTTCGAATGCTATGATGAAGCAATCTCATGCACGAGTTACGTAGAGAATTTTATTTGCCGACATGCTCAAGGACGGATTGTGATTATACTCTTCAGGTTATGTACAAGAAACGAAGAAGTCCATTAATGAATTACAGCCTAATTACGAAATGAAGAAAACGAAATGATCCATTTAGATGCTCGATGTTAGATGACGTAGTAGAAAAGGACAATGAATGAACTTCTAGTAATCCTGCACAAACTGAGTTCCCGTTTGAATAATTATCATAGCAAAATTCCTTTCAACTGTTTAGTTTGCAATACCGAAAATGGCAGAAAATGCATGATAAAATGTCGTATTTGCAATCTACGGCCACATCTATCTTGCGCTGGGATAACTCAAGCAAAAACAAAAGAATTTATCTATATGACATAGCAGTCATTGTTTAAATCAGGGGTCTCCAAAGTACGGCCCGCGGGCCGGATGCGGCCCGCGAGGGGTTTTAATCCGGCCCGCCGAGCTCTCTTCAAAATTATAAAACAAATGTCGAAAGACAGGCCTTGCCAAAATATTTGAAAGTCAGTTAGCAAGAAGCTGCTTTACTCATTTTTCATGATGTGACAAATATAGACAGGAAGCTGCCACTCCATTTCCAAACTTGTTTGCTCAAGATGTCATTTTAGCTTTGAAACGACAGTTTGAAGAACGTTTCTCTGATCTTGACGCATATTCTTCAGAAATAAGACTTTTTGAAAATCCATTTGACTCTGTTATTGGAGACTTACCGTCTGAGTTACAAATGGAAGTTATAGATTTGCAATCCAATGACATCCTGAAGGACAAATATAAAGAATGAAATTTAACTGAATTCTACAAATGCCTTCCATCTGACCAATTTGTTTATTTAAGGAAGTTTGCCTGTGAATTCATTTCAGTTTTTGGCACTACATATTTGTGTGAGAGACTTTTTCAAAGATGAAATACACAAAATCCTGCTACAGATCACAGTTGTCTGATGAACATTTGAATGCTTTGCTTGTTGTTGGAACCTCAGTTGGACAAAATTTTGTCAGAAATGAAACAATTTCATATTTCCCCTATTGATCGAAGTTAAAAAACATGCTAAATGTTGCTGATATTATATGCATTGTAATTATGTACTGAATAAATAACATTTTTTAATTATTAATTCACTGTTTATATACATTGCATGTATTTTGGTAAAATAAATAATTTAGAACCTTGGCCCGCGAACCTTTAAAAATTCAGCAATGTGGCCCTCCGCTGGAAAACTTTGGAGACCCCTGGTTTAAATCATGTAAATGTTCCTTCCAGTCAATCGCAAAGTCCTGCTACACCAATTAACATTGAAAAATTGACTGCAGTGATTCTTTAACTTTACAAACGAATGTCTGTCTTCAAAATTATGCCTATAGGCGCACGAGTTTGCGTGGCGGAAGCCTTGGCAGAATCTTTGTTCAGAGTTCGTTCTGAAAACACTGTAAATGCATGGACCACACCTTTTTTTACGTTTTTCTGCTTACGCAGACCATCTAAGCCTTCAATCTGACTTCCTCTGTAAAGAGACGAACTGAGTCAATTATCCCCTTTCGGACGCCACCATTGACCTCAGAAGGCGCAGGACGCCGTAGGCCCGTCGTGGTTTTTACAATAAATCTTTTAACGAATACAGACCGGTAATTTTCTGTTTTCTCGGGAACTTTCAGTCAAAATGACTTTCATAAGACAACGTGCAGTATCCCAGAGATTGGTCAATTACGTGAGTCTTTTATGTCAAATAGTAATGACGATTTCCTCTCTTCTCTTGATGCGGTGAATACTTCTGAACCTCAAGATCAGAAACGCCATCAAAAAAACTCAAAAGTTTCAGATAGTGTGAATTGTGAGCACATAAAGAAAATAGTCTATTCGAAAATTGCCACCGGTGACATAAAAGCTGCAGTTAGGGCCTTGATATCTGACGATGGTTTCGCGCCTGATAATACAGAAACACTAAATTCTCCATGCAAAACACTCACCATCTCCAACAGATCTTGAAGTACCCGATCCTCCATCCTTGCTTGATTTACCCACAATTGCTTCTGAATCTGATACTGCAGCTGTGCTGAGTTCATTTCCCACAGGAGCATCAGCACGAATTGATGGTCTCAGAGTTCGTCATCTTCCTGACATCACAAGCCGAAAACTGGTGCCTTTGGAGAGAGATTAAAGCATGAAGTAATCTCATTAGTTAACTTTATTCTTAGAGGAGAAGTTCCAGAACAAATTATTCCATTTCTTCACGGAGTTCGTCTTATAGCTCGATCAAAAAAAGGACGGCGGAGTAAGACCTATCACGATTGTTAATAGCATCAGGAATCTGGCTACAAATATAACACTTCGTAGAGAAGCTGATAGTCTCGAAAGGAACATAGCCCTATGCAAATGAGATTTGGAACTAAAGGTGGTTGGATGCAGCCGTCCCATGCAGTTCGTCAATACACGACGAATGAGATTCCTAGGGATCGAGTGCTTCTGATGATAGACATTAAAAATGCCTTAAATTTAATAAGGAGGGGCATTTCTTTCAGAAGCTCGTGTTCGATTGCCGCAACAAGCGTATTCTGTTGATTCCCATTTTATTCTTTGTATAACAAATCTACCATAACATCTTCAACGTGAAAACAACATGTAGATCTGCAGGTCCTGCACTTTTTTCTATCGGTTTCGACTCTATCACAAGACATTTCATCTTAACTACATGCATCTTGTTGGTATCTTGATGATGCGACCATTGCTGGATGGCGCCCCAGATACTGTCTTAGCTGATTTGGAGATGATGACACCACTCTTTAGAAAGATTGGATTAGAATTGAACGAATCCAAATGTCAAATGCTTCTGCTACCCCGTACTTCGACTCCGAAAACTTCACTTCATCAACGTTTTCGTGAATGTACGTATTCCCGATATTCGCATTGAAAATATAATATGACATTACTTGGGGCACCTATCTTGCCGTCGGCGACAGCACTTGTTATTGCGATGAAGAGAGGCCAAATACTGTGACTTATAGAAACATTAGATTTCAATGATTCGTACACAGCTTTTGCAAATTTGGCTTCCGCACGCAGCTTGAGGAATTGTTTTACTGTTCCCAAAGTGTTAGTATATACTGTGGAGCATCTCCATTCATAAAGACTCAGATTCCATTTATTCAATTGATTCCCTTATCATCCAATCAGTCAGAAAGATAACAAATGTGAATTTGACTGGAAATAATTTGATTCAACCTGTGCTTTCGGTGAAAATAGGTGGAATTAGTATCCGTCATCTGCGTGATATTTATGGACCGGCATACTTTTCATCTTTCTTTACCACTGCCGACTTGGCAAAATCTAATTACATTCACAATATTTCGGATCCACCAATTTCGGAGGAGGAATCTGAGATAATCGGTCATTCGACCTCTACTGACGTCGCCAACATCAACTGCGGGCTTCCTCTATACCTAAGCGAGAATTATTCGGAACCCAGAAGGGTTGGGACAAAATTCTTCAGCAGTCACAGCAGGAGCACCTGTTAAATCAAGCCAATCAAATTGACTTTTATCGATAGCATTCTCAGAGTCTAGTGCCTGGTTAATGGCCTTCCTTTTTAATCATCACTGAGAATGGGAACAAGCCTTAACAACACTACATTTCGAATTGCCATTCCCCAACGGGTTGGAGCGGATGTGTGCGAGCCATAGAAATGTCGTTTGTAATAGACAAATTGACAATTTAGCTCTGCATCCATTGTCATGCAGATATAATTTCGGTAGTTCTCCGGGTCACAGCAATGTCAGCGACATACATCGCAGTCTGAATACTGCAGGTGTTCCCACAAATCTGGAACCTGTTGGTCTTCATCGCAGTGATGGTCGTCGTCTAGATAGAATGTCTATTTTCCTTTTCATAATGACAGATCGTTGGTGTGGGATTTCAACTGTACAGATACGTACGGAAAGTCCAATATAATCGATTCAGCGCTAACAGGAGGAGCTGTAGCCAGCAATACCGAAGAAGCTAATTGAGACAAAATATTCCGAGCTATCAAACCAGTGCCTCTTCCAACCAATTGCAATTTCCAAACCATCTCTAGGATCCGGCGTGTATGGAAAATCAACACTTTTCATGCACGAGCTTGGTCGTAGGATGTCTGAGGCAACTGATGATTCGCGTGAGCATTTTTGGCTCTGACAGCGAATAAGTCTCGCAGTCATTCGCGGAAATGCCTCAAACATTTCAATGAATGGTCAGCTGTCTGCTTTATAATTCCTTTCTATCGGTCTCCTGTTGCTTTATAATATCCATTTTTAATTTCCTTAAATATGATGAGCATTGTCCTTTTCTATTTCCAATACAAGCATCTGTGGTCGATACAGCATGTTAGACGCCTGTTTTGAGCGTGTATGCGGCAGTTTTTGGAATCTATGGTAGCAGTATATTAACACGTCTTAAGATTTCCATTTTTGCCAGTTATTGGGCGAAAGCTGATCAACTTCAATGGTTGCCACGAGAAAGCTCGAGTGAGTTGTTTTAAGGACTGATTAATCCATTGGTTGCAACAGCATTGCATTAATACACTTGCGCATTGGAGAACGCCATCAGTCCTCATCTGGACTACTTCAGTAAATACAGTAATTTCAATAGGATTATATTCTATTATAAATGGCTGCTGCGATGACTTTCATCCTCGTATGAGAATTTACTTTTAACTTTTCCTGACTGAAATATTCACCTGCATATTTGACTTAAATGTAAGTATCGCTGTTGCTTGTCATTTTTAATAAACGTTTCACTCATGGAAATGCGCGTGTGAAGTTGGAGGGACCACCCAGCGGAACCATCATTTATTGCAGTGAGATTCTATTCGAAACAACTTCTACTTTATCAATTTTAGTTCCCTGATCACGAATCTGGGCTCAGGTTCCACAAATCCGAGAGATTCAAGATCAATTAAAGATAAATGTAAAAGTGGTTGCGCTGGGACGTTCCACTAACTTCACGCCATGGATAGACGTCTATATTTGACATACCATGTGACATCGATATAGACATCCGTATTTTTCATAAAGATTGCAGAGTGCCAGTTCCTCTGAGCACATAATAGAAAGATGTCCTCAGGTTTGTCTACGGCTGTTAAGTTATTTTCGTGCTTAATTTGTTTAAGTCTGAGGACATCTTTCTATTCTACACCCAGGCGAACTTGCACTCTGCAATCATTAGCCGCACGACAAAGCCAGGATAAACAAACGTAAAGCAGCCTGTTGAGCAGTCCTTCAGCTTTCTCAACCATCATAGATATTTTAAACTAGTTTAGGCCATTCCGAGCCGTACTGACGAGCCATTGTAGGGCGAAATGTAGTCTCTACGACTGTCAAGGAATTTTCGTACTTAATTTGTTCAAGTCTGCGGACATCTTTCTATCCCCATTTTTGAATAGAATTTAAGCCTGACCAATATCGTAAATATCTATCCACAGACATATTCTATACTAAAGCAGGACAGTATTACTCCTAATTGGCATAGATTATGCTCCTTCAGTCCATTGGAGATTATCTCTTCGCGGTCAAAATCTGATTAACAGGTCAAATAAAGCGATATGATATCCACATCATCTTCACGGAGACAAATAAAGTCACTTACGCAACTCGTGCATGCAAAGATATCCATCTTAAATGCATTATGCTCGATCAGCAAATTATCCCCTCGCCATTCGAGCTCGTGCAAAGACATGTTGATCTCAAAAATGCAATAATGGATACTTCACTAGTTGCGTTAACAAATGTTAACCATCTGATAATAAAGAAATTATTATAAATCTACTTAATTATTAATGATCAGTAGTATGTTTTAGATTAACTTTGAATGATGGAACTGTAATGCAGAAAGTACGCGTGAAAACTGACGTCACCTGGACTGCCCTCCATCCAATTTTCGATTTTGATACGGATCAAGACATCCACGTCCTTTGCGATGCAGTTGCACGGGAGCCATGGTCGAGGGAGATGTTCGAACGTCTTAAATTGTGAGATGATGCGATTTCCATGTTTGCCTTGTCGCAGAGAATTCGATTCATCTTTTCAGAGCTCATCAAACACATTATGAGCAATTTGGAGAAATGACCGGAACAGTCTATGTAGAGAAATTCGGCGACTTTGAAGTGAAAGTTCAGGGGATCCGGGATCACTCTTACGGTGAGGATAAATAATCAGAGATCCAGTAGATTTACGTTCAAGCATTCTTAGAGCAAATTTATTCAAACTTGAACAAATATAAATCCGTTTTATGCTACTAGGTTGGTACATTTTAATCAGCTTTTATCCTCGCAGACTAAAGGGTTCCAGTGTTCTCCTGAGTCATTTCTATGTTCTTCAGTGGTCTCTGCTCCTATTATCATTTCTCACAGAGACTGTTCATGTGCTATTTCATTTCAGCTGAGTTACTGAGGACATCGTACAGTTGACAGCCAACAGGGTCTGTTGAGGTCACCTCGCATCAGAATGCAGAATTTTCTCTCTAAATATACGTTGATTATACAGGGCGCGGCATAAAAAATGTGACTAAATTTTGATGTAGCATGACTTTCTAGTTATCCAATAGAAATTGGAAGCCAATGCACATCTCTATTACCATATTCAGCATTGCTATGATTGCATTTGAGTGAGCTGAATCTTGATGGAGAGCAGGAACTCTACATTTGAATGTTATCAGCATGCATTTGCGCATGCATTCCTTGCTGTTTATCCAGTGGTGTGATATCCAATGTACAAAGCATGAATATAACCGGCCAAAACATTGACCCTTGAGGAATTCCGCACTCCTAGGGAGTTCACTGGATGAGGCATTGGGGAAACACGAATTGGTGAGAAAAGAGGTGAACCAATCGAGTGCTTGATCGCATAGCATAAACGATATAGATAGACACTTTAGCACTGGGTTGGAAGGCTTTTCCTAGTGCGGGGAAATACCAGTGCCAAAGACAGGTAAATACCGTGCTGATAAAAACTATAGGAATGGAAAACTGGTCAAAACTACTAAATGTTTTATGACTGCTGGAATGAAATTCAGCAGATATACCAGCATAACTACATGCACCGTATATACGGTAGGTATACATGTATTTGTAAAACGTGGGCAATCTTTTGATTTAGACTATTAGGTGTAAATCTACAACCTATAGATTTTTCTCGTATCTGAGCCACACGAAAACGTTTTGAAATCCTTATTTACTTGATTGATTCATTATCAAACACAAAATACATGATGAAACATATTCAGGTATAAGCATCACATTGGTTTACATAATCAATTGTTTATTTAAGATTTATGTAAGTACTGTATAATTTACATGCATGTTTAAGTATCAGTGGCGTCTTCTCCGTACCTGCGAGGCCTTCGGCGCATCCTCAGAAACCATTTTCCAACAATTATAAAAATGAAAAGTGTCATCATTCATTTAAATTCGATAGCTTCTCGTGATGGCTGTGCACAGCTTTCTGTCTCAAAATCAGGCGCTCAATCTCAGAGTGAACAGTTTTGCAGCACGTGCTTGAATCACAGCTGTTTTCTTCGAACAATTAGACACACAAGCTAGTCGTGTGCTCAGACGGAGCACTGATGTTCAGACAGCGAAAGAGAGTTGTGTGCGTGTGAGGCAGTAAGCACCCGCGCCAATATTGGCTTTGCCGATAGACAAAATGCTTTGTCTTCTCCAATTTTTGCAATGAAATTCTCTGCAATTCTTGATCGAGGCGCGGTATCTAAATACAGTATAGTAAGGGAAGCGCAACCCAATTGTTCCTGCCTTCGTTTAATGTGAGAGAGGCCACTGCGTCAACAGTAGCAGATGGCTGACGTCAGACAAGACTGTGATCAGATGATGAGCGTTCTCCAATGAATGCAGAGTAATGCATCTGACTCAAACCCCCAGATTCGGTAGAATTCCATAATTTGTTTTTACGTGATTGATGTGACGCTAGGTTTAGTACTGCAGATGAGATCATAACAACGCTTTTCGTCCGAAGCGAATATACTGAAAAGATGACAGTCATCAGGAAAGGTAGGCCAACACCTGATATAAAATTGAAAGTACTTACAGAGAAAGAAATAAAAAATATACAAGACATTTTAATGCATCAAAATTTCAAGTATGTGAGTAGCTGACCGGCCGTGAGAAACACAAGAAACTGTTGACCTTGCCTCCTTTTTTCTCGAGAAAATGTGGTCTGGACAGAGAGGGGATATAGTGGTCTCAGCTCCTTGAGTAAGGCGGTTAAGCGACATGAGCAATCACTTCTCATGTGAACTTTCACTTGACCCTAAAAAATGTTCGGGAAATTGTTATTAGAAATTCAGCTTTTATGAAAATTAATGTTGTAACATAAAAGTGTTTGGCATAGAAATAGTATTCCAATGCCGAGTGAAGTCCTATGGTCAGGGAGCACCCGACGCCAGTGGTAAGTATGCTCTTTTTACTCAAGCATCTCTTTTGTTTGTATTAAGTGATGTGTTTTACTGTGTATCACATTTATGCATTTAGGCGTATGTAATTATCTGAGCACAATTATACACATTCCTAATAGCTTATAACACTCAAAAATTAAGGTAGTCAATATTGCAATAAGTCATTGTTCTGTCTGTTCTTATGTATGGCAAAATTTGTTGACATTGTCTATGTCTTGATA